>OY294068.1:101942981-102542981 GCA_958510875.1 Endomychus coccineus | reverse complement strand
ATACATTTTCAGATACTTAAATGTTGGCTTCTTTCTGAGAAATATTTCATATGGAGTTTTCTTTTCAATAGTATTAGTCAAGGTTCTATTCTTAAGATATGCAGCGGTTTTAATTATTTCTGGCCAATATTTTCTTTCAACTTTTGCTTCTGATAAGAGACACCTTCCCATATCCATCAAAGATCTGTTATACCTTTCCGCAGTTCCATCAAGCTCATGTACATATGCTGGACAAAGTTTTATTATTATTCCCTTCTCTTTTGCAGAATGAAAAACTCTTGCATTTATATACTCCTTACCATTATCACATCGCAATTCTTTTATCGTCTTGTCAGTGAGATTTTGTACTTCATTTACATACTGCACTAAACAATCATATACTTCATCTTTTGTTCGGATACAGTAAACTTTGATCAACTTGCTATAGTCATCTATAAAGCTCAAAAAGTATTTTTCGCCATGATTTCCTATTGTTTGATGTGGGCCATTCAAATCGGTATGAACAATCTGTAATATATTCTCTGCTTTTGTACGGTTGTTGTGAAAAGGTAAGTTATGCATTTTATTTTCAATACATGTCGCACACTTTAAATACTCTGATTCAATTTCTTTAGGTAGTCCATCTAATGCTTCATTTTTGCACATTAGTTCCAAATTATTAAAATTTACATGTCCCAATGTACGATTCTTTTGTAGTCATGTTGCTTTTAATCATATTTGCTTCCAGCACTGCTTCATTAACATAACATTTCATCTTATACAATCTTTCATCTTTAATAGCTACAGCAATAACTTTTCCATATGAGTTATATATTTTTGACAGTTTCCCATTAGACACAATTGAATTTTTTTCAGTAATTTTTGAGTAGCTCAGTAAATTTATTTTAAATAGAAAATGTTTGTTAAATTTACTTCTGATTTTCCACCATATACTGGGAAAAAAGCTTTGATATTACCCACTTTTGTTGCTTCTAATATTCTCCAACTTCAACTTTTAAAGTCTCACATGTGTCAAAATACTCATCAGTGTTTATAATATGGTCTGTACTACCGCTGTCAAGTAACCATTCTATTTGTCCTTTAATGTCTTATTTCTCCATCATTGTTGTGTTGTAAGCACTAATTGTGTGAAAACTATTTCCATATTGCTCGTTGTGATAATTTCTTTGCTGTTCGTTGGGGTAATTTCCTCGTACTCTATGAAAGTTTCTATTATTCGATGCTCCACGTCCTTTGTATCCAGAATATCCACGACTTCTACTTCCAGAATATCCATGACCTCTACTTCCAGAATTTCCACGACCTCGGCCTCTGGTACGACAATACCTTTGTAGGTGCCCAGGCTTTCTACAGGTAAAACAATTATTTTGTGATACTGTCCTTGTTTCTGTTTGAAAAGCATTTGAACTGTCATTTGATGCTCCATTAGATTTTTCATCTGCATTTTTTAATTTTATTTTGCTTTTTAAATAATCAACAGTTCTCTCCTTTTCTGGTAGCACATCAATCAAATCACCAATATGACTGTAATTCTGTGGCAGTGATTTTACCATATAGTTAAGTTTTTCTTGCTCGGTAATAACTGCGCCTGCCTGCTTTAATTCATTTACAGCTCTTTCAAAATCGTCGAAAAACAAGAACACTTCTTCATAATTTTTTAATTTGACATTTTCAAGGTTATGTCGACACAGAATTTGCAAAGCTGTCGACTTTTTCTGGTACATCTCATCAAATTTTTGGATAATCTCGTGAGCTGAATTTAATTTGCTTATGTATTCTAACTGTTTGTTTGTTATGGCGCTGTAAATATAGTTAGTCGCCTGAATATCACGATCGTCCCATTTATTATCGTCGTCGTCTGTTTTTTCTCGCATTACAACGTCTTGACACTTTTTGATTTGTAAGAATTTCAGTATACGTATTTTCCAATTACTATAGTCCGCTCCATCAAAGATCGAAATATTTATATCACTGTTTTTCGCCATTTTATCATGTTGCTTCTTGTTGTAATTTCTGAACAAAAATTATTTTCTTTCAGATTCTAATTCTTCAACCACTGTCTGCTACCATGTTAATATGATGAATAAAACTTGTTTAGCTTGTCCTACTTTTATTTATATAAAACATATTAATACAAATATAATGTTACGCTACATCGGTCATTGTTGTAGTATATGAAGCATAAACATATGCAACTACTAGAGCAGAGTCAGTGTTGCCAATATAAATGTACATATATCAACAGTTACATCTGTTCCTATATCTTCTGTTGGCACGAAATGTGCACGTTTCCGGATGAAATCGAAATATACGCGACTTATGGATGGAACCGTATGGCAAATCTGCCACTTAAACCACACAAATGTCAATGCCCGGTAACAGCTATCTTCCTACACAACAATATAATTTTTCGGGATTATCAATTCAAGATACTAATATAAACGAGATCTAAAATGTACAACTGATCCACGTGTTTCCCATTAAATAATTATTCAATATGTTAAAGCTTTGTTACAATGTCCAATGTCGATAAACTAATTGACACAATTGAAATCCTTAGTCTTCCAAAAATCACATCTCCCAGTACCGAAACATATCTCATAGTTGATAATAGAAATAATATTTCAGGAATGACCACTCTGATATTGAAACCAGAACTGTTATCATGTGTGCCACCATACGATGACAACCCTAATAAATTGAATGAATTCATGGAGAGTACAGAACGTATTACAAACACATTTGTGAATAATAACCCAAATAATTTTGTGAGCATCTCCTCATCGGAATCTATCACCTACAAATCAAAAGGAAATTAAAAAGGAACTGTGAATATACAATACAATACTTGAATGGACCTGATGAGTACATTAATGAGAAATTTCAGCGATCAAATAGATGAAATTTGCTTAATTCGAGATCTCGTTCTTTTGGAACAAAATAACGAAAGTGCCCTACAGTTTTACAATGAAGTTATAAGTCTGTTCAATTTACTTTGCTTCTATGTAGAAACGCACGAGGAAATAGACATTGGTAAAACTATGAAACAAAATCTATATAATAAATTAGCACTCAAAACCATTTTAGCCGGTTTGATAAAAATCATTTGGTAGTTCAATTCGCGCTGTGCGATCTGTAGATATGCAAGCTGCTTCATTTTATATCAATGAGGAAAATAGTATTAATACTATCAAAAACCTATACTGGATTCTCAAAGTGTTCTGACCAATAAGAATCTGAGAGTACGAAATCAACCATTGAATGTACCACAGAAGGTATTGAATAATAATTTTCTTTCTCATTCTATAAATATACAACCAAGGCAAATGAACAATCAGGAAATTCTTAACGAATGCACAAGTTTTCAAAAGTTCTAATAGACCTCCACAAAACTATATATTCACACCACTAATTAAGAGAGTTTTCGAGTCGATTTCTCATTATAAACCGTCGGTACAAGCTCCTATGAGTGTGAGCACCAGACAAACTATCACAAAACCTGTCAATAATTTTTCTCCTCAAAATCGTTCTAAGTCTGAAGACTTATCCAATAACGAAATGTTCGAAATGAACTGATAGTGAAGGAATTGTATTACCCGATCAAAATCCAGTTCTATTTGAAGAATACGAAGAAAATTTTCAGATACTCGGAACCAGAGATCAACGAATAATGCCATTCAATCATGATGAAGAATATACATGTAAATTACCGTAGTTTTTCCAAATTTGAACAATTCATAATTTCTTTTTGATGTCGGAGCTACAAAATCACTTATTGAACCGATATAGCTGAACAAATAATTCCACATACTATACAGTATGATCCGTTTGTTGTATCAAATACCATCCCAACTTCTGCTCACCAATATAGTGGATGAATTGAAGTACCCAAAATTCCCAAAAAACCTAGTCAACAAATGAAATTTCATTTGTTCAAATTTCATAACATCTTCAAAGGTTTAATTGGTTTGGTTATCTTAGAATTCTTGAAAGCTACCTGAGATGTTGAAAATGCTCTTTCAATAACTACTATTGCAAAACTGAAAATTCACATTCGAAACATTCCACAAAAGCATATTGATTCTTATTCGATACAACCCCGTTTCGGACAATAATTGGAATCATAACTTCTGTTGACAATGGAGATATCATCATACCACACATTACATCACATGGTTGTGGAATACCGTCATGTGTTACGACAAGTTAAAATCCCTAAGCGTACGTAACGATAATTAATAAAACTGAAAAAATTGAAAAACCTGATTTTTCAGAACCTCTTTATGTTGAACCACTGAAATGTAAACTGTTTTCTCATACAGAACACCTAAACCAATTTTGTCGATATTCTAACTATAATTATTTTAATGTGATCAAATCGAATCACCAGAAATTAGAAGTGGACACATGAATTTAGAAGAAAAGAGAGTAATAAAATAATTAAAGAATACTCCGACATTTTCTACAACGAAAATGATTCACTTTGTTTCACTAACACAGTTAAGCATCACCACAATGGGTCAGAGTTTGAGGATAGCAATCTCGAAGAACTACTTGACTTACACGAAATCGAAATTCATTTCATAACTACTAAAAAATCCTCAGCTAAACGGTCTAATTGATCAATTTCCCACAGACAGTCTAAAAAATAAGACTCCGTATGCTATATTAGCTTATAATACTATTGTCCACTCCTCTACTTGTAAAAAACCAATAGATGTCATCTCTGGACACTTAGAACTAGACGATCCATTCGATAAGGAATGCCAAAAGTTGTTAATGACTAATTACTTCCAAGACCAATAATAAAAGACTGAATTATTATATAGGGGAATGAATGAAGAATTGATGAATCGTAAGGTGAACATTGTTCTGACATTCAACAAATACAAAGATACTTCAGAAATCGAACTAGATCAACCTATATATCCAGAAGAAGTCAATGAGTCACCAAAGTGGGTACAAAATAAAATTGGACCCAAAGTCATTCCCACAAAAGGAAATACCAAAAAACAAATAGTTGAAACCTATAAGCGCTCTTATCACTCAAAAAATATCAAAATACCACCGAAAATTGACGAACAGCAATTATTGCAGGTTCGCCCTGACTATACTCTGTCTAATGTGAGGTCAAGTTGAAATTACGAACCTGAAAAGTAACCCAGGACTTCTACCCATACACATCGATCCGACCAAGATTCAAGAATATCATCATATGATCATACATTACTATAACATATTTTTGATTTTTCAATATTTACGGAATATTAATAACCAATTCGAAACATCTATCAATAGAATAACTGAGAATAAATATTATAGTTCTAAAGAGTTTGTAAACTATTTCAAGTTAATAATTAATACTAGATTCAATATTTATGAAACTATTGATAAAGTAATGCCAGAAAGTAACAGACAAAAACGCGATATGATTAACTGCTTTAGTTCGATATCTAGAAGCATTACTGAAAATTTGGATGATGAAGATGGAGAACATTTAGATAAGAAAATCAAACAATCAGGATGAAATCAAATTTCATTAAGTGATGATATTGGAAAACAATACTCTCCTTCCTCCAGTATAGTAGATAGGTTGAACCAAACAATTTCAGACCTTTATCAGAGCGGGAAAGCATTACAAAGAAGATTAGTCCAGACCGACAATTTATTGAATCAATATTCATCTGCAAATGATATTCATAATATCGCCGATACTTTGAACCAATTCCAGCTAATATACCAAGCTATTCAAAAAATCCTAGATGACCTAGTCACCGCAATAACTTCCACGAAATTGAAACTTATGCATTCCATATAATATCAGCAAATGAACTTTATAATTCTTCGATGGATTTGAAAGCTATAACAGATTCAGAACAACTACCAATTGAAATAAATTACAAGAATCGAGTTTACTATTCAAAACTAATGAAAGAAGATTCGTATGTTTATGACGACAAACTCGTATTCATTCTTGATATTCCTATATACCACAATTTAATATTTATCCTTCATAAATTATACCCAATGAATGAACAACCTTCCGATTGTAAGTCCCTGATGCTGGATATTTATTATTATCAACCTGGCCTACGAAACTGAAGACTAATGATAACAGTACCCTTTTCTGCAAGGCAATTATTATGGAAAATAGTGGTAGAGATAAATGCGAATCTGATATCATTGTAAATCAAAATTTGGCCAACTATACTATACGCTTTAGAAATTTCAGACACCCAATTCTAAGAGATCAAAGGCAGTTTATTCAGTGTATATTAGTGGTTTTACTTTCATAACTTCATACTATTTGTTTCACCTTACCAAAGACTGTTTCTTACAAAAAATTCAAGAAAAAATCCGTGTAACAATCGTAGAAACCACAAGTCAACCCTTATTTTATGAATTTTCGAAAAATCAACACTATCCTATAGATCATACATGGAAAATTCTCAGTCACTCAAAATAATCAATGTAAAGGACATCAGTGACTCAAAAATCAAATAAAATTTTCTCAACCAGAGCATCTGCCTACAGAACAATCTCAGCATAGGTACATTCAATAGTGAAGAGTCTGAGGTGCCGAGAACCCCCCCAAGGAAAAACATTGAATATTCAGCTTCCTCGAGACATACTCTCTGGACCTGGAACTGATAAGGGAGGTGTTATATGAAGTCACTCACATCGTATATATTAATATTGATTATTAATATTCATTCATACTCTGACTTTGATGAAACCAGAAGCTCTTGATTCTCATTGCGAGATTCAATAAAAGTTATTTTTAGAACCAAATTTGTGAAGCGTATTTCCGTTTCTAGTCGAACTCTTGTCTGAATGTCAGACACTTGTGAAAATGCCAGACATCTGTGAAATACCTGTTAGATACTTGTCAAAATGTCAGGAGTATTTTTCTCATTTGACGTGGTCATTATGGATTATTTCTGAAAAAGTTGAAAATTAAGTTTTTCAGACACCACTTTGTCAGACACTATTCAAATATTTATTTTGATATTTTATTTCTCAAACGGTGGTGACATTATCATCATCACAGTTCGTGAACTATGTTCTCCGGTTGCAAGCAACGAAATACATTCGCAGTTATTAAACATCTGTCAACCGCTCGTCAAAATGCCACTTGTCTCGATTGACATCAATCAGGGGTGACTTTAATTTCTGCTCCCAGAGTTTGAATTATTCCTCGATATAACCCTGTGCATTCGCTGTTATTTAATTCACTTCGAATTTTGATACCGACTCAGTATTTCGGAATGTAACGCAATCAGCTTTTATCATTTTACATTGATATTGACAAGAAATAACAGCATTTGTCAACAGATTGTTTCATTTTGAAGCAATAATATATCTACCTTAGACAAATTTGCCTGCGCGATCCTCGCTGATATCCGCTTTTGCTTGAGCATGTTTGTGTATGTTTGGTTCAGTAGTCTATAACACCTGAGAGTTCGGGAGCTTGACATGACGTAGTACTTGGTTCGGTAACTAATAACGTACGAATTTGTGTTTGTGGATTTAAGGATACACTTCTCGTTACTTCTGTATTTTTAGTAGAATCTACAGAGGTTGCGCATTTGTCATTGGCCATTTGATTTCAATTTGTGATGAGCTCTGCTTGAGAATAATTTTGGGTGTACGAGTTTGATTTTGAGCGATTATCGTAATCATGTAGTAGCCTGTTCTGTCTCCGATTACATCATCTGAAATATCTCGATCTGCATTGTGAACTAAGATGACCTAGACGTAAACAGCCAATTTACTTGATTATATTCAAGAAAAATTAGTAAAATCTTCGCAATTGTAAGACCCTCTATATTGATATGTTCATAAATGTTTTCAACCTACAGATAAATAACAGTAAAATAATCTCATCCGTGTTTAGACGGGCAATTGAGATGACTTTATGACACTGTTTTGTTTAGATTGGGGACTGTTGCCAAACTTGACGCTGACTCTGCGATGCAGAGGTGTTTTTAAAACACACGTTCACTATCGAAGAAAGCTAAGAGTTAAATTTGATTAACTATTGAATTCATTCGAGTTTTGCTTCTCTCTAAGGCAGTATATCAAAGAAAATACGTTTACCTAAATTGTGCTAGCATTGTGATAGTGTTAAATTACAAGAAAGGGTGAGTTTTCTCACAGAGCGTACTCAACTTCTTATTCGTTTGAATTGATGTTTTGATATTATTCAAATAATCCACTTTAAAAGATATTTTAATCACCGCTTGTTAACTGTCTTGCTTGTAGAGTATTGACAATTGTATTATCGTTGCTTGTTGATATTTTGAGCTGGTCTGGGACCATTGCACGACTCTTTGAAGTATTCAACAAGGCTTTGTGTCTGGTGGGGACCTCGCGTTGGTGTCCATTGCACTCCTCAGTACAAAGTGTTATTATCACTTATTAATATTTTGAGCTGATCTGGAACCATTGCACGACCCTATAAAGTATTTAACAAGGCTTTGTGTCTAAAAGGGACTCACGCGTATTGGTGTACATTGCACTCCTCAGTACAAAGTGTTATTGTCAAGTGATCTAAATCGGTGTTTATTGTTGCTTGTTATTATTTTGAGCAGGTCTGGGATCATTGCAGGACTCTATAAAGTATTTAACAAGGCGTTGTGTCTGGAGGGGACCCTCGGGTTTTTGGTGTCCATTGCACTCCTCAGTACAAAGTGTTATTGTAAAGTGATCTAGATCGGAGGTTGCAGTATCAATTTCATGTTATGTATAGTTGTTCCTTGTCGATATTTTGAGCTGGTCTGGGACCATTGCACGACTCATGCGTGTTCATTGCCCTCCTCAGGACAAAGGATTAATACTAAGATTGGTAGCATGGTTGCTACGGTATTGAGTATAAGTATATCTCGATATATTTGTTCAGGCATTACCGTTTTCAGTACAATAAGTTTAAAGGTAAATTGTTTATAATAATCAGATTAATGATAATGGTTGAGCATATCTGAGGTATTTATGTTGATGCAACAACTCAGTTCTCAAAGTTTCAGGATGTTTACTAAGTCACTGCACTTATGTCTAACTTTAGTAAAGTCGTGTCACTGTAGAATGAGTATGCTCAGAAGCCTTTCCAGGTATGCCATTGATTATCCTGAAACAAGAGTCGCCCAATCGTCCAGTTGTTTTTACAAGGTGGTTATTTTATTAATTTTTCGGCTAAATATTATTTTACATGCATTATAATTTTCTATTTCATTATGTCACTAGGGTTGATCAATATAATAGATAGTCTATACTAGAGTGATGACTTTTAAATTCAATCAAACCAGATTGAATGTCAGTCAGGGAACACACCTCGTCTCCTACACTATGATCATTGATCACTGTTTATGTTCACGAATAAATGTTCGAGAGTTTTATCATATACTATTTGCGTATCGATTCCTGAAAAGGTTGTTGTGACCGCGTATTCGTATAAGCATGGCTTATTCAAAAATTTTGATGATTGATCGTAAGAAGGTTACGTTCCTTCATCTGAGGAATTTTCACATTCTCTCATTGTTGTATTATCTAGTTTTGGCGTGATCATATGAATCAATAATAACACATCCTTATGCTGTGTTGGCAACTCATTATTTTAGCGTGCCTAAATGATTATGAGCTTTGTCTGTTTATTGTCGTAATGAAATCGCGGAATCTTTTGTGATTACGATTAACTCAAAAAGAGCTCGAACATGACTATTCACTATAACCCGTTTGTTTTCGTATCTTTCCACTAATGAATCTCATGTAATTATATGATTGGCATTCATTATTGAAAGAAAGAAGCTTTATTGTGCATACATTAAATTATATAATATAATAGTACAATAGTTAATCTTTATCTTAAAAGTACGCCAATAATCTTAATTGCATATAAAGTAAATGTGTGTTCATATGGGCATAGCCCGTGCATGAGCAATTTACTTCATGCATTAATTACAAGAGAGTAACATCAATATAAAAATAATGTAATACTGAACTACATTTTTACATAATTGGGAAAGAAATAGTATTTTTTTCAATAATAATCTATTTATAAGAAATTGGGATTACAAGAGTTTCATGTTGCTTTATTGTGTAATTTAAATTTTTAATTTCCGTTTTTATTAATTTGCCGGATTACGAAAGGATTTGTACTAATCAAAATAAGTATAGAAAGGTCTCATGTTTTTACAATTTATTAAATAATTCGTGAGGCGTTTTCGAAAGATTTTACAGTTTTGTATAGATTTTAATTTTGGTGGTAAGAGGTTATGGAAACGAGGTCCTAGGTATTTCGATGATCTTTGGGTAATTCTTTTATGTGCTCTTCTTACCGGTATGGGGTTGTGAATTGCTGCTCTTGTGTCATATTGGAATTCATGATAAGTATGCATTAGAGACTACCTGTTTTATATATATTTGCCTAATGTTGCATATTTTTGCATGTTTATACAAAAGTTTAGTGGGATATAGGTTATTTCTATTGTACATTATCTTTAATATTATGTTTTGAGCCACAAATAGGTTATGTAAGTTAGTTTTGTAGACACCACCCCAGCCAATTATGCCGTACTGGAGGATTGATTGCACAAGGGCATAATACACTGTTTTTAATTCAGGAATATTCAGATACAATTTTATTCCTTTAAAAATATAAAACGTTTTTCTGATTCTGTTCTTAAATATGCAATATGTTCGTCCCACTTCAAATTGCTATCAAGTATTACACCTAGATATTTAGAACTGGTAATAACTTCAATATTAAAATCGCATGTACATTTACTGTCTTTGTTTTTGGAACACATGTGTATGCTTATGTTATCATGTGTACACTGAATATGAAGGACTTTGCTAGTTTCAGTTTTCCTTACCAACACTTTTGAATGCTTAAACCACACATATTTAAACTTTTTCACACCGTTTTCCATTTTTGATTTGGTTTCATATATTAATTTCTTGTAGAATGGAGTTAGATGTTCATTGACATATGTTTGTTGGTTTGGAAGTTCTTTATATAATGAGGTTGAGTTTGGTCGATTTATTTTAGAATTTGTGAGATATTTATCTTTTATTGTCTGGGTAGTGAATTCCACTACTATTGGACGTTTATTCACATTAGTTGAGTTGATACGGTAGATTGACGCTACGTCTGAAGATGATATGTTAACGTTTATGATTTCACCTACACGCGTTACTATTTCCAGTAATTGCTCGTCTTTCCTTTCCGGCACTCCCTCAATCTGTATATTTCGAATTCTTAAATTTTGTTTGTCTGTTAATTTGTAATTTTTTCATTTCTTCTTGTAGGTAATTGTATTTATCATTAAGTTTTTCGTGTTCATTTTGTAATTTTTGGTTGTCAGATGACATTTTTGAAATTTTTTGGGTAAATTCGTCGAGTTGGGTACTATAGAAATTCATTGCTTCTTGGAAACTCTCAATAAGTGTTTTCAATTCCTTATTTTCAGCAGCTATGGTTCCTTTACCGTATTTTGAATTATTTTTTGAATAGCTGTGATAACTTCCGATGAGAGTGTAATTTCTTGTTTACTTGTAGATTCGCAAGCGGTATTTTCATTGTTAGGATCAGCTGTTGGTTTGTTTAGATTTACGCAACTTTTTAGTTTCGCGTTATCTGGATCGTTTTTATCCTTACAGGTGATACATCGCCAGGCAGTTTTATACTCCAGATTAAACTTACGCCAATTTATTTCACGTACACCCGCACACATGTAATGTAACTTAGACTTACATCCTTTACATTGTATAAAATCCTCCTCCGGTGGTAGATTTTCCTTGCACTTACTACACGTACTCATTGTTCCTTAATGAACTATTTATTATTATTTATTTATTCACTCTACAACCACACGTTATAACTTTGGACCGCTCTCTCCTGCAGTCATCAAATAACAGTATGATTATATAAGTTTCAGAGCATAATATTTAATATTTCAGGCATGATTTTGATTAATAGAATTTCTGTTTATTTGATGAGTTTATATTATTGTGGATTAACTGATCAAATGTATCATGAAAAATTACCCAACCGTTGTAATTCCCAGCAACCGCAGGGAAATATATTGTCGGTAACTTGAAACTGCTCATTGAACTTGAACTTGAGTTATTATTATTAACATTTGGAACATTATTATCGCGAGTGTTTCTATACATTATATTTTTGGCTTTTACTATTAGTTCAAAGAACGAGTTTTCTACCATGTCTCTCAACCTACTTTCTTCTTCATCTAATATTTCTAGTCCAATCTGAACAATTTCGAATTCATATTTGAACTCTTCGTACTTTGATTCCTGTGTCAATAATCTTGTCACGCTTCCGTTTTTACCAAACTCAATTATTGCCAATCCATATTTTTCTTCATTATTGTGAATCATTTTTATTCCCATTATAATCTTGATATTTTATTTCAGTGTATTATCTGATTACAAAACTTACTTCAAACCAACTGTGAGTAGGTGTTAGTTTCATCCTCTTCTTCTTCTGGACAAGTTCATCTACCATTTGAATCCTGAATTGCAAGATTTCATCAATAAAGTCTATATAAGCGATCGACAGAGGAGAAGGGGGATATTCGAACTTCCTTCTCGCGTGTGTACTCATCGATCTAAATAATATAAGTAATGTTGTTCATCCAAATTCATTGAAGAATTAATAAATTAATTGAGCTGATTTCAAAACTGTTTATCATCATGTCCTTGAATTAGCTGAACTAATTCTGAAATTATTGATTATTGAGTTCCAATAATCGATTTGTGCATTACCAAATCTACCATACTCACTTTTAATAGTTTCATTCACAAACCAACAATTCAAATCGAAATAATTTTCAGATTATTTGTTATCATGTTTTGTTTTATTTGTTAATTTGTTTCAATAAATTTCATAAAATCACTTTCACCAATATTGTTTCTTTCAAATAACAATTAACTTATCTCAAACAAGAATCCTCAGGGATTCGTCATACCTCTTGATTTTCAAAAATATCCAATTTATAACATTCAGCTCTACCGAAAAACTGGCGCGTGGCATGTGATGGAGGTGCCGATCTTTTCTTATGGGATGTGAGGTCAGGGTCCGTTCTTTGAGTTTTAGCATACTTAGATATGTTGAAGAAAACTATTCTTGTATAATTTTAATCCAAATTACTGGATACACCATTATTCACTGATTCAAAAATGCATAATGAATATTCTTATTATTCATTATTTATTCATCCCTGGGATGTGGTTCTTATATAATACATATTCACAATTGATTCTCCATTCATTCATTTCCATTTTATACATATTTTTTACTATTACATATTCCATTATCTACTTAATATACAGTGCAATATGTCCTTCTATTATCTTTGTTGCACATAAGTGAAATATTACTATTCAGTTTTGATACTATTTGCGTTTTATAAATAAAGAAGACATTGCAAATAATGTTGAGCAAACTAAAACTCATATTCAGATTTCAGGAAATTTCACGATAATGAAAACCTTGTTTATCATTCGGAAATCAATGCAGAACCTCGATGTGTCATCTTTCTTCTTCTTCTTCACAATCACAATGGGTGAACTCCACGGACTGCCCGACAAGTTGATAATATCCTTTGCTGAACATTCTGTAACGTTGAGACTTGATAGGGTAGATGAGGTAATCTCGAGTTATTGGAACTTACTTTTATTACTTATAATCTAAGTACAATCTTTTATACGACTCGTTGAGTACGTGACACTTGCTTGCATAGAACAACGTTGTCAGGTCAATCATAGAACATTGTTTTATAATCGTGTCTATGTTACATCCCCCTTATTTGCGGTGTTTTTGAATTGGTAACAGATAGGAATAGGTATGTACTAACGTGTCTATGTTACATCCCCCTTATTTGCGGTGTTTTTGAATTGGTAACAGATAGGAATAGGTATGTACTAACAGTTCATTCTCACTACTGGTTTCACTACTCTACCTGACCTAGTTATCACTTGTTTAGGTTTATTGTCGTTATTTGGTATTGTCTCTACTTCATGACTGTTGCTTATTTCATTCTCGATTAAATTTCCTTTATTATCAGTAAACGTAGCTGGTATGTTCGGTATTACTTCTCTTCTTTCTTTAATATCAGCTGAAGTCCTGTGGAGGTGAGTAGAATTTCTTCTGAAAATCTGTCCTCGCTCTGTTTTAACTATAACCGATCTTGAATTTTCTGTTTTTTCTATTACTTCTCCTCCTTTCCAGTCCCTATGAGCTACTTGAACTCTAACTTTATCTCCTATCTCTAGATTTTCTTGTGATCTCGTCTGTCTGTTACTGTAGAATCTTTGTTTCTCTCTTAATTTCTTCAATTCTTCGTCTACATTATTCAGTATTTTAGGTTTTAGCATTTCAATTGTTGCTGGTATACCATGAACCGAAAACCAATTTTTCAAATGTTCTATTATTTCATTTGAGGTTATGGATTTTATCATTTTAAAATCTACAAATCCTGAGTAACTGTCTATTATCACTAAGTAGTCTTTTCCATGGAAGTTGAATAAATCTGTAGCGACTATTTGCCATGGTAATATTGGTAATTCTTTTGTCACAATTGGTAATTTGTCATTAGCCTTTTGAGTTTGTTCACACACTCTGCATTTTTGTATTAGTGTCACAATATCCTTGTATTGTCCTTTCCAATAAAGTGATTGTCTTGCTCGTTTCACACAACTTTGTATCCCTAAATGTCCGGTATGAATATTTTCTAACATTTTAGGAATTTCAGACTTTGGAACTATTATCTTATCACTTTTGAATATTAGTCCTTCGTAATAAGATAATTCTTCTCGAAACTTGAAGTAATGTGTAACACATTCAGGCAATTGATTAGGTTTCTCTGGAAATCCTTTTTCTATAAATTTTTGTAAAGCTTGAAGTTCTGGGTCTTCTTTTGTAGCTTTTGTAAGTCTTAGTCTTGCTTCCTTAGACATGGATAGTATTATTAAAACTTCTAGTTCTTCTTCTTCATTGTTATTTTGCTTATCATCAGTGCAATCTCTGCTTAGAGTATCTGCAATTGGAATTTCACTGCCTTTTATGTATTTTATTATAGGTGAATATTGAAGTACATCGAACAAAATTCTTTGCAATCGTGGTGGTGCATGTTGTATTGATTTTTTGAATATGATTTCAAGTGGTTTATGATCACTTTCTATGGTTAATTTTTTTCCATATATGTAATCATGGAACTTAAAACATGCAAATCTGATTGCCAACGCCTCTTTTTCAATTTGAGGATAATTCTGCTGTGATGTGGTCAATGCCTTCGTGGCGTAGGCTACAGGTTGTCCTTCTTGAAGAAGTGCAGCCCCTAAATTTCTAGAACTCGCATCCACTGACAATGTCACTTCTTTGTTAACATCATAAAACTTTAGAACTGGTGGACTAGATAGAGCTTGTTTGATTTTCTCAAATGCTTGGGTTTGTTCATATTCCCAAGACCATTCAACATCTTTCTTGAGTACCATCCTTAAAGGATCTGTTAATTCTGACATGTTTGTAATGAATTTATTCAAGTATGTCACCATACCTAATAGTCTTTGAACTTCTTTCTTATTTTCTGGTTGCTTTAGATTTTTCACAGCATTTACTTTTGCTACATCTATTTCTAATCCATTTCCTGAGAATATGTGGCCTAAAAATTTGATTCTCTCTTTTTCAAACTCGCATTTCTCTATGTTCAATTTAAGACCTACTTTTCTTAACTTATCTATAACTTTTTCTGTCCTTTTCCTCAATTCTTCTTTTGTTGTTGCATAGATTAGAATATCGTCCATTGAACATTCTGTATTAGGACAATCACTAATTAAATTGGACATTATTTGTTGAAAAATTTCAGGTGCAGACGATAATCCAAAGGGCATTCTCATACAACTGTATCTACCCCATGGTGTTGAAAAAGTTAAGTATTTCTCTGTTCGCTCAGTCACTTGTATCTGCCAGAAACCTCTTCTGCAATCTAGTAATGTAAAATATTTAGCTTCACTTATCCTGGCAGAAATTTCTTCTATTGTTTGTAATGGGTAGTGTCTTCGCAGTATATATCCATTTAGATTAGTTGGATCTATGCATATTCTCAACTTTTTGTTTTGTCTCACTATTACCATCGGACTTACTACTGGAATTGGACCTGGTTTTATGACCTTTTCTTTTACCATCCTATCTAGCTCCTTTTTAACTTCATTCCTTATTGAGTGAGCAATTCTTCTGGCAGGTTTAATTTCAAAGTTAGGATTTTGTATTATATCGTTTTTAATTTACAGTGTGTTATTAAGTAAGATTCTAAATTAATGTTAAAGTCTTCTAATTTGTTTTCATGATTTCTATAAAATGCGTTTAAGGCTATGTTAGTGTTATCAACATTTATGATTAATCTAACTGCACTCACCTTCATAGATGTTACTATTTCGAAAGTAGTATCTAAGTTATTTTTAACATATATAACAATTCCGTCTGATTTGTTTATTGCACCGAGATTATAATATACATTATATCCTTCTATGTTGAAATTATCTAATGATTTCAATTGCCATGTTTCAGTAAGTACAATTATATCGAATGTACCTACATCAAAGGAATGTAATAGGATTTTTAGTTCATCATAGTTTTTATTGAGACTTCTGATATTCATATGAAAGATGTTAAAGTTATATAATTTTAAAATTCTATTACATTCAGACTTATTATCTAATACATGAGTTTTATAATTATCGTATTCATCAAAAGTTTTATCAAAGTCTGTTCTATTCATCACTAATTATTAGTAGGGTTCATATATAATATACTTATTTTTATAAATCATGCGTACACTGAATATGAAGGACTTTGCTAGTTTCAGTTTTCCTTACCAACACTTTTGAATGCTTAAACCACACATATTTAAACTTTTTCACACCGTTTTCCATTTTTGATTTGGTTTCATATATTAATTTCTTGTAGAATGGAGTTAGATGTTCATTGACATATATTTGTTGGTTTGGAAGTTCTTTATATAATGAGGTTGAGTTTGGTCGATTTATTTTAGAATTTGTGAGATATTTATCTTCTATTGTCTGGGTAGTGAATTCCACTACTATTGGACGTTTATTTACATTAGTTGAGTTGATACGGTAGATTGACGCTACGTCTGAAGATGATATGTTAACGTTTATGATTTCACCTACACGCGTTACTATTTCCAGTAATTGCTCGTCTTTCCTTTCCGGCACTCCCTCAATCTGTATATTTCGAATTCTTGAATTTTGTTTGTCTGTTTCAGAGTTAATTTGTAATTTTTTCATTTCTTCTTGTAGGTAATTGTATTTATCATTAAGTTTTTCGTGTTCATTTTGTAATTTTTGGTTGTCAGATGACATTTTTGAAATTTTTTGGGTAAATTCGTCGAGTTGGGTACTATAGAAATTCATTGCTTCTTGGAAACTCTCAATAAGTGTTTTCAATTCCTTATTTTCAGCAGCTATGGTTTCTTTTACCGTATTTTGAATTATTTTTTGAATAGCTGTGATAACTTCCGATGAGAGTGTAATTTCTTGTTTACTTGTAGATTCGCAAGCGGTATTTTCATTGTTAGGATCAGCTGTTGGTTTGTTTAGATTTACGCAACTTTTTAGTTTCGCGTTATCTGGATCGTTTTTATCCTTACAGGTGATACATCGCCAGGCAGTTTTATACTCCAGATTAAACTTACGCCAATTTATTTCACGTACACCCGCACACATGTAATGTAACTTAGACTTACATCCTTTACATTGTATAAAATCCTCCTCCGGTGGTAGATTTTCCTTGCACTTACTACACGTACTCATTGTTCCTTAATGAACTATTTATTATTATTTATTTATTCACTCTACAACCACACGTTATAACTTTGGACCGCTCTCTCCTGCAGTCATCAAATAACAGTATGATTATATAAGTTTCAGAGCATAATATTTAATATTTCAGGCATGATTTTGATTAATAGAATTTCTGTTTATTTGATGAGTTTATATTATTGTGTATTAACTGATCAAATGTATCATGAAAAATTACCCAACCGTTGTAATTCCCAGCAACCGCAGGGAAATATATTGTCGGTAACTTGAAACTGCTCATTGAACTTGAACTTGAGTTATTATTATTAACATTTGGAACATTATTATCGCGAGTGTTTCTATACATTATATTTTTGGCTTTTACTATTAGTTCAAAGAACGAGTTTTCTACCATGTCTCTCAACCTACTTTCTTCTTCATCTAATATTTCTAGTCCAATCTGAACAATTTCGAATTCATCGAAACCTATTTGAACTCTTCGTACTTTGATTCCTGTGTTAATAATCTTGTCACGCTTCCGTTTTTACCAAACTCAATTATTGCCAATCCATATTTTTCTTCATTATTGTGAATCATTTTTATTCCCATTATAATCTTGATATTTCATTTCAGTGTATTATCTGATTACAAAACTTACTTCAAACCAACTGTCAGTAGGTGTTAGTTTCATCCTCTTCTTCTTCTGGACAAGTTCATCTACCATTTGAATCCTGAATTGCAAGATTCCATCAATAAAGTCTATATAAGCGATCGACAGAGGAGAAGGGGGATATTCGAACTTCCTTCTCGCGTGTGTACTCATCGATCTAAATAATATAAGTAATGTTGTTCATCCAAATTCATTGAAGAATTAATAAATTAATTGAGCTGATTTCAAAACTGTTTATCATCATGTCCTTGAATTAGCTGAACTAATTCTGAAATTATTGATTATTGAGTTCCAATAATCGATTTGTGCATTACCAAATCTACCATACTCACTTTTAATAGTTTCATTCACAAACCAACAATTCAAATCGAAATAATTTTCAGATTATTTGTTATCATGTTTTGTTTTATTTGTTAATTTGTTTCAATAAATTTCATAAAATCACTTTCACCAATATTGTTTCTTTCAAATAACAATTAACTTATTTCAAACAAGAATCCTCAGGGATTCGTCATACCTCTTGATTTTCAAAAATATCCAATTTATAACATTCAGCTCTACCGAAAAACTGGCGCGTGGCATGTGATGGAGGTGCCGATCTTTTCTTATGGGATGTGAGGTCAGGGTCCGTTCTTTGAGTTTTAGCATACTTAGATATGTTGAAGAAAACTATTCTTGTATAATTTTAATCCAAATTACTGAATACACCATTATTCACTGATTCAAAAATGCATAATGAATATTCTTATTATTCATTATTTATTCATCCCTGGGATGTGGTTCTTATATAATACATATTCACAATTGATTCTCCATTCATTTATTTCCATTTTATACATATTTTTTACTATTACATATTCCATTATCTACTTAATATACAGTGCAATATGTCCTTCTATTATCTTTGTTGCACATAAGTGAAATATTACTATTCAGTTTTGATACTATTTGCGTTTTATAAATAAAGAAGACATTGCAAATAATGTTGAGCAAACTAAAACTCATATTCAGATTTCAGGAAATTTCACGATAATGAAAACCTTGTTTATCATTCGGAAATCAATGCAGAACCTCGATGTGTCATCTTTCTTCTTCTTCTTCACAATCACAATGGGTGAACTCCACGGACTGCCCGACAAGTTGATAATATCCTTTGCTGAACATTCTGTAACGTTGAGACTTGATAGGGTAGATGAGGTAATCTCGAGTTATTGGAACTTACTTTTATTACTTATAATCTAAGTACAATCTTTTATACGACTCGTTGAGTACGTGACACTTGCTTGCATAGAACAACGTTGTCAGGTCAATCATAGAACATTGTTTTATAATCGTGTCTATGTTACATCCCCCTTATTTGCGGTGTTTTTGAATTGGTAACAAATAGGAATAGGTATGTACTAACAGTTCATTCTCACTACTGGTTTCACTACTCTACCTGACCTAGTTATCACTTGTTTAGGTTTATTGTCGTTATTTGGTATTGTCTCTACTTCATGACTGTTGCTTATTTCATTCTCGATTAAATTTCCTTTATTATCAGTAAACGTAGCTGGTATGTTCGGTATTACTTCTCTTCTTTCTTTAATATCAGCTGAAGTCCTGTGGAGGTGAGTAGAATTTCTTCTGAAAATCTGTCCTCGCTCTGTTTTAACTATAACCGATCTTGAATTTTCTGTTTTTTCTATTACTTCTCCTCCTTTCCAGTCCCTATGAGCTACTTGAACTCTAACTTTATCTCCTATCTCTAGATTTTCTTGTGATCTCGTCTGTCTGTTACTGTAGAATCTTTGTTTCTCTCTTAATTTCTTCAATTCTTCGTCTACATTATTCAGTATTTTAGGTTTTAGCATTTCAATTGTTGCTGGTATACCATGAACCGAAAACCAATTTTTCAAATGTTCTATTATTTCATTTGAGGTTATGGATTTTATCATTTTAAAATCTACAAATCCTGAGTAACTGTCTATTATCACTAAGTAGTCTTTTCCATGGAAGTTGAATAAATCTGTAGCGACTATTTGCCATGGTAATATTGGTAATTCTTTTGTCACAATTGGTAATTTGTCATTAGCCTTTTGAGTTTGTTCACACACTCTGCATTTTTGTATTAGTGTCACAATATCCTTGTATTGTCCTTTCCAATAAAGTGATTGTCTTGCTCGTTTCACACAACTTTGTATCCCTAAATGTCCGGTATGAATATTTTCTAACATTTTAGGAATTTCAGACTTTGGAACTATTATCTTATCACTTTTGAATATTAGTCCTTCGTAATAAGATAATTCTTCTCGAAACTTGAAGTAATGTGTAACACATTCAGGCAATTGATTAGGTTTCTCTGGAAATCCTTTTTCTATAAATTTTTGTAAAGCTTGAAGTTCTGGGTCTTCTTTTGTAGCTTTTGTAAGTCTTAGTCTTGCTTCCTTAGACATGGATAGTATTATTAAAACTTCTAGTTCTTCTTCTTCATTGTTATTTTGCTTATCATCAGTGCAATCTCTGCTTAGAGTATCTGCAATTGGAATTTCACTGCCTTTTATGTATTTTATTATAGGTGAATATTGAAGTACATCGAACAAAATTCTTTGCAATCGTGGTGGTGCATGTAGTATTGATTTTTTGAATATGATTTCAAGTGGTTTATGATCACTTTCTATGGTTAATTTTTTTCCATATATGTAATCATGGAACTTAAAACATGCAAATCTGATTGCCAACGCCTCTTTTTCAATTTGAGGATAATTCTGCTGTGATGTGGTCAATGCCTTCGTGGCGTAGGCTACAGGTTGTCCTTCTTGAAGAAGTGCAGCCCCTAAATTTCTAGAACTCGCATCCACTGACAATGTCACTTCTTTGTTAACATCATAAAACTTTAGAACTGGTGGACTAGATAGAGCTTGTTTGATTTTCTCAAATGCTTGGGTTTGTTCATATTCCCAAGACCATTCAACATCTTTCTTGAGTACCATCCTTAAAGGATCTGTTAATTCTGACATGTTTGTAATGAATTTATTCAAGTATGTCACCATACCTAATAGTCTTTGAACTTCTTTCTTATTTTCTGGTTGCTTTAGATTTTTCACAGCATTTACTTTTGCTACATCTATTTCTAATCCATTTCCTGAGAATATGTGGCCTAAAAATTTGATTCTCTCTTTTTCAAACTCGCATTTCTCTATGTTCAATTTAAGACCTACTTTTCTTAACTTATCTATAACTTTTTCTGTCCTTTTCCTCAATTCTTCTTTTGTTGTTGCATAGATTAGAATATCGTCCATTGAACATTCTGTATTAGGACAATCACTAATTAAATTGGACATTATTTGTTGAAAAATTTCAGGTGCAGACGATAATCCAAAGGGCATTCTCATACAACTGTATCTACCCCATGGTGTTGAAAAAGTTAAGTATTTCTCTGTTCGCTCAGTCACTTGTATCTGCCAGAAACCTCTTCTGCAATCTAGTAATGTAAAATATTTAGCTTCACTTATCCTGGCAGAAATTTCTTCTATTGTTTGTAATGGGTAGTGTCTTCGCAGTATATTTCCATTTAGATTAGTTGGATCTATGCATATTCTCAACTTTTTGTTTTGTCTCACTATTACCATCGGACTTACTACTGGAGTTGGACCTGTTGTAGGTTTTATGACCTTTTCTTTTACCATTCTATCTAGCTCCTTTTTAACTTCATTCCTTATTGAGTGAGCAATTCTTCTGGCAGGTTTAATTTCAAAGTTAGGATTTTGTATTATATCGATGTCATATTTGAAATTTTTCAAACATCCAAGCCCTTTAAATATGTCATCATCTTTCTTAAGTAATGCCACTCTAGCTATCAATCCTAGCTTTTCACAGGATTCTCTACCTAAAATCGCTGGTAAATTTTCATCTACTACTTTGAAAGTGATGTTAGCTAATGTATTCTTTATCAAGCACTTTATCTCAGCTTCTCCTATTTCTTTTATTTTATTTTCTGAGGAACTTATTAATCTTTTTGTTCCGGAAGGTTGGATTCTAGCTTTCACTTTGTTTGCTATTAGCTTGGAAATAACATTACACTGTGCTCCAGTATCTAGTTTTGCATTGAATACTCGTTTGTTGACAGTTATTTTTTCTTCCCAATCTCCATTTCTTTTCTTATCAAGATTCATTTTCCTCACATAAAGTACTTCCTCTTCTTCTTGCTTAGGATATTGTTCTTCTATCGAATTAACTTTTCGATTACCTGAATGTTTTTTGAGCCAGCATTGGTTCATGAAATGTCTCTTTTTATTAAATTTTTCACATTTTACTTTAAATGCTGGACAACTTCTAGGTTTATGTTTCGTACCACATCTTTTACATTGGAATTCAGCACTCAACTGATTCTTGTACTTGCTTTTTATATAATTTATTTGATTGTCTGAGTTTAATTCTCGCAGTTGTTTAGTTGATAACTCATTCGCCTTGCATATATAGATTGCTTTTTCTAGTGTTAGGTCTTCTTCTGTCAATAGTTTTTCACGTACTATGTCTGACTTAACACCAAATACGATTTTATCTTTAAGTAAGCTGTCTTGAAGCTGCTCGAAATTACACGTTTTTGCTTGCGTTTTTATTGTTTTCAAGAATTCATCAAAACTTTCATCTTCTTTTTGCGTCATTTTGAAGAAGTTGTAACGTTCGTAAGAAACGTTTATTTTAGGTATAAAGTAGTTTTTGAATTTTTGTTTAATTACCTCTATATCCTTTCTTTCAACCTCTGACAGATTGAAGTTATTATATATTTCAATAGCATCTGGGCCTATGCATGACATGAATGTTGCTGCTTGAACTTCTCTGGGTTTTTTGCTCAACATTGTGGCTATTTCGTACCATTCAAACTGTTGAACCCAATTTTTCCAATTAGTAGCCATATCATTTGCAACGTTTAGGTATATTGGCGGTTTGATTCCTGTCATACCTACGCTGTTATCTGTTTCTTGTTGCATGATTATTCTTGAATCGTTTTAACTTCTGACACCATGTAACGTTGAGACTTGATAGGGTAGATGAGGTAATCTCGAGTTATTGGAACTTACTTTTATTACTTATGATCTAAGTACAATCTTTTATACGACTCGTTGAGTACGTGACACTTGCTTGCATAGAACAACGTTGTCAGGTCAATCATAGAACATTGTTTTATAATCGTGTCTATGTTACACATTCCTTAACTGTTTCGTTAATAATTGCCTGCATCATTCGACCGGTAACGCTGTTTTATCAAATCTGCTTCATCAATTCTATTCCGTGTTGAATCAGTGGCGTGGTTTCTACAATACCTTCAAAATACGCCATTTTCAGTCTCCAAGAATTAGTTATACCTATCCTGTTCGGTTTCCAACCATCTTGTTAGGTGTGTCTCCACTTCATTTCGGAAGCGCACTCGTTTCACTACCTAGAAAGGCTTGATTTGGAAATTTGTCATTATTATTCGTTTTAGAATTGTATCTAAAGTACACAACAGCGGACAATAAATGTATTATGAACAAACATTAGTAGATACAGTCCGCTACCTTTGGACTTTGGACCAGGAAGTGTGACGTCACTTCCGGTCTGTGCTCCGATGTTTGTAGTTATCAGGTCTCTACTTCCGGTCTGTGCTGGCGATGTGTGTTATCGGGTAGATGACTTTATCGGCTAGATAGCGTTATCAGTGACTCGGTCTGGCATCCAGTGTGTGTAATTAGTGTTATCGGGTAGATAACGTTATCGGGTAGATAGCGTTATCAGTGATTGTGAGTCACCCGGTCTAGCATCCAGTACGTGTAATTAGTGTTATCGGGTAGATAACGTTATCAGGTAGATAGCGTGATTGCGAGTTTGGTTGTTTGAATTTTACCTACGTATAATTAGAAATGCTTAGTTTGAAATATTAATCTTATCAATGAGGTTTCATGTCAACAACAAGTCGTAACTTGTAGATTGTGTGGTATATAATAGAGCGATTGTATTCAATGTGTGTAATTAGTGTTATCGGGTAGATAACGTTATCGAGTAGATAGCGTTATCAGTGATTGTGGGTCACCCGGTCTGGCGATCAACATCCAATGTGTGTAATTAGTGTTATCGAGTAGATAGCGTTATCAGTGATTGCGAGTTACTCAGTTTATGCTGACGATTGGCATTCGGTGTTTGTAATTATTGTTTGAATGTATATACAGGGGGTTTGTAAAGAGTATGTTATGTTGTATGTACAGGTTGTTTGTAAGAAAGGTCCTAGACACGTGGTTTCGAGCAAGGTGTCATGGCAGCTACCACGTGAGGTGGTCAACGAGGTATCATGGCGGTTGTGAATCGATCATAACGTCTACGACGTGTACATCAAATGAAAAAAAAAATGGTATTCTTTGGTGAGAAAGATTGAAAGGGATCCGAACCCACGTCATTTTTATCTGAAAATGTTCTATTATTTTACATGTATACTTACCAGTTGGATCGACCTCTTATCTCTCACTCGCAAGAATACCATTTAGTTTTGATTGTATATTTAAGGTTGAAAAAGTCAATAGCGCAGAGTATGAGGGTGTGTGTGTGACTGCTTCAAATAAATCGAACTCAGTTCGTGATAATGTCTCCTCGATTATACAACAGTTTTATTCATAGTGTGCTTACCACCGTGTACGATGCGAAGAAATTCGTAACAAACGCATGTCCGCCGAATATGATGGAAATCCTCGAAGAATTACAATTACCATCCAAAAATTGGATAATCGCTGGAGAATTCATAACTTTCCTGGTGGGGGCCTCGACCGATTGGGCGTATGCTGATATTTTCTATTTCGGAGGAGATTTCGATCCACCTCCAGAAGATTGGAAGATATGAATATAGAAGGTCAGTTCAAATATAAACATAGAAGAATGGGAAAAATCATATTGCATCAAATTTCGGGTATCGTTCCGAAACCAGGATCGTATATACTTGATTGTTTCAGAGTGCTATTGATGATGATTTTTATCGGATCGCACTTCTACCGTACCGATGTGAGATAATGGACATGCGCAGCATCCGAAGAGATACTTCAAATTCTTACATCTTTAAGATGTTTCAACTGTTTTCTGAGATAGGAGGGGAGGTCAACTATAGAATAAGTCCACCATCACTACAAATTTTGTGCTTCGACGTACTCTTTCGAAATTTCGTCAAAGAAATATGTTAATGATCTGCGCATGTGCAACTAGATATTTGGATAGTTTATCATTCTAGTTTGAAATGTCGTCTACAGTGATTGATATTCAAAGTTTCCCGATTTCTTCAAACGTATATAAAATCAAGGAACTATCTTTGTTGGACTGTGAGAAAAGGTTGGAGAAATATTTTCTATTCACACCACCAAAATCGATGGATCAACTATCCGAGAGGAAAATGGAGGAAATATTTCATTGTGAAAAATATCATGGGGTTCCATGGACCTCTGGCTATCAGGAATATGATGAATTGTATGAAATTTTGAAGGAAAATATCGATCCAGATGCTACTGTTTATGTATGTGGGAAGATAAAAGCTAAGTTTCTACGGGGGGCGTTCCAAGAATTGGGGTTAGATCGAGTAGAAGTGGTGAATTTGAAAGGTAAATGTCCAAAATAAGAGCGAGGAAATTGTGAATTCATCTGTTTACATCACCCCAATAGTGTGAATCCTATGTGTTCTAGTGCGAATAGTTGGAAGTTAGTCGAATTTCTTACGAAGGAAGATGTTATGTGGCTCTTAAAATAATAATATAGATATCTAGTAAATCTACAAATATATCATTATGCATATATCTTTTGAAGAATACACACGCAAACTTTGCGAATTCGTGGAAAAAGTTCATAAACTAAGAAGAGACTTGAATTTTTACGCAGATAAAATTGAAGTTATAAGACTGCTGAACAAATTAAGTGTAAACAGTGAGGATGATGGGAGTGGGGGTGTTAAAAACAAATTGTGTGATTCTAACCACAATTCTGAATGGTATTTTATACGCGAACGTTCCCCAACACGTTGAACGCATCTATATTTGTCTGAAGGATGTCGGCAGCGGTGGTGGACAGTGTAACCGTACCGAATGGATTCCGATGAATTTTCAAAAAATCAGTGATAACCAATTGGAGGTATTCACATTCGACATCCCACAAGACAATCGTACAACCATACATTATAAACTTAAGCTCTTATTCTTCGATCGAAGTGAGGGGGATATGGCTGAATGGCAAATGATCCGACAATCACCATGTTTACCACATCTCGTACAAAAGACATCTACACTCACATCATCTGCAATAGAAGAAGAAATCCCCAAAATTTTCGCAATTTTGTATGTTATTTTATCTTCTTTATCAGTGTTATTATTGAAAATGTTTGTTAAAAATGTGAAGAAAGCTATTTTCCATTTGAATAAATAATAATTATTATATAAAGGAGGTGTTTTATTGAAACAAACAAAAGATTGATAATAATATTTATTTCAGAATAAAATACATATCATTTAGGTAGTATTACATTCAGAAACCACTGCTGTAATTTATCCACATGGTGAACAGCACACATGTATTTTCCACCGTCATTACGATGATTCAAACAGGTCAAATTGTTTGTTTGTTCGAATTTCCCCGTTTCACATTGAGTACCATCGAAACTATGAACATCTACGATATGTGGGTAAATATCCAATTCTATACACTTCCTTCTCAAAAATACGGCTTTTTGCTGTCCTCGGACATAAATATAGTCGACTGCACACAGGAGAATCGATTTGAGAATATTATTTATTTCTTCATAATCCACATTCCCAGATACATAATCGAGTCCATGATAAGACTTTTGTAAATACCATACGGATTTTCGCTCCTTTGCATTTAGCGATGAATAAGATGTGCGCGGTTTGAATAAGGAATAATGACGTTTGAATCCAATTTGTATACACATTTCTTTTGGATGGAAGGCATCGTCAATGACGAACCCCTGAATGTCAACTAATGCGATTCTCATGATGCGATTCGCTTGAAGTTCCGGTTTAGACTGATGTTTAATTGAGACTCTTGACAATTTCGGTGAGGGGGTAGTATTCCATCAAGCAATCGTGAATGATGATGCAATATGCCTTGGTATTGGCTGGAAATCCTTTATCCGCTTCAATCTCCAATCGTATGTCGACTGTTGATGATTTTACCGCCTCCTCTTGTCTAGAACAATCGATGATGTGAAGCGCGTTTTTTGAATTTATCATAACCCAATATGGGATGTTTTGTTGTGGAATTCGTGTAGCTAGGATGGAAATCAGTATAGTTGTGGTGGGCTAGAACGATATCTTCCTTGGCAAAGTCCAAGTTCATCCGTTCGTTAGGCCAATACTCTCCGTTCAGCGATAAGCGGATACTTGATATATCCACATGATCGAATATTGAAGGATTGGCTTTCACATTGTTACGTTTATCGGTTTGGAAAAATACGATAACATACCGTGGTTTTTCGACGGACGCGCTAGTTTTCACAGCCCATATTTCTCTCTTCGCATCGGCCGTTATGGCAGGCAACTCGTGTAGCTCCCACTTCCGGAAAGCGAATAGAACAGGAGAATCGCTCTTGATGGATCGCAATATCTTCTCTCTGATTAGATCGTTGGGATAGATATATTTCACCTTCAATTCTATACTATCGATCAGAAATTTGACTGTGGTAGCAGCGTTCTCAATTATAACGCAATCGTTATCGTTTCGAGCACGTACCAATCGAATCGTTTGTCGTCCGAACGTGATTCGGGTGTAATCGTTGAAAATGTTGAAAATATGCTTGAGTGGGATGAGTAAACTGAACGACTTTGTTGCTTTCAATATAACACTTTCTTCCGGATAAGTCCAGCTGGCTATAGACATATGCGTATCTGTGGGAGAATAACATGTGAATCCTCGCACCGCGCTAACTATTCCAGGGTCACGTACAGTTTCGATGTCTCTACCGCTCTCGCTGTAGGAACACGAGTCGAAAAGAAAAGGTCCATAATTAGGTACCAATATTACATTCCCCACTCCATTAACTTCGATTTTTCCTTTGATCGCCAACAGAGTATCTTTCATAGCAAAAAAAGCGTCTACTTGATTCATTCCAAACTCTATGATATCGCTGTTATTGAACGCCTTGACGAATGGTGTAATCGATCTGTACTCGGCTTTTCGAATCGATTCATCAAATTTCGGTTCCTGGTATATATCGAATATAGGTAAGATGATCGCTGTATGATGAACATCTCTGGCATCGCTACTGTTACGTGCATACTTCATTTTGGATAATGACATCCTTGTTTAAGACGAAACCCTAATGATTTCAAAATTATGATGTTGGCTCTGGTGAGTAGGTCACGCACTTTAGGTGTTTTGTTGAAGACTGATGATGATGTGGTGAGGAAACTGTTTTTATTGTTGTTGTTGTCCACAAACAACCCCATATTTTTTATACTTCTTGTAAATGTAAATGTAGAATACTTTCTTCACCACGAAAGTTTATTGGTTTCAAATGCTGATCTAAAGCTAGTACGGTTATGTTGGTAATCTCTCCGATATCGGATACTGGTAGATAGAGAGGATTCTTCGGACGCTCCACAATCCTATAGCCGGGGTCGATGGTGATAGGACAATCGTAGATCGTATGCGCAGGTCTATTTCGATAGAAGGCTCCCGCTGTAATGTTCGACTCGAAACGTATGTTGGTGACTTTTATTATGTTGACAGATAAATCAGACACGTGCACCACACCCTTCTTCAATACCCTCCGCGAAAATCCTAATATTTTAGCAAGACTATCGTTTTTTTCAAACGAAATATCGTGATTTTTATGGAATATTTCACACTTTAACGTATTGTTATTCGGTTTCAACGAGAATATATCTTCTTTAACCTTCAATTTTCTCCTGATAAATTCATCGATATCGCTTATCTCATAGTTTCCAGCCGGAATTGTTATCGCTTCAAGAGTCTTAGTCTTCGCTCTTGTTTTATCTCCTTCTATGTAATAGTAGAATTTCTCGTTCTCTATATTGTGTATGGAATTGTATGAATTGAATCCCAACAATGCTAAATAATATTTTTTGTCTGGCCTCAGCACAATCGAATTCTGCGGTGTAAACGAGAATATATGGTTGGTGCTTGTTAACGTGAACAACTGAGACATGATACTGATAAAAATGTATTGAAACATCTCTATTTATATTTTAACATTGATAGATGGAATAAGTGTGATCTCATAAAGTATGGGTCGTCTTTGCAAACTTCTTCTATCAACACTTGCTTGTCGTGATGAGTTATTTCCTCGTTCTCCATGATGTGAGAAATCTGCTCAGATAAACATTGCGAACATAGTTTGCGTGGGGGTTGTGGACCATCGCAATCTTCATCGACATGTTCCTCACACTGCATATGACGGTAAAGGTAATCGAACATATGTTCCGGAACCTCATTCTGATTGAGAAACACCACATCCAAATGTTTCAGGATGTATTCCATCGGTAGAAACGTTAAATTCTTACGTGTAAGTTCGCTAGTAGGTTTATTGATAGCCTCGATCAAATTTCCATAAATAAAATCGATGATTCTCCTCAAACTACTCCCACTACTACTCTCATTTTCCCATATGTATTGTATTACTGCAGAAGTGAAATCCATGGTGGTGTGTGGTTGTTACTCTTCGAATAGTCGAGTGTGACTGAGAAATTTCAAACACAGCTGTCCACATATCACTTGATTATAGTTCTGTCGTTATTGTAGAAAATCCTAACGTTCTCGCCCAAATATCGAACGAGTTCCTTTGGTGGCTTCAAATTTCCAAAAGAATCAAAATATTCTACATCGTTATCGATTTTTCTAAACGCTACCCAATGCGTTCCATTGTTTTTAGTCAAGTCCAAATTTAGAATGATACATTCACGACGTCTAGGTTTGTGCGGTAGCGTATCTCGCATAAAGACACCTCGAAAATTTGGGATTTTCAGAATTCTAGAGAAACGTATTAAATCTCGATCGTACATTGGCCTATCATCGGGTAGCTTTATTGGAAGTTTTTTTGTTGCTTCTTCAAAAACAATCCATATCCTCCTTTAGCGTTGCGTTTCAAGTATAAACCTTTTCCCAGCGATTCCATAGCTTTGTTGTGACGTTGATCTTCTTCAAACTTCTTTTTGGCATTTTAAGCGTTAACCACCGTATTTGCGATAGCACTTGCACCTCCTGCAACCGATCCTAAGGCTCCTAGAGCTCCTAAGATGGGTAGTAATAGTGGGAGGAATCCTCCAGATTTTGGTAGTGGTATTACTCTTGGTACTCTGATACGCTTTTTACCTCCAGCTCGTTTAATCGCGATCCGTGCGGCTTTCAACGCGTTCATAGCGGACTTTCTCAATGAAGAAGATGGCTCCATTGACTTTGCGATGCTTCCAACGATATCTTTCCGGAAACAACATCGTCGTTGTCGCCTCCGTTTCTTGATACCCATACCCAGTTTTCGTTTAACCTTCATCCCACCGGTAACCAATAAACTAAAGAGTCTTTCACCTGCGCTCGCGTCTCTTGATTTAACTCGTTTCCAAGCAGCGTCCTCTGATATTTTATCGGCCTTATGACGTTCCTCCAGAGATTTGTTTTGTGAATAAGCTATATCGTGTTCGCGACAAGCGGAATCTAGAGGATTGATACCTTTATCACCGCGTGCAAGACGCTTCTCCAATTTAGTTCCAGGACTACAGAATTGATATGAAGGAATGTGTAATTCAAACGGGAGCTTGTTTATGAGTGTATTCAATAAACCTTCACCTTGATGAATCAACATTGTTAATGAGCATACGCTCTGGTGATTTTTCCTTTTATACGTTATCATTAAGTAGAAATGTTTCACACTATGAAGACAGTTCAACAAGAACATACACTCCCAATCGAGAATTTAGATTTAAAAGTTGGAACTAATCGCGTTGGTAAACTGTTACCAAACTCTTTTCGTGCTTTAATTTGTGGTCCGAGCGGATGCGGAAAAACAAACGTTATGTTATCGTTGTTATTCAATCCAAATGGTGTCAAGTTTGAAAACGTTTACGTATACTCGAAGTCATTATATCAAGATAAATACATACTGTTGCAGGATATTTTGGAACGAGTAAAAGGAGTTGGTTATTTCCCATATAAAGACAATGAAGAAATTATAAGTCCGAACGATGCAAAACCAAATTCTATCTTCATTTTTGATGACATATCCTGTGAGACACAACAGAAAATTCGAGAATATTATTCGATGTGTAGACATAGAAACATTGACGCATCATATCTATGTCAGACATACTCCAAAATTCCTAAACAACTGATTCGCGATAATTCTAACCTGATCGTGTTATTTGAACAGGATGAAATAAATCTAAAACATGTGTTTGATGAGCACGTATCCCCAGACGTTACTTTCGATCGATTCAAAAAGATGTGTTCTATGTTTTGGATGGAGAAATTTGGAACATTGATAATTGCTAAAGATTTCGATTTGAACAATGGAAGATACCGCAAAGGTTCCGGTGTATATATTAAAGTGTGAACGTGAAATCATAGCAAATACACAATGGACGCTGAACGGTTAGCACGTAAGCGGAAAATCGCTCAATTGGCACGATCTATACGCAAGAAATATCTCACATTGAAACTGGGTAAAACGGAAGAGGACGAGTCGATCAATAAATTATTCAAACCCATATCGGAACCACTTCGGGAAATAATCAAATCCAATAATACGCCATTGATTAAACGTGAAATTAAGCAAGAAAAGGATGATGCGGATGACAGGAGGAGGAGGAGGAGGAGGAAGAGGAGGAAGATGAAAGAGAAACGGTATTGGATGTAAGCAATGCAAGTATGAAAACTGTTATTGAAGAGTCTGACAGCGATGATGATGAGTATGACGTATTAGAATCTTACCCAGAGTTAATTCAAAAATATATCGGTGATTATTGGTCAGGGAACAGAAAAGTCGATAAAGTTTATGGCCCAGTTTACGATGCTAGTTCGTTGTCATGGTTGCTAGGAGGTAAATTAATCGATTTCAAAAATAGAGATACTATCGTGACACAAGGGAGAAGATTCAAAAGTACCGTCGGTCTGTGTGAATTTATATTCTATGACAAACCTAGAAATTTCACCAAGAAAGATAAGATGAATTACAGGATGATTCTGAACTTGACAAATCCCCACAGAAATTGTGCTGGAAACTTGGAAGGTACTCGAAGATACAAGTACATTAAAATAATTCGACCTCTAATTCATGAGGAAGCTCTCGGTAGCGGTATGCAATTGACATATAACAACGAACCAGTGGAGTACGTGTACTGGGACGATCCAAACGAACTTGTGGAACGATTGAGTCTTTTGATGGCATCTCAACAAGCTGGGAATACATCTCACGACAATGAGATAGTCGCTATAATAAATGAGCTACGAGAAGCCGATATCATATATTAGTGTGTGTTCATTACTGTTTCATATCATTTACACGATGAGTCTTGATAAGTTTGGACGAAGATCTGTGATTGGTGGTTCAACCAGGATCAACGCTCTTCGACAATCGATGTTTTCACACGTTCTAGCTCGTACACCAGATGGTGATGTAGATATCGAGAACGTGAAAATTTGTAATGTGAAAACGCCCACATTCAAGAACGATGCTGCAAGCAAGATTTATGTCGATGATGTGAGTGCGAAGATTGGGGAGAACTTGGAGCGCATCTTCAACGATGACTTTTCACATAAGATTCAGAAATTAATTGGAGAGATGAGTAGTTTCTCCATCAACATACGATCGCACAAAAATCAAAGTGATGCTAGCTTCACGAGTTTACATAAAGAATTGGATGAATACAAGATGAAAAATGATAAGGATCTCAAAACCGTTGTAGCTAATACCGCTTATGTACTCGATATCTTCAAGAAATTCTCTGATAATTTCGAAACATATCGTAAGCGTCAACGCGTTATTTTGCGTGATCATAATGATAAATTGAACAAGATCACTATAGATTATAACATAATGGATGTACATCAGGAGGATATTATGAGTAGGCTGCTGGCGTTGGAACAACACCCTCGAAGAAAAGACCAAATGACGCTACCACCCCATCAACCAACCCGAAACGTATAACTCCAACTCTTTTAACTAGACAATAATTGAAAAACGATGCAACAAGTTGTCGATGAGATTCATAAGCCAGCCCGAAAAAATTTCAAACGTCGTCGTACAATTTTGAAGGGACTGGATGACTTGTGGCAGATGGATCTAGTCGAAATGGATAATTATGCTCGTGAAAATCGAGGATTCAAGTAAATTTTGGTGATGATCGATTGCTTCTCGAAATTCGTGTGGACTCGTCCATTGAAAACGAAATCAGCCGACGAGGTTCGGAAAGCAGTTAATTCTATATTGACTGAGGGAGGAGAAGGACGTAAACCTAGGAATCTGCAAAGCGACCAAGGTAAAGAATTCTTTAATAAGCATTTTGACGAGCTGATGAAAAAACACAAAATCAACCATTATAATACGTATAGTGTGAAGAAAGCCGCCATTGCTGAACGTGTTATTCGAACCTTGAAAGAAGCGCTCTACAAACAATTTAGTTTGAAAGGAAAATATAGATGGATTGATATACTTCAAGAAATCACTGAAAAATATAATAAACGTAAACATAGAACTATGAATATGGCTCCATTCAAGGTGACAAAACAAAATGAGAGCATGATATTGAAGCGATCCTACTCACACCTCAAGTTGGCTTTACCACATAAATTCAACGTGGGCGATGTGGTACGTATAAGCAAAGCCAAACATATTTTCGAAAAATCATATACGCCTAATTGGTCGGCGGAGCTCTTTAAAATTATAAAAGTTAAAATCACTAACCCAGTCACGTATCTACTCGAGGATATGAAGAACTCCCCAATCAGCGATTGTTTTTACGAGGAAGAATTGCAGAAGACCAAACAACCTGATGTCTTTTTGATTGAGAAAGTGCTTCGGAAAAAAGATGATAAAATGTACGTCAAATGGTTGGGAATAAAGGAGAAAAGTTGGATTGCTAGAAGTGATATTATATGATCTGCGCGTGCGTGTGTGATCTTCAGGCTGTATGTTAGAGAAAATCTAACAATCAGTTCAGTTGTAGTAAAATGTCGTACCAAGATAGTGGTACATCCGAAGATAGTTCCGAGTTAGATCGAATGTTTGAAGAGTTTGAAATGTCAATTCAGGATAAAAAATTTCTATTGTTGAATACAACATACCCATTGGAGGGGGGTTATGAAATAAAGTGTGGATTGAGTCCTATGCGAATCTTCGCACCAACAATATCACTTATCCATTCTTCGCAAAATTTTAAACTCACCTTTGGACTGCTGGAATGGTATGACTTCATCGAAGTTCTTCGAACTAAAATCAGAGGTTTCTTCTCAAGTTTACAAACAGATTTCGATCCTGCCCCCATAGCATCCGATGAATATTGCCAAATAGTTCAACTTGTGTGGGACAATAATGAAAAAGTACTTCAAGTTACGAAGCATGGTATTCATTTTTGGTTGTGTGAGGAAGATGTTCGAGAAATTATTAATATCAACAATGGAGTGTTATCACATCGAGTGTCTTTTCTCGAACAATTTGATTTTTCTTCATACTATCACAATGTTATTGATCTGATAAAAATAATGAGGAATCATGCCAGTGCATTAGAACTCTTATATTGTTTTATTAATATTTCATCGCCAAAATGTTTATAGACCAATACACTTGAAGAAATGTTATTTTACTATAAAAATAAGGTTTTGTATGATTTAGAACAATAAAATATGATCAACAGTTTTTGTTTTTATTAAAAAACACACATCATAGAACGTTTTTATTAAAACAAGTATGTAACATATGAATACAATTACAATTAGCATATCAATACAAATATTAAAATTATCACATACATCATATAAAGATTTTTTATTAAAACATATGAATACAAATACAATACAAATATCAATACAAATATTAAAATTAACACATACATCAGAGAAAGATTTTTTATTAAAATATATGAATACAAATACAATACAAATATCAAAACTAACATATCGAAACAAATATTAAGATAATAGTGAATAGTGCCCATAAGGTAAGGAGTTTGTTCTATTCTTTATCAGGAACCTCTTGTTGTCAAAAGGGCTGAGAGCAATTTTATTTTGTTCTATAGTGTAGAGGTTAAAGTTAAAAGATCTGATAGATTTTTGGACTCTATATATCTCGATTTCTTCTTTAAGGCATTTAACATAATCCTCAAAAGTTATAGAGTACTTCAAAACCGAATCTCTAATACCTTTAGCTTTTTTAACGGGTTCTTTCCCTTCCACCTTATAACTGTACATTTTAGAGCGTAAACCGATGAACTTTGTCATTATATGTCCTTTGTTCTCGTCCTTCATTAATCCGACCACTTTCTTGTTTATAGGTGGAATTTCAAAAATATTATCTGATGCATAATAGCTGGTGTCAAATTTTTGAACGTTTTTTTTCATAATGGTCTCATAAATATCATCGTCTGTTATTATATGATAGATCAAACTATCAGTATCTGTATAACACACCCTTATCGCTTCGGGATCTTTATATATTTTCAGCATAAAGTTATGATGAAAATCAAACACACAAGTTTTTGAAATATCTAAAATAGTCATTCCTATATAAATTGGTTTATTAAATAATATTTCGAGTTTGTTTTGCTCGATTGCCATCAAATTTTCATCAAAAATATTACTTCTATTGAAATTCGGTTGCGAAATATAGTATCGCGCTCCAAATGGTCCATACCATTTATTAACTAATTTAACGCTCCGATGCTCACGTACGTTCTCCATCGATTTCCCAAATATTGCATTTATAATGAGTTTGAAAAGAGCCTCCTCGAATTTATTCTTTGCAGCTGCACGTAATCGTGTATTTATATCGATATAAGCTTTCTACCAATTGGATTGGCTAAACTTAAGGATTCTATGTACCTTCTTCAACACCATCCCCAACGCTAAACATTGTTTCAAATTCCTATAATGAATTATATATTTAGATTTATTGTATAACGTCGATAGTAATTTTGCTTGTTCAGCATTGGGAGGTGTAGAGTGCAATGGACATAGCGGTAAGTCTTTGTGGGTGTCATGTAATTTCTGAGGGTATTCTAGATCTACTTCTAGAATATATCCAACAGGACTTTCATCCGAAATGTCTCTTACATCGATGTTAAGATCATCGTACCATACAAAGTTACCATAAGGTAAATATTGCGCCATAGCCCATCCATATAAATTACAAACATCAAAATACTTGAGATAGCTACTTTCCTCTTGTGAATTACAATCTTTCATATACTTATTATTAGCAGCCGCGAATCTATTGCTACATTGACTAACACCTCCTCGTATCCCCCTTTCTATAAACATAATCATATCTATATCTTTTAGAAACTGAAGAGAAATATTTGTATATTTCAACATACACTCCCATGAGAAGCCCGGTAAAGTGAAATTATACGTAGGATCAAGTTTATATATCTCTAAACATTTGGCTCTGAAATTTTCAAAAACATCTGCCAACAGCAAAACATCTGTTTTCAAGTATAAATCGGAATACTCACCTAAATTACTACAATTGAATTTTTGCCAAACGTTTTGAGCATGTTCATAGTCTCCTTCACTTATTGATTCATCTTTCAATTTATTATAAAAATTTTCGATTGGTGGCAAATTTGATTCGCTCAATTTATTCCAACTATCTAAATATTCATATGGGAAAACCCCCTTACGGGTTAATAATTTGAACTGATCGTTTGTCAAATGATTATATTCACGCTTCAAAATTTTCAATTGATCAACATCCAAAAAGGACACCAACTCATCTAGTGATGTATTTAAAAATCTACATGAATCGATAAAACGGAATTTAACTGGGGAAAAGAAGGAACCTCTAGTAAAACTTATATATTTTTCTTTATTGATTGGTAGTACTTGAATGTTCTGTTTGTTCGCTTTAGCTAAATCTCGTATCAATAGGAACATATCATACCCAGATAGATTATGAGCTAAAACAGGCACTACCAATTTATGTTTATATTGCAAATTACGATGTTGGTGTGCTAAGCCGCGAAAAACCCCAGTGAAATGACAGTGGTCTCTTACACGTATATCCCCATCGGTAAAACATTTTTCACAAATATGACATTTAGTTCCCCCCATTATGGATGATAAATCAACCGCACTCAAACTCATAGGTATGTTACACTTCAATTTTTTCTCTATGAATATACTAATTTTGTCTAATTGTTCGGTTAACCATTTGGCTGGTTCTGAACCTCGATAACTATCATATTTCGAAATGAAATCATCGAAATAACATTTCAGATAATAGCCTACACTGTAAGCTTCATGTAATTGTTTTCGGTTGGTGTATGAAGCTGAATTTGATGGAGAACAGTTTTGGATTGGTAGCAATAGAGCCTCAAAATCGAAATAAATCACAAATGACATTGGAATTTTATTTGAATAATTCTTGAAAACTAAATGATCTTCTTTAGGGAATTTTATTTCACATGTATTCATCTTACCACAATCTTCGATATGATTATTATACTTGATCTCACTCCAAAAATTATTCAAACACCGTTCACATAAATAAGTTTTATGCTTAGTAGTAATTTGCGAATTAATGAGTCGGGCTAAATTTTTAATCAAGCAATAATGGAATTTAACTATTGGATTAACAAAATTCGATGTATCTGAAGATTCTACATCATGATAATATTTATCTTGAATCAACAACAAATTAAAGTGCGTTTCTAGTTTATTTTTTTATAGATATGCGGGGAGAACCTTCAATTTTCCCTTATCAGCAGCACCATCTGTTTTATCGCATAGATCTAACACAAAAACGTGTATGCTTATATTATTCAGCTTCTCGAATAAATGGATTTGTGAAATAGGCATCGGGAAAGTTAAATTTTGTATATTTAAAACAGTACTAAAATGAGGATATGAAGTGATTCTATCTGAATGTGTAGTAGCAGGGTGTAATCCAGCTGTTACTGCCCAAGCGAAACAATACTCATCATAATTTTTAACATTGATAAGAGCATGTTTATTCGCAATTTCTTTAGGAAGAACTATATAGGAAGATCCCGAATTAATTACTTCGTGTTTATTGATATTTATTTGCAGACTTACTATATTTCTGAGACTCCAATTTGAATCTTTCTCTTGGAATTCTTCTAATTTTGTAGAAAGTTTCTCAATAATATTATCTTTATACCATCCTAATAAATTCGTTGTATTATCTATTCCTATTGATCGTGTGAAAATATTTGAAATCTGTCTGAATAAGTTCATCGTTAACGTTCCCTTTAATGTACTCGCCACAAAATGTTGAATAAACTTTAATAAAATTATATTCATGAAGGATTTTGGAGATTCTAGTATTGAAAAGATGGAAAGCATCATATAAAAAATTAATTGGGTCTAAATGCGAAATATTGATAATCAATCCGGTTCTTATTCTACATTTAAAAGCAGACTGTCCATCCTCCCATCTGATTCTATCACTGCGATTCTTATTTGATATAGATGGTTTATCTCTAATTTGTAAACAAAATTTTGAAACGCTTTATATGACCGATATTTGTCTGGAGTTGATTCTTATTATCTAAATTCAAATCATCTTTCATCAGATGTCTCGAGAAAGTACGGATATATTTCGTACAAAAATCTATCCATTTCGTTGTTTCCTGAGGGGGAAATTTTGACCTATACAAATATTTTTGAGCCTGATCGATTATTTTAACAATTTCGATGCTAATCTTTGAAATAGAGTTCATGATAATAATAGAACAAAAATCTTACCTTACACCCACCACTTTGTTTTTTCTTATGAATATTATAAAGTCTGCGAACGCTCCCTAAATCTCTCGGAACTCGATTTTTGCAGCTGGATTCGATTTCCCAAAATGTTCCTCTCCTCTATAAATCAGTCCTATACATTGTTTTTCATTGATGCGATCCAACAGAGGTTTGAGTAGTGGTGTTAAACGTTTTGGGAGGAAAACACCAAAATCGTCAATCTCTGCTAGCACAGATTCTCCAAACCGGGTGTTTTTAATTTTTGCATTAGTTATCTTATAAACTTTACCTTCTTCGAGCTGGTTAACTTTTTTCGTAGGTAATCTCTGTAATAGAGAACACGAGTTTAATGCTTCCATGCTATAACAAGGATAAATATTACTCAAAAGAATTCGGTATATTTTCAAAACATCGATCGAGAAAACAATAGTTAGTAAATGTAATAATCGGTGTGAATCTGAGTGTACAATAGTAAGTGAATGTAATAATCGGTGTGAATTTAAGTGGAGAGCTAGCTTGTTGACATGAAGTTAATTTGAAATGAACCAATTTGAAATAAAAGTTCCCTAAATCGAGTTTATTATCATACGAATCATATTCATTTGAAGTTAATTTGAAATATACCAATTTGAAATAAAAGTTCCCTAAATCGAGTTTATTATCATACGAATCATATTCATTTGAAATATATCAACTTGAAATGAGAGTTTTCTCAATCAAATAATAATAATAATAATATAGACTTACCTCAAATTGCACCACACAAAAAAACACGAGTTGCTCGTTAGAGAATCAAATGTGAAATGATTAAATTATATTCGAGACAATACCATTTCCACCTTCTTATCAACGCTGCGCGCGATTCCTACAGTTGCCTACGTGACACATTCCCACGATAATTTGCTAAGTTATCAATATCAGCACAGGAAACAGTTTACGTTTTCATGTTGTTGTTCATAAGATTAATATTTCAAACTGAGCATTTCTCGTAGATAAAATATCAACCGCATACAATCAGTTGGTTGCAAAACAAAGTGTTATCTGTTTCCGTTCAAAATTGAATACAATGGCTCTATTATCTACCACACATTCTACAAGTTACGACTTGTTGATGACAGGAAACCTCATTGATAAGATTAATATTTCAAACTAAGCATTTCTAATTATACGTAGATAAAATTCAAACAACCAAACTCGCAATCACTGATAACGCTATCTACCCGATAACGTTATCTACCCGATAACACTAATTACACACACTGGATGCCGATCGCCAGACCGGGTGACTCACAATCACTGATAACGCTATCTAGTCGATAACGTTATCTACCCGATAACACTAATTACACACACTGGATGCCAGACCGAGAAACTCACAATCACTGATAACGCTATCTAGCCGATAACGTTATCTATCCGATAACAATAATTACACACATCGCCAGCACAGACCGGAAGTGGAGACCTGATAACTACAAACATCGGAGCACAGACCGGAAGTGACGTCACACTTTCTGGTCCAAAGGTAGCGGACTGTATCTACTAACATTCATATCACCATATCCGGTAATAGCGACGATGCACAAATTTCACCACATCCCCAGTGCAATAGTGCATGAGATTCGGTACTTACTTTACTTCTGTCTAACTAACGGAACTACTGCAATTTCCTCTTCCAATCTATCCACTTCTGCCTTCCTTTGACCGGATACTGATGAGACAATTTTTCAAACAGCAGATGTGTCTTCCTTCAAACTTCTCCGAGGAATCGGTGGGTTAAAAAGGTATTCGGTATCCACGACTATTATTTGAACTTTATACACATCTCCCTTTGATGCTTCCTCAACAGGGAACTGCGCAGCCTTATCACTATCCACTTCTGCGAGCGTTTCCCGTTCCATTACACGGACAATCGGCGACAATCATATGCAGGGGCGGGTTCATTCATCTTCTGATGCATGCGAATGATTTTCACTTCCAAATCAATGTGATAATTGACATCATGAATGAAAATGTAAAGAGTCTCTAGAAATCCGCAAATTTAGTCCAGCGGCTATTTCCAATACCATAATTAATCAGTCCCTTATGAAACTTCTGAAGATTCAGTAACAACGCATCTTTCGGGGTATTTAATTGAATATCCAATATTTACAGGAACGTAGCGAGATATGACGTTCCATTGAACTGTATCAGGTACTGATGCAGTCTCGGAGCGCTAGCCGGAGCTGAAAAATTATATCCAGGTACTTGCTGAATAGGAGGGAACCTGAATGTTGTAGCCAATCATATGGTCAACCTCGATAACACCATGGAATACGTAACCGCGGCGTGTGCAATCTCAAGCCAGTCATTGCACGTTACATGTATATTGTTAAGTTAGTTCTGTAGTAGCTTTGCTTGGATAAAGTTAGCAGTAATTCATCATTGTGAAATTTATTCTTTTTTTAAAAGATGGATTCATAAATTTCACATTTAAATGGCGCAGTCGCTAGGGTGGTTTCGAAAAACAAAACATCGCAGAAGATACGTTACTCCAGCTATTTAGACGCTATCGAAAAAACCAGAACAAGACGTTCTCGTCCTGAAGTTCCAGAGGTAGGTTCCTCCGAAAACTACGAAACGTGAGTGTTGAGGAAACTTCCTTTACATGTGTTAATCACGCCTTCCTTTCATTCAATCCGAAGTTTTGTTTGATGAGTAACTATTCAAGTAACTCTGATATAACAGACTTGTCAGATATTGAAACAGAAAGTACAGTTCGAGGAAAAATAATTTTAAAACCATCCAAATAAGATTTAACTTGCAATTCTAATTGTTCTAATACCGAAATAATTAACTTGGGTTATGCTGCTGGAAAAATGGCGGACAATATTCCATTTTTCGATGGAAATAGTGATTTTTTAGAAATGTATATCAAACTAGTAGATTCAGTTTATAACAATTAGGGTTGTACAAATAACAATGCTTTGAACAGTTCCATATTTAATACAATCGTGTTTAGATTCACGGGAGAATCCCAACAATTTGGATGACTTGATTCAAATACATGGCCTGAACAGACTTAAGAAACAAATTCGAAGATACAACTGATATGAGTGTTTCAACTCGAGAATTGATGCGTATGCACCCTGATCTTGGTGAGAATTTAATTAATTTTACTATTAGACTGAGAAAAAACTATGAAAAATGAAATAGAAGTTAATGAACAAGGTAATTCAGAATTCACAGCTGAAATGAAACCAGCTCTGATTTCTCTGAATGAAAAGAATGCACTCAATGTACTGAATGTACAGCGTCTCCAACAGAATTTCGAGAATTAATCAATGAACATGAGCCACGTGATATAGAACATTCAATTCCTTCAGCTAGAAGATATGAATTTGAACAAATCACACTTAATAATATCCGTAATTCTCATACCGTTAAACAAAATAAAAATGCAGAGGCCAGCCAAATCAAGCAGAGAGTTATATTCGCAAAAACTTTAATCCCAATTTCAGACAAAATCAACCAATACAAGTTTTAGTCAGAACGAATACTAATAACTATTATCCAATTTTTCAAAATCAGAATGAGACCGCATTTCATTATTCATTATTTTCATCATTACATATAAAGAAAGGCTGAGGACAGAGTCCTATGTAAGCCTAAAAACTAAAGAGATCAACAAGTTAATACAATGTATGCAAAAAAAAAGGAAAAGGAACAATTAAGCAAATAAGCAAATGTCTATTTTGTTTATAAAACTATTCACTGAGTCAGAATTCACAACATTGTTGGGTAAGTTATTCCATGCTTCGAAAATACGATTCACCAAAAAATATTGTCTCTGCCTTGTGGCAAATTTCTCCTTCTTTAATTTGAGAGTGTGACCACGTAATCGCGAATCATTGTTGAAAACAAACAGTTTTTTCTGATCACCATAATTATACTTAGCTATACGGAAAGATATGATGAGGTCCCCACGGAGTCGACGTTGGTCAAAAGCTATCAGTTGTGCCATCCTCAGTCTTTCGGGATAGGTTGGACGCACTTCACCAAAAGTCATACGCGTGGCTCGACGTTGAACATTTTCCAACAATGCACCAATCGTGCACCAGAACAGGACACCACACCGGACCTACATACCCCATAATTAGATGAACGTAGGTTTTGTAGAGTTTTATGGAACTTGAATATGATAGATGGGAGAACGTTTTGCGGATGAGGTAGATCAGTGTGTTGGCGCGTTTGCATGCGGATATAATATGTTGGGACCAAGTTAGGTCGGTATTAATAGTCACTCCCAAATCTACATGTGAGGTCACTACACGTAACGATTGACCGTTTATTGTGTACGTGTAAAGTGGATTGTTCTTTCCTTGATGAAGTACGACGCATTTGTTGACGTTAAGAGGTAAAAGCCAATTCTCACACCACTGACTAATCGAGTTGAGGTCTTCTTGAAAGAATTGGTGTTCAACTAAGGCATTTCCATACAGCTTAGTATCATCGGCATAAAACGACTTAGAGGACTTTATATGGAGAGCAATATCACTTGCATGAACAACAAAGAGGAGTGGGCTAAGAACAGACCCCTGGGAAACTCCACTTGTGACTTGTCTGTCCGAAGAAAGAGAGTGACCCACTTTGACCGTGAGAGTTCTATCTGTCATTTAATTTTCAATCCATAGCCCCGAATACCGAGTGTGTCAAGTTTGTGCATTAGCCTCCTCACTGGAACCCTGTCGAAAGCCTTGGCAAAGTCAAGATAAACGATATCTGTCGGTATTTTTTTATCGTAAGCTGTCGTCCAATCGTTCATGCACCGTAGAAGATTGCTGGTGGTGAATTTACCTTTGACAAAACCATGTTGTTCCGATGGTATGATTGCGTTTTTTGTTCAAAATTCTGACATATCTTCTACAATTATTGATTCCATTACTTTGGAAGGTACGGATAGAAGACTAATAGGCCTGTAGTTAATAGGATTGAGTTTATCGCCTTTTTTGAAAATAGCAGTGACAGACGCCTTCTTCCAAGCCCGTGGGATTTGAGATTTTGCGAAAGAGACTGACATGATAGTTGACAATGGAGGGCAGAGAGTTTCGGCAAATTTCTCAAGAAAAAAGGGGCTTATTCCATTCAAACTAGGAGATGAATTCAATTTGATGTTCAATAAATGATTTTTAATTTTTTCCGAGGTAAACGTCACGTGGTTCAGATTATCACCCAGTCGTTCTGCTATAATTTCCGGTAATTGGTCATCTCGAGGCGCAATCGTGAAAGAGCTTGTGAAAGAGTCGGCCAAAATTTCAGCTGATTCGATGTCTGAAGAGCACAAGGAACCATCAGGTTTTCGTAAGAGCGGAATGCTTACTTTGGTGTTCAGGTTAGATCGTAAGAACTTGTACAGTTTTTTATTGTTTTCAGAGTTTGCAATAGATTCTTCAAACTCACGAGGTGAAGATCGTAGTGTTGATACCAGGTATTTGGAGAAATTTCGATGAATTTGGTAATCTTCTGGGGCATTTGACCTTTTGTATCTCTTCCAAAGTCTTTTTTTGTGATGTATGAGTGACATTATTTCGGTATTTATCCATGGTTTGAGAGGATTTTTCCGGCATACTTTGCTGCGAGAGTTCTTGTCAATAGAGGCAGTTACGGTCGTGTGAAATTTTTCCCAGAGAATATCAACGTCATCACATGCGTTCAAGAGAGTGATCCAATCAGTGGTGGATAGTTCCTCGAATAGCTGATCGAAGTCGATTATATTGAAAACTTCGGTTCCGTACTTGTTTGGCATGTGAATATTGAGCTGAATAGTTGCGTAGATTACTGCATGGTCCGATAATCCAATTGGTGGTAGGATTTCATGATCTGTGACAATGTTTTCATCATGTTTTTTTTCATGTTCCCCAGTCAACCGATAAAAGTATTTGGGAAACCTACGAATGTGTTCAGACCGAATAGAAATAATGTTCCAAATTATCCCAAACCTGAACCCATGTCAACTGTAACAAAAAATACAATGTCATACCAAAGTAACAAATTTCCTCAACAACAGCAACCCACTTTTAGACCGCAATATCGAAGTCGATACCCTAATTACACATTCGAACAATCGAATAATGTTGAACAAACAGCTGAATCTGGAAATTACGATAACGTAGATACCAACGCTGATGTGTACAATGAATATGAACCCACGAGTTATTCAAGTACAAATTGCAGAAACGAAGATTCTTATTACACTCATAATTTAACTACTAATTCACAGGAATATGCAGAGCCTGAAACTGTATATAATAATGTTCATTTTTTAGACGACGATCTTCAATCATACCGCAACGAATAGAAGTGAATGCATTGTAAGCTAATTCATTGCCCTACATTGAAATAGCTAAACCTAAGATACAATAATTTATAGATACAGGATGTTACATCTCAATGCTTAGACCTTACGAAGCTGAAAATCACTTTCCGTTTAATATATTCAAGTAATATACCTATATCAACATGTACAGGGACAAAATTAGCACTTACCAAATGCAAAATACCGGCATTTGAAGAATTTAATAGTACTGATACTTCAGAATTTGTACTTTTTTCCTTTCACGATCATTTTGATGGTATAATTGGAATCAGAGATTCACAAAAACTAAATTTGAATATTGATTTGAAAAAGCAATCTCTTCATAATAATAACTTAATGATACCCTTCAAACACAGGGAAGATTTTGAATTTCAGAAACTTGAACTACCTGCTGAATCTACAATCATGGAAAATATACGAACTAATCTCAACGACGGTGAATATTTATTGCCCGCTTGTGACTTTAGTTCCATCACATGTGAACCTTGTGTTATGAAAGTAAAAGGTAATTACACATCCTTAGAATTCATTCATCCACACGATAAAACACAACTTTTTCATTTTAGCTCCAAAGCTTTTAATAATCACGTAACTCCATATTCCGAAGAAACATATGAATGTTTCAATATTGAACAATTTTATGATAATATCAGAACAGACCAAGACGTAGATCTGAAACAAATCCGCACGTCACATTTAAATAGCGAAGAAAAAAATGCGTAAGAAAATTTGCTGAAACAATATCGAGAAATACTACATGACAACGACAAAAAAACTTACCTTTACAAAGACAGTTAAACATGAAATTAAGACTACTGACGGAATTCCGGTTCATACTGAAACTTATCGTTACCCTTATATTTATGAAGAAGAAGTAAACCGACAAATTACAAAATTGTTAGATGATGGTATCATCAGACCATCACAGTCACCATAGAGTTCTCCTATATGGATTGTCCCAAAGAAATCGGATGCGAGTGGTAAGAAAAATGGAGAATTGTGGTTGACTATCGTCGAATCAATGACAAAACTATAGAGGACCGCTATCCTCTACTAAAATTTCTGATATCCTCGATAAGCTTGGGAGATGTCAATATTTCACTACCCTAGATCTTGCTTCCGGTTTCCATCAGATGGAGATGCACCCATCTTCTATACAGAAAACGGCTTTCAATGTCGAAAATGGACAATTATGAATTCGTTCGCATGCCTATGGGATTGAAAAATTCCCCTGCGATCTTTCAAAGAGTAATGGACGAAGTCCTGGAAGACGTTCAAAATAAGATATGTCTTGTTTATATGAACGATGTAATAATATTTCCCACCTCTCTTCAAGATCATTTAAGTAATCTTTAACAAGTATTTGAAAGATTATGATCAGCTGGATTCAAAATTCAATTAGATATATCTAAGTTCCTACAGAAACGTGTAGAATTCCTAGGACATGTAATTACGCCTGATGAAATTTTCCCAAATTCAAAGAAAATAGAAGCAATATCCAAATTTCCATTCACGAAATCTCAAAAAGGAATTAAATCCTTTTTAGACTTAGTGGGCTATTATCGGAAATGTATCAATAACTTCGCGAAATCGACTAAACCAATGACAAACTGTCTTAAGAAAAATATGAAAGTAGAACACACACCAGACTTTGTAAATGCTTTTCCAACTTGCGAAGATATTATTTCTAACGGACCCATATTACAACATCCTGACTTTACGAAGCCATTTATTTTGACAGCAGACGCTTCAAATTTTGCCTTAGGTGCTGTACTTTCAGAAGGTACTATAGGTAGCGACCTACCAATAGCTTATGCAAGTCGTACACTTAACCCGGCAGAAATTAATTACAGCACTATTCAGAAAGAGCTGTTGAGTATAGTCTGGGCGGTATATTTGACATAGTGTCAGAACATAAGCCGTTACAATGACTATTCTCACTTAAAAAACCCAGTTCAAAACTTGTCCGGTGGAGACTAAAATTAGAAGAATACGACTACACTATAAAATATAAAAGAGGAAAATTGAACACAAATGCAGACGCACTATCACGAGTAGAAATAAATGCGATGGAAAACGACAATGCTTCAATGATGGTCAATATCGTTAACGAAGACATTGAACGAATCATCGGTCAAGAAATCCCTAATAATAACGATCATAATAATGACGATACAGAAACTGTAAATACTAGTTATGAAAATACAATAAATCGCTGAAAGTAATCATTAGCAATAACATACTCACGAACATCACAGAAAAGGTAGACCATCTCAGAAAATCAAATACCAGCACGAAACAAAGACATGTTACCGTGGCATTTGAGAAACTACACAAGCGCTTGAGAAATTATACTATTGGCCCAAATTGGACCAAGATGTACTAGAATATATCAATGCTTGCGAAATATGTCAAGTAACTAAATATGAAAGACATCTACATGTAATCATTATGAACCAACACCTATTGGGAATGCTCCTTTCGAACATATTTATATAGATACCTTAAAAATTGATAATACCTCTTATTTGACAGTAATAGATCGTTTCTCAAAATTTGGAAAGCTATTCCGATAAATACGTGCAACGCAATAGAAATACTAAACGCTCTAATTAATTCATTTTGTCATCACGGAATTCCAAGAAAAATGACTTGCGATAATGGTGTAGAATTTAAGAACGCAGTCATTGAAGGACTCGCGAAACTGTAGTATAGAATTACATTTCATAACAAATTTACATTCTGATAGTAACAGCCCAGTTGAACGCAGAAAACTTATTGAAAAATATAACTCGAGAGTACAACGATGCTATCAAAACATTAAGTTACAACCAAAACAACATACTGGGTGTCCCATTTTAATCCGCCAGTAGCGATAATACTGGAGCAGTGCATTGAAGCAAAAAGTGTTCCGAGTAAAAAGTTAAGGGTTATGAAGGGGACATCTGATGCCATCAACTTTGCCCCCTCCCAGCCTTCGGTGGCGGCGGGAACAAGGGGAAACTTTCAAATCTTAAATGGAAACCCCTATTTTGTATTGCAGATTTGAATAGTGTTAAAGAGTAGGTCAATTTTATTCGGGGTGTTTTTAAAATTTGGTAAAAGATAGCGCTGCAAACGTCAAAATCTGTTTGTGTATCTGTGTGGTTGTTAGTGTGTTGCATGGGCATGTGAGTGTGCGTGTTGCGTGTATGTGATTCCGTCGCCATTGCAATTCACATGTACTGCTCACAATTGTGTCCATGATGGTCTCGACACAATCGTACACGTTTAGCAAAATTCTACACGCACGCCCGCAACGTGTTTGGAGAAATTTCATGACAGGCATTAGTTATTCGCTCCATCATGTTCTCGCGCGTGGTTGGAGGATCGCGGAAGACGACGTCGTTCAGGTGACCCCAAAGGAAAAAATGTTGCTATTTAATTGATCTATCATCAATTGTGGGAAACAACCCATATAAAATGTACCTACTTTTCAACGCTCTATCCGAATCTGCAATACAAAATAGAGGTTTCCATTTAAGATTTGACAGTTGCCCCCTGTTCCCGTCGCCTTCGGCGGGCTGGGGGGCAAAGTTGACCGCATCAGATGTCCCCTTCATAACCGTTAACTTTTTATCCGGAACACTTTTTGCTTCAATGCATTGCTTCAGAATTATCGCTACTGGCGTATTAAAATGGGACACCCAGTATATAAAGAGATAAATACCAAATTGAATAACACCTCTGACATAACGCAAAGTATCGCAGATGTGCTGGAAATTTCAATAATATTAGATAACTTCACAATTAAATGAAATTGGTCAATTAATAGAACAAATAAAAATAGCTCTAGCGTTCGTAAATCTTAATCTATTGCATAGTTACATTTTACCCGCAAAACAATCATTCTCGATATTAGAACAAACAGAAAAGTTATATCCAGGAGATAATATACCTCAGTTAGTCAATATTCATAACTATTATCAAATAATGCACAAGTTCTCATTGATAGCGAAATGATCATCTTTAAAATCCACATACCCATCGTAAAATCTTCATACAATTATCTACATCTGTATCCTATCCCAATCCAAAATGAGATTTTGATAATCCAATACTCCTACCTATCGCTCAACGACTCAGATTATTGGATCACCGAAGAGGATTGTCCCGAATAAGAAGATATATATATTGTTAAGTTAGTTCTGTAGTAGCTTTGCTCGAATAAAGTTAGCAGTAATTCATCATTGTAGATTTTTTTCTTTTTTTAAAAGCTGAATTCATAAATTTTACATTCAATTACCCATAGTCAACCGGGTGAAACAGTATGTTGTACGCAGGTACTTGTGGAATTGTCGAATGCTCTTCAGTTAAAAATACGTATTTTTCCGACCTATAACCTTCTCCCAGCCGTTTCAATGATGAACGAAGTTTTATATATTTAGATATATCCACACCATGTCTCATTGCAAGGGTTGCCTCCAATATTGAATAGTTTGCCCACAAAGTTAAATATTTCATCTTGGAACCAAAATCCATTTTCTGAGAAAGAACCTGCATTTTCATTCTTACGATATTCCATTAAACGATTGTATGCATAGTCAATTTTTCTATGGATTTTGTTGAAAACGAATCCGATGAGGCAGTATTTACTGCACCCGTGAGTTCATTTCACCCTTTATTTTTGCCTTTTGGAACGTTAGAAAATGCGGAAAACACAATGGGAGAACTCCAAAAATAAACTCTTCATGCGTCAAGTTCGACAAGTTTCCATAATTACAAAACAAAAAATAATTGAAATTAAAAATGTTCATATTAAAATTTTGACAAGTTGATTGTAATAAATTACGTCCTTTGAATTATTCTCGATTTTGGGAAATAAGTAACGAAGCTCTAAAATGTTGAATAATTATTCAATGGAAAACACGTAGATTGGTCATAAATTTTATATTTCGTTCATATTGGTATTTAGAATTCTTGATTTTGAATAATTATATTATTGTATAGATAGTACTGGGCATTGACATCCGTGCAGTTTAAGTATCAGATTTGCATACATTTCAATTCATAAACCACGTATATTTGATTTCATCCAGAACCGTGCATATTTCGTGTCAACATACTCGTAAGATAACGAAACAGATGTAATCATAAAAACCACGGCACAGAATCGAAAAACTGGTGGAGCATCATGAACGCAAAATGAGCAGAAAAGGGCTCGGCTGAAGATGGTGTAGGTGACTTGACCGTCACCTGGATTTCTTTGAAAGAACGCCTCGCAAGCAAAATACCGTTGGTATTTTAGGACGGAGTGATGAGGTGATGTGGGGCCCTGCAAGAGAGCCCTCTGTGGTTGTTACGTCCGATTGACTATGATGCGAAGAACAGCGAATAACAGCGATCTGAAGCTTTTGCCTTGGTGAGGGCTCATCAGAAAGCGGTCGATGTAGTTACTCCTCAGCAGAAGCTCGTAGCGAAGAAGCTATCAAGTGATTCAGCCTTAATGAGGGCCACAGCGAAAAACTTATGAGGTGCAGATCTAGGGCGAAGCTAGCAAAGAATACCAATGCTGAATTTCAAGGTTCTATACGTCAAACAAGGATCTAGGGGTCATGGCGACTTGTAACTAACCGGCCACCTCGAAGCCACCTCGCAGCCACCTCACTGCCGACAAGGGGGTGACGGATTGAGGTGTGACTGCTAATCTATCGGCCATCTCACGGCCGACAAGAGAGTGACAGATTGAGAGCGCAGCGCTGATGTACGTGCGCACTAGCCAACTTCTGAGCGGGCGATGAAGTTAGTGAGTTGATGAGACGACAAACGTATTTCTCAATCTGTAACTTCTAGGCCTGTATCAAGCGTTGAATTCATTATAGTCAGTGAGTTAAACAACTTAAGAATCAGTGAGTGAATCATTTATACCGTCAAAATCAAAAAGTAAGTGTTCCATCAGTTACTATTGAAGTAGTAGGTAAATAGTGATTTTGTTTTTTGATTTAGTACATTGAGTTCCATTGTTTTGCTCGCAGTACGGCCTTGCAATATAAAATATCGTTCAATCAGTAATTGTAATTGTTTTATTGTACCTGATAAGTTTATGCTGTGCAGATTTCCATAACGTTCCAATAAAGTTAACTGTTCTCTGTACCGATAACAGTAAATTTGAATTTATCAAGTAATTATATTGTGTCAGAGGGTGTGAATGATTAAAGTGAAAGGGACTCACGAGCTCCAATATACACTCGGTTTACCCGGAAATAAGGGTGTCGTGTCGTACATAGTTTACCGCCTGGGCTACACGCTGTGTTTACCAGTAAGTACCCCTGGTTACTTACTTCACTGAGACTACCCTGAGACAAGGCTGTTCATAGATAGTACAGTGATACGCTTTGTAGTGAGAGCCCTAGCAGAAGCCCTCAAACGAGGAGTGAAGCTTAACAAAAATCTGGCGCCCGTGAAATCAACATGAAAGTCAATCGAATTCAGATCTGGTAGACTTGAAGAAGTATTGAAGCCGTCATAAGGAGTTATCGCCAAAAGTAGCAAGGTACGTCACAGCTATGTAGGAAAAATCACATTCTCAGTATCGGCTTGAGCCTAGACAGGCAATATTTATAGTGGTAATGTACCTAATTTGCGTCATACTATTTACCTAATATTTCAATTATAGTCAAATTGAACACTTCTTCTTCGGTTCCCTCATTATGTACCCGGTGAACTTGTTAACTGAATTCAAAAACTGCGCTCGGCTCGCGTACGTTCTTTCATACGCTAGCTGGTGTTCCAGCTGAACACTTTCTTCTTCATTTCGCAAAATGATGCTCCATCAATTCCTTACTTTCTGTCTTGTTTTTTATACGTGGAACTACTGTTTCGCTATTTTATGGTGATATGATATATGCACGGATTTACATTGAATCCAACATACGCGGTTTTTGAATGAATGCAAATCTGACCTTTATAATGGAAGAATATCTACACCCCGGTATCATTTTCCGTTACAACAATACATCTATTCGGAATTATTTATTTCTATTGTTCTACACGCATCAATATACGTGTTTCCTACTTACTGAAAAATCATTCCAAATTTATGAGCTTCGTTCCAAGTTTTATCCTGAATTTATTTCGTTTCGTTGAAAAACGCCAAGCCCTATAAATTGACCCAGGTTATTTGCTCGTCAGTATCGACGTTGAATCACTCTTTTTTTCAACGTTCCTTTTCTACAATCTCCATAATTTCTCAACTGTTACTTGCCAAAACATTTCAATGGACTTACTTCCGTTGATTGATTAATGTCTATTTCCCACATATTTCTGTACATAGTTGAGCTTTTCCTAGCAGTTCTCTGGAGCTACCATGTGTTCCCTATTTTTCTCGGTCATACCTAACATCTTCATGGAAACTCTTAAGCAAGAAGCTATTGACTCATCTGTCATCAAGTTGGAATGCTGGTTTAGATATGTCGACGGCACTTTTGGTATTTGGCAACATGTTCGCGGGAATCTTGTTCCCTTCCCCAATCATTTGAATTAGTTACATTTGAATATCCGTTCCACAACGGAAGTTGAATCAAAAGGTTCACTCCCGTTCCTAAATGTACTAACTACTCGACAGATTAACGGTACTGTAGGACATTCTGTATTTCGAGAACCCACTCACGATCGATAGATAGCTCAATGGCTTTTCCCATCACCGCCCTGCTCAGAAGCAATCTCTCATAAAATGCTTAGTTCGCGGAGCTTTCAAATTATCCCAACTGGGGAATGAAAATACCTTCGATTCGTCTTATTATCAAATAGTTTCACCCATTGTAACATTCAAAAATCCATAAAGGAATACATTTCATCTAAAATTTCAAATCAACCCGAGTCACAAACTCTCATCCCCCTTATCCTACTGCCTATCTTCCATATATCGAACAGCTCGAAGAAGCATGATATTTCAACTAGTTTTCCCACACTTCCAAAATTATCTCAGTTTCACGAACCCATCAAAGATCCTGTCCATTTAGAATATAGGATTCGTTGATCTTGCGGTAAAGTCTACATTGGTAAAATAGGTCGTGAAGTAGCTTACCCGTATGAAAGAGCGGGAGCGTTGTACAAGGATTTGTGACACACCAGTAGATCTGCTCTTCCGGAACATAAGTTTGACACTTATCATCAAATCCTTTTCAAATGTACTAGAATCATACTTCGGGCCACAAACATCTATCAGCAAAAAATTATTGAAACGGAAGAAATCATGAAACATTCAAATAATCTAAACCGTGACTCAGAATATTATCCTCTCAATATTTGGAAACCCATCCAAAAACTTTACTTCGTACATGATCATACAACGGCAGGGTCAGGTGCACTATGTAGTGTGAATCTTTTTTTTCCAACAATGAATACCAAATCAGTATCAGATTTAGCATCAAGCTGGACGAAGCGTCGGCATCATGTTGTACAATTGTGACTTGGAATCTATCAGGAAGCCAAGGAATCTCAAGATTAGCTATCCGCGGATGTTTACCTACTATACAAATAATCATTGTCTCAGACATCGATGACTTTTGAAGTGGAACATATCACAGTATCTTTGGGATTATGAGGAATAATAACTATTGGATAATCAATTTGCCGTTGAGTTGTGATAAATACATATGAATTGATCATTCTATCAACTACAAATGATTGCTTCTCAATTATTATAACGTCAGTTGAATTCGATGATTCTTCTCAAGGAATAATTTCAAATTTTCGTTACTGAGTATTAGATTCTCAAGATCTGAATCAACTCCAATTCTACTCCGAGAGTCATATCACTTCTTCCACCAACGACGATATTTAACGAATGGATTACGAGAATGAGCTTATAATGTTATTTGTGCGATATTGGATTGTAATAGACTTTGAAATCACTCAGACGTGGTCTGGATGACAAAATTGATAGGACTGCAATAGAGCAGTCGGATTGACAAACATTGAGTTGTGTGAATTTTTGGACTTTATCCGGTAATCTTGATAGCTAAGAATAAGTTTATCGCGATAGAAAGAAAAAGCTAGCTAATCTATTCGTGCTCTATATCGGCAACCTTTTTACCAGACTACCCCTACAGAAATTCGCTATATAATTATTATTATATTCCTATTAAACTCTCGCTTTTTAGATCAATTAATCAGGAATAAAATTCTCGAGTGAATTCAAATTCATAGGAAAGATTCAACGTCCTGACCATGGCAAATCTGCCAGAATTCCCCTAAAAAGCAGCCTCCGCTACACTCGTGAAATCAAACCAAATCAAATCGTATATCGTATGGACGTGTGTTAGTTATTATACTCGTTCTTACTGAAATATCTACCTCATAAGTGAGTACACATTTATCGTATTTCATCTAAACGAAACAAACCGTGACTATAGTTTCTGACTACTCACAAACCTAAGCGGGCTTATCCTAAAACATTAGTCTTTTGACAACAATTGCTAAATTAAATACTTCATCAAAAATTTAACCAACTTCTTGTTGAAGGCTAAAAAATATAAAGATAAGGAGATCGACGTTCTATATCATCTTAAAGTAGGCAACACAGAAATCAACATGAAGTATAAATTACTACACGACAGCATATAAATACACACTTTCAGCTAATAGGAAAATGGAAACTTCCAACAACAGGGGTTCCCAAATGTCGATAAAGTCCCAAGAACAATCTCAGAATACACAACCAACATTTATCAATACAAATAGATCGTTCGCCAGTGTAACAAGCGAAAAGTCCCCAAAACAAGAACAGGCAATAGTGCTAAATGTATCAGATGAATTAAAACTCATAGATTACGTAACAAAAATCGGTGGTATTGTTGGCCCAAAAAATATCCTATTTGCCTCAAGAATATCTAAAAACAGAGTGTGCATATACCTATCGACTGTACAATTGGTTGAACGACTGATAAATGAACATCATGAAACCGAAATTACCGGGCGAAAAATTCATATTCGCAGGTTGATTACTCCTGCTCGACGAATTATAATGTCAAACGTATGTCCCACAATACCACACCATGTATTGCAAAATGCTATCAAAGAGATCGGTTATGTATTTGTCTCTCCGATTTCATTTCTAAGAGCTGGAATAACGGGCGACGAGTATAATCACATAATGAGTTTCCGACGACAAGTTTACACCCAACCAAATGAAAATTTGGAACTACCAGCCTCCTTATTAATCGAATACGGAGAAGCAAATTTCAGGGTATTTCAATATTTCGATAAACTCACTTGTTTCACCTGCAAACAGGTCGGCCATATAGCTAGCCGTTGCCCAAACCAAACCGAAATCCCTACTGAACAGATCTCACAAAATACAAGTGATATTAACAACTCAACAAATACTCAATCGGATATCTGGGAAGACGTGCCATCAGATGTAAGCAATCACTTTCCCTTAAATCCACTGAACCCAACACGACAAACCAAAAGACCTGCTTCGTTACATGCTAGTTACATTGTTGACACACAACACGTTGAACCAAACTCAGAGAAAAACAATGCTGACGAAAAATTATTCTTGACCCCCATAAATAGATGTCAAAAAAAGAAGAAAAAAATTAAAATTCAAAACATAAATGTGTCAACAGAAAGTCTCAATCCTATAGAGTAGTTGTTATTGCCAGCCGAATCTGAAATCGAAAAGTCTGAATTAATGAGCTTCCAACAGGTCTGCGTTTTTTTTGAAAATGCTTACGGCAACTATGATCCACTAAAATGACTAAGTGTTGCAGAACAATATACCAGCGACGTACCTTCCCTCCTAAACATGCTTGGTAAAATCCATTCCCTGATCTCCTCACGCAGCATCAAATCAAGGTGTACTAGACTCTGGAAGAAAATTACTAAGCTCCTAAACACTGCCGCGGAAAACACAGACTCAGAAGACGAAACCGACTCATCCCAAATAAGCACTTATTAAATGTTTCTACTGCAGTGAAATATAAATGGGTTCTTTACCATCTTGAAAAATTGAATATCCTACAGAAAAACCAAAAACCTACGGTATTATGTCTTGAAGAGGTTCATTTTAAAAGTAACTATAGCCACCCCTTGAAGGGATACAATATCTTCCATAAAAATAGAACAAACGGGGAAAGAGCAAGTGGGGGCGTAGCCACATACGTTCTTTCAACTTGTTCCACCAAAGAAATTCAACTAAATACTAGCCTAGAGGCTGTTGCTGTTTCGATACAACTTGACAGAAATATCACTATTTGCAATATCTACCTCCCAAACTCACAGATAGTCACTATACAAGAACTCAATGAGCCGATAGACCAACTACCAAAGCCGTATATCATTTTAGAGGACTTTAATGCTCACAATCTAGTTTGGGGTAGTGGAAACACAGATAATAGAGGATCTATTGTAGAAGATCTTTCAGATCATAAAAATATTGTATTGTTGAACAATGGTGAAAAAACAAGATTCAATTCGGGCACAGGTAGCTTCTCAGCAATAGACCTTACAATTTATACAGCTAGTCTTTTTCCTTACCTATCTTGGACAACAGAAAACTATTTATATGGGAGTGATCACATACCAATTTCTCTGCAATTTGTTCAAGACAGAGTAACTCATTCAACCCCCAACAGAAAATGGAATTTGAAAACTGCAGACTGGGAAGAGTTCTCCAGGCAAATAGAAGATAGAACTGACCTCGATAAACAGTTCTCCAACGTCAACGAAATGGTAGAACAATCTAATTCAACGATCATAGAAAGTGTTGACAAAACTATAACAAAATTGAATCCACCAAACAGAAGTTCGGTAGTTCCCTGGTGGAACAAATAATGTCAAGACGCGATGAAACTAAGCAAAAATGCGTACAACAAACTAAAAAGACACAACAACTCAGTTAATCTAATAAATTTCGAGCAGTTAAGAGCCAGAACAAGATATATCTTGAAACAAAGTAAAAAACGCTCGTGGGAACAGTACACAACAACTATAACAAGCTCAACTTCTTCGTCAGAAGTTTGGAATAAAATGAGGAGAATAAATGGAGCCAAAACCAGCATTAAAATCTGCTCCTTAACGAAGGATAACGAAATTGTCACAGACGAACATGATATAGTTGAGATCCTAGCAGACCAATTTTACCAAACTTCAAGTAGTCAAAATTATACGACTGAATTCCATCAATATGAAAATAAGGGGGAATCGAAATACAACATGAAAGATGAACAAGTAGAAAGCCCCATTAACGAACCTATAACTATGGAGGAACTAAAAAATGCTTCAGCATCCCGTATTAATACTAGCCCCGGTCCAGACGACATCCCATTCTCCTTCCTGTCACATTTGCCAGAGCGTTGCAAAAAATTTCTATTGAAAATATTTAACAGGATTTACATCAAAAGTGAATTTCCTGACACATGGACCGAAGCTACAATTTTACCTATTCTAAAACCATACAAACCAAAAAACCTTGCTTCTTCGTATCGCCCAATATCACTCACTTGTAACATGTGTAGGCTCATAGAGAAAATCATCAATTATAGATTGCAATGGCATCTAGAAAATAACAACTAACGGAATTTATTCACAAACAAGAACATTGTAAAATGGTACACCCCAAGGCTCAGTGTTGAGTGCAACTTTATTTCTAGTAGCAGTAAACGGTTTACATGAACACATCCCTAAGCCGGTCAAGGCTAGTATGTTCGCAGATGATCTTGTTATATACGTAAAAAGCAGAAACTTAAGAAGCGTCATTGAAACCATCCAAATGGCTATAAATTCCCTATTCTCTTGGTGTAATAAATCTGGGTTCAAACTATCATCTCAGAAAATCAAATGCATGCACTTCTCAAAACGTACCACACACGAAATCCCTACTTTAAAAATCAACGACACTAATCTCCAATTGGTAGAATCAGTAAAATTTTTAGGAGTAGTGTTCGATAAGAGACTAACATGGAAGAATCATATAGAATATGTTGAAATATCATGCAATAAATCTATGAGTCTGTTGAAAGTACTCTCTAGCTACAAATGGGGAACAGACACCACCTCGCTACTACGAATTTATAGAGCGTTTATCCGATCAAAAATAGATTATGGATCAGTAGCATACTCCACAGCATCAAAATATCTCTTGAAAAAACTTGATGTAATTCAATCAACAGCTTTGAGACTAGTCCTAGGAGCTTATAGAACCAGCTCAGTCCCCAGTTTGCACTGTCTGGCAAACGAACCACCACTAGATATTAGAAGATAACAACTAACATTATTATATGTCACAAACCTTTCGGCCAATACAAAAAATCCAAGCTATAACTATGCATTCTCAAATCGTTTCAAGACGATATACAGCACCAAAGAATATAAACAACTTCCGCTTTACGAAAGAGTAAAACGTGACTTGACCAATTTGAATACAGAAATTCCACAGGAAACCCTACAACTTACTAACACTCAAACAGCTCCCTGGACCCGCACCTCTTTGAACATCAACACTGAACTGAATAAATACTCAAAAAAACAAACTCATCCGGCAATTCTAAGAAAACAATTCGAACGGATAAAAGAAAATTACATGCCCAGCAAGTTCGTATTCACCGATGCCTCTAAATCAAACGATGGAATAGGCTGTGCCATAGTGACGATAGAAAACATCCACGTAAATAAATATGAACTTCATGATTACTGCTCCACAAACACGGGAGAACAATATGCACTATTAGAAGCTATAGATATCATCTCAGACAATTCAAACGAAAATGTTACCATTTGCTCTGACTCATAAAGTTCACTACAACTCCTTCAATACATGTATCCACCTGATCCAATAGTGAAGTCAATAAAAAATAAAATACAAGCAGTGACTTCTCCAAATAAGAGCATCTCCTTTATCTACACACCATCACACGTAGGTATAAAACTCAACGAGTTAGCAGACCAAAAAGCAAAAGAAGCTATTCACGATCCCGATGTAAGTTCTAATTTATACATCCACCGAGACATCAAAACGATCATCAAAGCTAACGTAACAGAATCGTGGATCTCAAACTGGACAAACATCCTCTTCAAGTTGAAAGAAATCAAAGCAACCCCAGGCCAGGAGACCTTTCCACCCGAAACACGGCAAAATCAAGAAATCATATCCCGATTACTCTTCGGTCACACTAGGTTAACCCACGAATACCTCCTCAAAAAAACCAATCCCCCATTTTGTGAAGAGTGCGAAGTTTATATCACAGTGAAAAACTTAATTATCGAGTGCCGGAAATTCAAAAGTGAAAGATTAAAATGTAATGTTCCCCTATCTTTGAGCGAAGCCATAGGAAACTCTTCAAAGAACATAACTATCGTCATCGAATTCCTAAAAGCTACTGATCTATTCAAATCAATATAATTCATCTATACTCTGTACCTAAATGTAATCACGTAACCAAGATCAAACCAGATGCTGCTAATAACCTAGATGTTGAAGCGGCTTTACTAAATGAATAAAAAATAAATAAGGGTGACTATGCAATCTGATTATAAACCTCAAATTCGTGAAGTGATATAGTTTCTCTTAGTACTGCTATTCATGATCCACTTATATAGAACATCTAATCAGTTTTGTGTGTTAAGCACGTCTCAATGTTCTTCCCTATCTCCTAGACAATATTGACTACAAGATTGTAAGGGTCAATGAATAATTGCGTATCGATCGGAAACCAATCGCTGAATATTTATGAAGTTATCTGCCGTATTGAATTAATAACTTTATGTGCACAACAATCGATGACACGATACATATGTACAACTTCACCGGTAATTGACTTTCATTGAAGGTTGTACTACATACGGTTTCATTTATAAATCCCTTAACATGGAATATTATTCGTTGTTGAGGGAATGAAACTTTCTCACAAATCTTTCCAAACAGGTGAACTTAATACAAGTTGCATTTGATGATGATAAATTGCCAATTCTGGAGAGTAAGTGCACAGCCTGGATCAAAAGGTGACTAAGCACACGGTAATCCCTCAATGGGCATTTATTCCATTTGTATATTGACAGATCTGAAAGAATTGATACTGGGAGTCGTTACTTTTAGATAATCTATCATATGGATGTGACGATAATATGAAATAATTTATTCATAATTCAGTATATCGATAGTCATACATACATGTGTATAGTGATTGAATGAAAAAGCAATCACATTATTTCTATACTGTGATTGGCACTTACTCTGACAGTGAACATTCAATGACAGCATCCCAGTTCCTATATATTTCAATAGATCTGACGGAGAAATGTCCCCGGTAAATATGAGCAAGTTTGAGGTAATACTCATACCTACACTCCTCAATTCGAAACGATTGAAGTTAAGATGAATCTGGGTGAATAGTTGGTCTATAGCGAAGAATCTTAACGACTTTGTGACTAGATTATAGCATGCGGAGCTCGAACAGAAGATCTTGATAATACGTCCCTTTTTCCTGCTCTTTCAAGACTATGTTCCTCTCTTCCGAAGCGAAAATTCGAACACATAAATAGTCTTGCTCTGTTTATCGAGGTCTATTTGCTTGTATGCGCCTGACGGTCGGAAACGGGTGATTCCAGTAGATCAGGAATTTTTCGTTTCCAACAACGGACTCAATATCACCTGGAATGTAAGGCAGCATCGCCTCTTGGTCTATTCCGTATGTCCACATCGCCATACCTCTTCCCCACATAGCGATCTCTACCAGTTTTTTTTTCCTATGAAAAAAAAATAAGAAAACGAACCACAGGCAGGCATACGGCAGTGATCCTCACATGTAAGAATATGTAGATATAGAAGCGATTTGCACATGGCCGTTCCTATCCACATCGCCATATGTGATCCCCACATGGCTATACGTGATTCCACATGGCTTTACAAGGAGACACTATGGATTTGGAAATTGGAAATGGATTTGGAATTGGATTTGGACAACGGATTTGGAATTGGAATGGGAACTGGAATTGGAAATTTAAAAATGGAAATTGGAACGCAGACATCGAGGCTGCAAGCGATGAGTTGGGAAAAAGAAGAAGAAGACAACCCCGTAGTGTAGTGCTTCAAAATGTGAGTAATGACTGTTCCAGACAATTTTAGGTTTATATGTTTTCTAGAAGAACAGCACGCAAATATGCGCCGCTGTGTATATATATGCATATTATTAATTTATTGATTTATTAATTTAGTAGATTTATCATAATCAGGTAAATTGCTAGACATAAACAATTAACGAAAACTACGTTATTAAAGAGATAAGTATTTTAAGTACATAAATATTATCAATTTTCTTAAGAAATTTTAGAAATTACATTTAAAAGTATTGAATATTAAGATATTGGAATAGTAATAAGAATAACGTAAAGTATTTATCAGATAATTAAAGTTATGTATATAATCATAAAGGTACATATTGTTTAAAAATTAGTTTAAACAACTACATATTGCCAGGGAAAGTTATCCCACAAAAAACCATTAAGTAAGTGTTAGACCAACAATGATGTGGCTAACATATGGTGATTCCAGAATGGAAACCATTTATTATTATTATAAAGCATTGATTATGCAGAATTTTCTTGAGATGGTTATAAGTAGAAGGCAATAAAGTTAAATTATGTTATTATCAAAGTTTGAATATCTGACGAGGTTTAAAAACTTTTTTTAGCAAATAATTTTAAAATTGAATTAATATAGGTTTAAAATAATGGTTACATATTATTTAGAAATGCGATTTGCGTACATTGAAATAACTTCATTTAATCACAATCATAATATAAAGAATTGAACAAAGCATATTTCATTCATGTTATATAGTAAACATCGTACCAAAAATTTGAATCAGCAAAATAATTGCGAGCGAATAGTTTATTCGATATTTCAAAGGCAATCCAGCGACTATACTATAGGAATGATCACCCGGTACGTCACGGAACAATTGAAATATATTATTAGGCTGAATCAATTATATACATATGTCATTAAAGGAAAGTAAATGGAAAGTAAAAAGAAGATGAATTGTAGTATTGAAGTATATAGAGAAGAAATGGAGATAAATTGTAACATACGTAAGTCTGTAGCTTTGATCCGATATGACTTAGGTACGTTGTGGAAAAGTATGACAGCAGTAATATGAGTTACAGATGATTTTTTTTGATTCACATTAAACTACACTTTCGATCGGCATTGTACCTAAGGGCATTGTTGAGAAATGTAGTCAATTTGTGTAAAATTTCATTATTGCTGAAATAGGCATAATGATGAATTCCAAAGATAGGGAATTTATGAGCGCTTTGAAGAAGAAAAAATGGAAATAAAATCCGGCGGTATTGAAATAAAATTGAGAATAAATGTTATACCAGACGTATAAACATAATATATAAAATATAATGATAAAGAATGTAGTAAATAAAGGAAGACATGAAGACGGTACAAAAATAACATATGTTTCTATATATATATAAATAAATGAAATCATTTCAGGCAAAAAGCCGTAAAACTAAAAAGTATGCGCAAATCCCACAGTATAATAATAATATGTATGACCATTAATTAAGAACAAAGTTGTAACGGAAATATTGTATACTACGTTTGTAAAATAAAAATAAGGTACGTCAAAGGGAAAATAAATGTTAATCTGTCAATTCAACATTTTTGTAAACCGCGTTGGGAGGTGTAGTATAGGAATCTTCCATTCCTATACGAGTTTACCTAAAATCCCTAAGTTATAGAATTCGACCTTATTCTTATTAAGTAATGTTATTAATCATATATTGGTAACTCATAACTGACCCAGCAAACCACTACATAACTGCTATATATCAAATGAAGCTCATACAGAGCACAATGTTATATTACAGTGGAACATACATAATATATATCAGAGAGGTAGCCGTTAAATTTATACATTTCAAGGGAAGTACTAGTGGAGAAAAATGATATATAACAATTTTACGTATGTGATACATAAATGTTACATATAATTGTTTTAGTTTGCGCTATATCATTTACATATAAGAGAGGTATCAGGAACTAACTCTTGTAAAGTACAAATCTATGTAACATTTTTGTGAACACGATACATGTTATACTCCATGTCATTGCATAAGACGTACCTATGGGTTAAAGGAAGTAGACCAAATATAAACTCTCATGTATGATATCTGATACATATCAGATTTCGCAGTAGAATTGTACATATATAATACACAATTTTAATGTTATATTATGTTATTAATTAAATTAAATATGTGCTAAGTGCTTAAGTATTATCATGAAATATCTCAGTGTATCGTTTTCATCACGGTTGATAATTCCTAATACACTGGACAATATCAAGCTTGATGTACAATCCGTCATTTGTACTCTGGTTTATTATTCACATCCCGCGCTTTGTTCCTTTACCCTAAACCCTAACCTAACTTGAGTTCATTTAGCATCAGCGATAGCGAATTTCTTTTGTGTGGATTGTGAATAATAAAGGTAAGTTTATAGTTTATAATACTTATAATACATAACACTTCGAAATTCGCGGAAAAATGTTTGTATTCTTTCTAATCGTCAGAAACCACGGCTTGTTGCAGACAATTATTCTAAAACTTTTATTCTTGTAGGTGATGACCATAACAATACAAGGTGTGGTGTGAGTCATCAAACTTCACAGAAATTGCTGATAATTCTGAAAATGTGAATGACACCTATGCTAATTTATATGATTCAGGATTGATAGCATCGATGAAGTCAGTGTGTGTTATAGTAAAAATTGATGCAGGTTTAAGAAAGTGGGTGATAAAATATAATATTTCACATAATGCTCTGAATGATTTGTTATTACTGTTAAAGAAAAATGGTCACAGCAAATGCTAGATCATTCATGAAAACCAACCGTAATTCATCATCTAATTTCTACGATAAATAGTGGAAAGTATGCACATATTGGTTTACGTTTGGGGCTGCTTAATTCTATGAAACAAAACTTCAAGGAATATCCTTCAGAGGTCAAAATTAATATTAATATTGATAGCCTACCGATTTCAAAAAGTTCAGGTAGCAAGTTTTGGCCAATTTTAGAGGCAATCCTAGCAGATCCTTACACAAAGCCATTCCTAATTGGAATTTATCATGGCATGAGTGAACCAGAGGCGTAAGTAGAAATGATTCCAGATTATAGCGTTTTAAGCTGAAGTTGAATTTCTTAGATTTTGTTTTGTTGATTAATTTTGCTCCTGGGTATGCCAAGAAGATCATAATGTTGATATCAATAATTCAAGTATTTCAATTTGTTCACAGTTCATACAAAATTGCCCTACTGACTAACTTGAAAAATTTGTCTGTATTCTATGTTTTCACTATAAATGAAAAATAATTACAATATTATATATATGAAAAATGTTTTACTTTTCTTGAATAATGGAAATGCAGTCAAAGGCTTTCAATGAACCGTAATCATGTTCTCTATTATTCATGTAGATTTGTATCTATGCCTATAAATGAACTCTCACAAATCAATGGAGCTGAAGTAAAAATACTAAAGATATTACTGAAATCACGTTATGTTGTACTTATATTATTTCATATGAAATATGTTTTAATATTTTCACATGAGAGTAATTTTCAGATATTGAAAGTGTAATAATTGATAATTTGTCAACTTCAATATTAATAGTTTTTTATGTCTAGGATGTTTGTCATAATGTTTGAAGGAAACTGATATCGAAACAGTCGTGAGTGAATGGTTTTGATTAGCAAAGTTGCAACACGAGAGGGAGTTGAAGAAAAAATATTTTATAAGATACATATTTTTATGGAACAAATAAATTTTTTCGTCACAAATTTGTATTATTTCCAGATTCAAATGTCATGGCATTTCAGAATTACACTGTTAAAAGCATTCATTATTTTACATTTATATAGGTATATAAATAAGAATAATTAGAATTAGATCCCCTATAGGAATTCAATTCAATTTGTTTTGTCACTTTTAAACATATCTAAATAAGTAAATATGTTTGATAATTATTTGTGTATACAATATTCTGTTATAACTGGAAATTCACTAATGCTTATGATTGCAGGTTTTACCAGCATTTGACTTGAACAATATTCCCATACAGCACAACCAACATGAGTTTATGTCAATTTTATTGAAGTATAAGTAATAAAGCTTGTGTAACAGTCAAATATGAGTTCCTTCAGCCCTACTGTAGAAAATGCACATCTTTTTTTCTGAAAGAATTACAGTTATTTATCTTTTCAAGCGTACAGGTCATACCTACTTGTGGAACATAGCTAAGTTGAAAGTTTTTGGAGGCTGGTTAGCACAATAATATAAATATAATGTAAATGAACTTATTACTGCTACCTATTTCAGTGCTGCTTTCAATGAACCGTAATCATGTTCTCTATTATTCATGTAGATTTGTATCTATGCCTATAAATGAACTCTCACAAATCAATGGAGCTGAAGTAAAAATACTAAAGATATTACTGAAATCACGTTATGTTGTACTTATATTATTTCATATGAAATATGTTTTAATATTTTCACATGAGAGTAATTTTCAGATATTGAAAGTGTAATAATTGATAATTTGTCAACTTCAATATTAATTGTTTTTTTATGTCTAGGATGTTTGTCATAATGTTTGAAGGAAACTGATATCGAAACAGTCGTGAGTGAATGGTTTTGATTAGCAAAGTTGCAACACGAGAGGGAGTTGAAGAAAAAATATTTTATAAGATACATATTTTTATGGAACAAATAAATTTTTTCGTCACAAATTTGTATTATTTCCAGATTCAAATGTCATGGCATTTCAGAATTACACTGTTAAAAGCATTCATTATTTTACATTTATATAGGTATATAAATAAGAATAATTAGAATTAGATCCCCTATAGGAATTCAATTCAATTTGTTTTGTCACTTTTAAACATATCTAAATAAGTAAATATTTTTGATAATTATTTGTGTATACAATATTCTGTTATAACTGGAAGTTCACTAATGCTTATGATTGCAGGTTTTACCAGCATTTGACTTGAACAATATTCCCATACAGCACAACCAACATGAGTTTATGTCAATTTTATTGAAATATAAGTAATAAAGCTTGTGTAACAGTCAAATATTGGTTCCTTCAGCCCTACTGTAGAAAATGCACATCTTTTTTTCTGAAAGAATTACAGTTATTTATCTTTTCAAGCGTACAGGTCATACCTACTTGTGGAACATAGCTAAGTTGAAAGTTTTTGGAGGCTGATTAGCACAATAATATAAATATAATGTAAATGAACTTATTACTGCTACCTATTTCAGTAGACCTGAAACTAATGGAAAACAATTAGCTAACATCGTAGAATCTTATGGAAATTATCCACAATCTGACATCCAGTAGAGATTTTGGACAATATCCGAAAGATTTTAGTTTGCTGATTTTTCATTTGTTTCAGGTCTATTGAAGATGGTAGCATAGCTGCCGAAAAGCTTATTTAGATTACAAAATTCCTTGTGGTTTTACATTATATGTATATTATGAGCTATGTTGAATTTGATTCTAAATGCAGTAGCTGTAACTCATATTCATATTACTAATTGTATTTGAGCAATGTATATATATATATATATATATATATATATATATATATATATATATATATATATATATATATATATATATATATATATATATATATATATATATATATATATATATATATATATATATATATATATATATATATATGTTTCTTCTTAGGTTCTCGCGGACGTAATGTGTAGAACTGGATTTTCGGGTATTGAACCGCGTTGTGTGGTTATATATATATATATATATATATATATATATTGTTAAGATTATTTACTTACTTTTTTTATTTTTGCCCCACTTTGTAGTGACAATTGTTAAGAATTCTTACTGAGTTTTTATTTATTTAATAATTATAATTTTTGATTCTACCGGCTAGCTTTTTATCTTTTGATTTGATTATATTTGAATTTCTAGATTAATGTTTATGAAGTTTTGAAGTTTATCTATAGAATAATTTTTATATGGAATTAAACACAATGCTCTTTGATTTCACAATATTTAATTTCTATGACTCTTATTATCTTGTTCAATTCAACTTTATGTTTACAAAATCTATGACATAACCTTAAGACACTTTTTCAACTAATATTTGTTTATATTGTTATAGTCAACAATCTTCCTTTTTCTTTACAGATAATACGAATAATATGATGTAGAAATTATAAACAAACTTACGTTTAGACAATATCCAAAAGTGTGTTTAACAATGTGGGCAATTTTCAATTTACTTCCTTTTGTTATTTCGTTGATTCACCTTTTACACAACACTAAGCTTTTTCACGATAATCACAGGTAACTAATTTAGGTTACTTCTTCTTGAGGATCAGGAACTGTTGATAATACTTTGTTTTATTCTTTTAGATAAGACATAAAACTTTTCGATGCTTTATTGAAATTATGTTGAAGAATGGCAATCGTTGGATACTTCTTATAAATTTGAGGTGATTACTACCCTTTATTTGGTTTGGATACTTGGGATACTCGTTGACTTTTAATAAAACTTATTAACTTTGGTTACTTTGAACCTATCGAAGTTTGGAACACTCGCGTTCTCTGATGTTTATTTTATATAAACTTAGGTTAGAAAATTTTGGTGAGTCTCCAGAGAAGAACAGTCTCTGCTTGGATATTAATGCAAACTGAACTTGGCTTTACTTTCAGACCTTTTTATAGGCCTCCAAAACCGACGCTACTTGATGTCATAAACAACCTATCAGGTGCTTACTTTACTTATCAAGAATGCCAAGTTAATTGTTGTTAAACTGACAGAAGTACTCATTGTTACCAGACTGACACTAGAAATTCCTCTCAACCAATCAGAATTTAGTATTCTTTAATTTTTAAATTATTGGAGATTTCAACTTATTTTAATTGATAGTGATTCCTTCTTTTTAAATTAATATTGCCTACATTTTTCCCCACACTTTGGTATAATATAACCTATGATTGGGTTATTATAAATATGATTATTCCCATATTTATGGTTTTCTTGACAGTTACTTATTCTTAAATCTAATACATCCCATATTATATCAATAACATTCTTTTAACATTACATAACTCAAATTTACTAATCCTAACTTATATCTATAACATTATTCAATGTTTTGTACTATCTCATGATAGTTTTGTAATCACTTTAATTATGATTTCTGCCTTCGTTACATAGTACGTTTCTTCACTTTCACTGAAGTTCTTGTTTATCACTTCTTATTCTATTACATTGTTGTTTATTATGTTTTAAATTGTTAATTTTAATATCCTAACTATTATTCAGCTTTTACTATTGTTTTTAATTCCATATAAATATCTTTTATTTGATCTTTTCTGATTTTCAAAGTTCGGTAAGTTATTATTTTTAAACTTTTATTGTTTATGAAATGAAATCATAACAAATTCCCCTAAATCAATTTTAACATATTAATCACATTAATATTTAAAATTTATTTATCTTTTGATTTCCATTTTTATGAACTAAATTTATTAATAATTATACTTGTATATTTGATCAATATTAAATATTCCCCTTATCTTTCCATTTTCAGGATTCATTAATTCATAACTATTTTCAGCATTTTCATTCATGACTACATATGGACCTTCAAAAGCAAAACATAATTTTCCACATATATTCTTTTTATTATTAGTCACTCTCATTGCTCTTACTATTACTAATTCACCTATTTCAAATTTAATTAACCTTCCTTTTTTTCTCTTTTCTCTATTCATATACTTTCTTATATTTCTTTCTAACCTATTACTGATATCTTTCAAAATTTCATTTCGTTCTACTGAATTTTCATCTAACCATTTTCTATCTGGTTCTTCGCCTTTCATTATTAATACAGGTGTTTTCTCTGTTGTAGTATTTGGACAATGATTTAAACATTTTTCTACTCTGGATATTGATTCATCCCATTGACGATGTTTACCCTCACAAGATATTCTCAGATATTTTATTACTTCCTGTATATATCGCTCTGATGGATTGGATTGAGGATGTCTGATGCTTGTTAATTGATGAAAAATTAAATTCCTTTTGCAAAAATACTTGAAACGTATGTTTTTGAAATATGTTGCGTTATCTGTAATTAACTTTCTTGGCCTACCAATTTCTTCAAAATAGTTTTCTAACTTATGCATTACTTCTCTACTTTTTGTCGTTTTGCAAGCATATAATTTTATATATTTAGAAAATAAATCTACTACAACCAAAATATGTCTATTTCCTTTTTCTGTTACTATTAACTCACTTAAAAAATCTATTGCTACTATTTCTAAACATTCCTTTACTATAATACTCTTTGCTAAATTGTGATTAATTATATTTTTAGGCTTTGCTCTTTGACATATGTCACATTTCTTTGTGATTTCTTTTGCAATTTGGTAATCTCCTTTACCTATATAATTTTCTCTGAATATGAGCCACATTTTCCTTGCTCCTATGTGATTGAATTCACTATGTAAATGATTCAAAAGTTTTAAAGTTAGGTCTTGATTTATTCTGTATAATTCTTTCCTACCTATATCTTGTAAATAAATTCCCTCTTTGATTTTACATTTCTTTTTATCCTTCTCTGATAAAGTACTTTGATTGTTTTTAATGCTCTCTAATGAAAATAAACCCCTTACTTCTAATAAAATATTTGCTCCTACTTTATATTTCCTTTTATCAATTTTTTCATTTCCCTCTCCTCTTGTTAAAGTATCAGCTATTATATTTAATTTTCCTGGAATATGTTTTATTTCAAAATCATATTCCTGCAATAACAAAATCCATCTTTGAATCCTACTGTTTACAAACTTGTTTTTAAATATACTTGTTAATGCACTATGATCAGTTTCTACCCTTACTTTATTCTCTAACAAATAAAATCTTAATTTCTTTACACAAAAAACTATACTTGCTAATTCTAATTCAGTAACACTGTAATTTTTTTCATGAACTTTTGTCATTCTTGACACAAAACTTATGGGCACTTCTTCATTATATAGGCTAAGTGCATAAGCACTCATGCTTTTTCTAGTCCCTTCTATATACTTCCTAAAATATAACCTTTCTCGACATTTCGACTGCTCATTTTCACCCCAAAAATTATTTAAAAATTCATCTATAAACTCATCTAAACTATTTAGTTCCCTTTCTTTGCAATTGAACCACAACAATTGTTCATCAACCAATCGTTCTCTTATTAATTTTTTCATTCTCTCTATATTCCTTTCATACTGTATTTCATTTTTTAAATCTTTAACAAAAATGCATGGATGTAATAAGTTTATGTTTCCATTAAACTTTATTGTATTCTCATGACCTACTTTTCTGTATTCTATATTCATTCTCTCTTCGGATCTATTCTCAATTCTTTTTATTCTTTCATCCTGTTCATTTATCATTTTTTTCTGATTTTCTTTCATACTTTGTACATTCACATTCATATTCTCTTCAATATTCTTCCCCATATCATTCATTCTATTTTCCATAATATCTATTTCTTTCTCTACATTATTAAACTTTCTATTTACAAAGCTATTATATTCTTCTAATTTATTATCTATACTTTCTTCAACATGTTGTCTTATTTCCTTTTTTTCAGTTTCAACTATTCTCATAATTTACTCAGTTCTTTTATCAAATTTATCATTCACTCACTTAATTTCATCTCTTATATCACTCATACCTTGTTCAATTCTAGCATTAGTTTCATTCGTTTCATTAGCTTTTAAATTTAAACTTTCAAGCAATCTCATTATTTGTGATTGACTATCTATTCTTGGTGGTCTTTCTGCACTAATCATTTCACCCTCTTGATCAAATCCTATCAATTCTGGAGTACTCTGTCTATCTCCTTCCATTTTTACTTTCCTATTAATTAATCTAGTTCTTTAAATTATTTTGATACGCGGTTCTATTCCTTTTTTCAAATGGCCCCACGTTGGGCGCCAAATTGTTAAGATTATTTACTTACTTTTTTTATTTTTGCCCCACTTTGTAGTGACAATTGTTAAGAATTCTTACTGAGTTTTTATTTATTTAATAATTATAATTTTTGATTCTACCGGCTAGCTTTTTATCTTTTGATTTGATTATATTTGAATTTTTAAATTAATGTTTATGAAGTTTTGAAGTTTATCTATAGAATAATTTTTATATGGAATTAAACACAATGCTCTTTGATTTCACAATATTTAATTTCTATGACTCTTATTATCTTGTTCAATTCAACTTTATGTTTACAAAATCTATGACATAACCTTAAGACACTTTTTCAACTAATATTTGTTTATATTGTTATAGTCAACAATCTTCCTTTTTCTTTACAGATAATACGAATAATATGATGTAGAAATTATAAACAAACTTACGTTTAGACAATATCCAAAAGTGTGTTTAACAATGTGGGCAATTTTCAATTTACTTCCTTTTGTTATTTCGTTGATTCACCTTTTACACAACACTAAGCTTTTTCACGATAATCACAGGTAACTAATTTAGGTTACTTCTTCTTGAGGATCAGGAACTGTTGATAATACTTTGTTTTATTCTTTTAGATAAGACATAAAACTTTTCGATGCTTTATTGAAATTATGTTGAAGAATGGCAATCGTTGGATACTTCTTATAAATTTGAGGTTATTACTACCCTTTATTTGGTTTGGATACTTGGGATACTCGTTGACTTTTAATAAAACTTATTAACTTTGGTTACTTTGAACCTATCGAAGTTTGGAACACTTGCGTTCTCTGATGTTTATTTTATATAAACTTAGGTTAGAAAATTTTGGGGAGTTGCCAGAGAAGAACAGTCTCTGCTTGGATATTAATGCAAACTGAACTTGGCTTTACTTTCAGACCTTTTTATAGGCCTCCAAAACCGACGCTACTTGATGTCATAAACAACCTATCAGGTGCTCACTTTACTTATCAAGAATGCCAAGTTAATTGTTGTTAAACTGACAGAAGTACTCATTGTTACCAGACTGACACTAGAAATTCCTCTCAACCAATCAGAATTTAGTATTCTTTAATTTTTGAATTATTGGAGATTTTCAACGTATTTTAATTGATAGTGATTCCTTCTTTTTAAATTAATATTGCCTACATTTTTCCCCACACTTTGGTATAATATAACCTATGATTGGGTTATTATAAATATGATTATTCCCATATTTATGGTTTTCTTGACAGTTACTTATTCTTAAATCTAATACATACCATATTAAATCAATAACATTCTTTTAACATTACATAACTCAAATTTACTAATCCTAACTTATATCTATAACATTATTCAATGTTTTGTACTATCTCATGATAGTTTTGTAATCACTTTAATTATGATTTCTGCCTTCGTTACATAGTACGTTTCTTCACTTTCACTGAAGTTCTTGTTTATCACTTCTTATTCTATTACATTGTTGTTTATTATGTTTCACATTGTTAATTTTAATATCCTAACTATTATTTAGCTTTTACTATTGTTTTTAATTCCATATAAATATCTTTTATTTGATCTTTTCTGATTTTCAAAGTTCGGTAAGTTATTATTTTTAAACTTTTATTGTTTATGAAATGAAATCATAACAATATATATATATATATATATATATATATATATATATATATATATATATATATATATATATATATATATATATATATATATATATATATATATTGTTAATATAATTATTATTGCCCCTCTTTGTGGTGACAATTTGTTAATAATTATTATTCTTACTGTTTTTATTTTTGCCCCACTTTGTAGTGACAATTGTTAAGAATACTCTTACTGAGTTTTTATTTATTTACTAATTATAGTTTTTGATTCTACCGGCTAGCTTTTTATCTTTTGATTTGATTATATCTGAATTTTTAAATTAATGTTTATGAAGTTTTGAAGTTTATCTATTGAATACTTTTTATATGGAATTAAACACAATGTTCCTTGATTTCACAATATTCAATTTCTATGACTCTCATTATCTTGTTCAATTCAGTTTACAAAATCTATGACATAACCTTAAGACACTTTTTCAACTAATATTTGTTTATATTGTTATTGTCTAACAATCTTCCTTTTTCTTTACAGATAATACGGATAATATTATGTAGAAATTATAAACAAACTTACGTTTAGATAATATCCAAAAGTGTGTTTAACAATGTGGGCAATTTTCAATTTACTTCCTTTTATGATTTCGTTGATTCACCTTTTACACAACACTATGCTATTTCACGATGATCACAGGTAACTAATTCAGGTTACTTCTTCTTGAGGATCAGGAACTGTTGATAATACTTTGTTTTATTCTTTTTAGATAAGATATAAAACCTTTCGATGCTTTATTGAAATTATGTTGAAGAATGGCAATCGTTGGATACTTCTTATAAATTGGAGGTTATTACTACCTTTTATTTGGTTTAGATACTTGGGATACTCGTTGACTTTTAATAAAACTTATTAACTTTGGTTATTTGTAACCTATCGAAGTTTGGAACACTTGCGTTCTCTGATGTTTATTTTATATAAACTTAGGTTAGAAAATTTTGGTGAGTTTCCAGAGAAGAACAGTCTCTGCTTGGATATTAATGCAAACTGAATTTGGATTTCCTTTCAGACCCTTTTATAGGCCTCCAAAACCGACGCTACTTGATGTCATTTTCTACCTATCAGATGCTTTCTTTTCATATCAAGCATGCCAAGTTAATTGTTGTGAACTGACAGAAGTTCTCATTGTTACTAGACTGACACTAGAAATTCGTCTCGACCAATCACAATTTAGTATGCTTTAATTTTTGAATTATTGGAGATTTTCAACTTATTTTAATTGATAGTGATTCCTTCTTTTCAAATTAATATTGCCTACATTTTTACCCACACTTTGGTATAATATAACCCATGATTGGGTTATTATTAATATGATTATTCCCATATTTATGGTTTTCTTGACAGTTACTTATTCTTAAATCTAATACATATCATATTATATCAATAACATTCTTTTAACATTACATAACTCAAATATACTAATCCTAACTTATATCTATTACATTATTCAATGTTTTGTACTATCACATGATAGTTTTGTAATCACTTTAATTATGATTTCTGCCTTCGTTACACAGTACGTTTCTTCACTTTCACTGAAGTTCTTGTTTATCACTTCTTATTCTATTACATTGTTGCTTATTATGTTTTACATTGTTAATATTAATATCCTAACTATTATTTAGCTTTTACTATTGTCTTTAATTCCATATAAATATCTTTTATTTGATCTTTTCTGATTTTCAAAGTTCGGTATCATAACAATATATATATACATATATATATATATATATATATATATATATATATATATATATATATATATATATATATATATATATATATATATATATATATATATATATATATATATATATATATATATATATATATATATATAAATTATTCGATATTATTATCAGGTATGCGGTCAGAGGATGCTGAATTAATACTCAATTATTTTAAAATTCTCAATATTTCGTCATATATTCATGACTTCTTCAGGAGACACTACAATAAACATAAGAAAACAATTTAAAACTTAAGTAAGTCATTAACTAAAAACAAATTAAAATTACTTACAAAATATTAGAGGTCCATGTGATAGTTCAACATTTATGTTGATGTTGCATTATTATAGTCGTCAAAACTGTGGAAACAATCAGTTAGGCACGAAGCAGTCGATGATTCAACAGAAAATGCAGAGCAAATGAAATTAACAGTGATAACACATCTGTGTGTCGTTTGTTATGGAGTTTTTTTATTTATTCATTCATTTTTTTGTTGATATCAACATAATCGAAACAAACTAATTGCCACAGTTGGGAGAAATTTGAATTGAACTATACAGAGGTTTCAAAAACATACATTTACAAAAACATTACATTTGTTTTAAAATATTACAATAAATATCACTCAGTTTGTTGGTATCTGTCTTTTTATTTATAACGTTTGTTGTTTTGTTTATGTGACACATCTCAAGAAATAACCTATTTTTATAATTGTTAACCTTTTCTAATATTTCAACAGTAGAAAAATCAAAATTATGACCTGTATTTAAGCAATGTTCAACCACAGCACATGTTTTTTTTCCTAAACGACCATCACTTTTGTGTTGAGTTAAGCGTTGTTTTAACCATTGTCCAGTTTGACCCACATAACAACCAACGCAATCATGACAACAAATTTTGTATATTACATTACTTTCAAACAAGAGTTGATTTTTATCCTTCACTTTTGAAAATAATTGACGATTTGTTATAAGATTGTATCTAGCAATTTTTATGTTATTAAAATTTTTGAAAAGACTTATAACACTTTGAGATAAACCATCAATGTATTGTATTTTTTGATAGATTATTCTCTGTTCCACCTTGTCATCTGTAGGGCCATCAAAAAAGTTTGAGTTATATATAAGTTTTTTTAAAATAGATTTGGGGTAGCCGTTGTTAAGAAAAATGTGATACATTTTGTTCAAGTTTGTCTTTAAGAAACTTGGATCACTAATGTGTGTCACTCTATCTTTTATAGCAATTATAGTATTGTATCTTTGTTTAGGTGGATGATTTGAAAAATAATTCAAAAATCTGTCTGATGCAGTAGTCTTTTGATACCAGTCTAATATTATTTTGTTGTCTGCACTTCTTATTAGTTTCGTATCTAGGAAAGGTACACTATTATTTTGTTCTACTTCAATGGTGAATTGTAGATTTATATTGTAGGAATTGAAAATATCTAAAGTAGTATGAATTGAATCACATGGTACTGACGTAATTATGTCATCTACATATTTGAAAATGAAAGGCAGCTTGAAAGGTAATTTTTCTATAACATTATCCAATACATAATCCAAAACAATAGTTGCTAAAATCGGGCTAATAGGTGAACCCATCGGAGTACCGAAAATCTGTCTATAAATTCTATTATTAAAACTGAAGTAAGTATTATCAAAAATAAATTTTATGAGTTCCAAAAAATTATCTTTAGATAATGCTGTGTAATCCTTGATTTCATCCCACTTTAAATTTAATATTTTCATGACCAAATCTAACGGGATATTTGTGAACAGAGAAACTACATCTAATGATATTAATACATAGTTATCAGGCAATTGAAATCCTTTTATTTTATTTACAAAACAAAAAGTATCTTTTATATTGTAATTAGTATTGTCCCTGAATGAAAATAATAAAATATCAGCTAAAAATTTTGATATATTATAAGTGGTGGCATTGATTGAACTGACAATTGGCCGTAATGGACAATTGTCTTTGTGAATTTTGGGTAAACAATATAATTTTGGGCAAATAGAATTATAAATAATCAGTTTTTTATATTCTATATCATTTAGTTGTTTTTCTGATTTTAAAGTTTTTATTAAAGTGTTATATGAATTCTGGACTGATGTAGTTGGATCTTTTTTTATTTCTGAGTAAGTAAAAGAATCCATTAAAAGCAGTTCAGTTTTCTCTAAATAATCTGTTTTATTCATTGCTACTGTACAACCTCCTTTATCTGCTTGTAGTATATATAATTCCGGATGTGCTTTTAAAAAAGATTTTGTTTTTTTGTAAGTTAAGGTTAAAATTGAAGGTTTTTTTAAATTTGTATTTTGTTGGTAATTGGTGATTATATTAGTGGTTTTTGCTCTGAGTTCATTTTTATGTTCAACCGGTACAGAATCGATTATATTCTCAACTTCAGCAAGAAAAAGATCTAATTTTTGTTCCTTTTTTTGAATTTCAACAGCGAATTTTGGACCAAGTGAGAGGAAGTCGGAAATTTCTATAGGTATCTCTACATTAGAAATATTTTTAAACCATTTTGAATTATCAAAAAACAGAGCGCTGCGTGGAAAACTATCTCTTAAATTTACGTATTTATTGAGGTGCCTATATATATATATATATATATATATATATATATATATATATATATATATATATATATATATAATCTAAATTTACAGTGCCTACTATATATTTCTGTGCTTCAATTGAATGTATATTAATACATGATTGTTAGGTGAATTTGCAGTACATGTTGTTTACTTTCAGAACTATCATGTATGTATCTGATACATCATTTTGTGGCGGACATAGAGCCATACAAGTACAATTTATATTATGGAGTGTGCTACATACCAAATATGACTTAAATGACAAGATATATGTAGCATATATGGATACAATATGTAACTATGTTTGCTGGGGACCCACTAACAGCATGTTGACTATTACACATTGTTTAGCCCAAGATAACCTTGACACACAGAACAGGGTATCTCGAGGTAGTTATTGAGGAGTCGATGTATATGCTAAAGACTAGAGTATGTAGAACAATAACAATAAACATCACATTAGATTATAATATATATAGTTATGTAGGACATTCATATTCAGTTACATATAGATTATTCATGTAAGATATTGATGTAAGATGTAGTGTACAAGTTACTATGTAGAGCGAGACTTTAAGTCCTAAGGGCGTCGAGTTCTACCTCAAGTAAAGTAACTCTTTTCTAAGTGTGTGTTTCAATCCCCTATGCCTCCATGCACCAGGACCACGGGTCAGTTTAGGGCAAACCGTCCAACATTAAGAACTGATCCTCACAGGACGAGCGTAATTCAAGACCTCTTCCTCACAGGGTCATTCGTTACTAATACTTTGTCTCCCAACTTGAAATGAGTGATATTACATTCACGCTTTGATTCTCCCCTACGCTCAATTTTACACTTCATCAAATTGTCTTTTGCTTCTATACACGCCTGTTGTATTCGGTAGTTTAGTTCACCTGGATAAAACTCAAACTTATATTGGTTCTACCCTTTTCAACATGTCTGTTGATAACTTACATATTCTTCTGAAAATTAACTCCTTAGGCATATATTCAGTTTCCGTATGTACTGTTGTGTTGTATGCAAATGACTGAAGTAGTACCCATTCTGCATATGAATTTTTATATTTTGCCACTTGAATCCGTAGGTATGCACTCAAATAATTGTGGGAATTTCCGAGAGAACCTATACTCTCATGGTGGTATGTAGTTGACCTCAATTGTTGTATACCGAGCAAGCTACAGGATTGCGTAAAGAAGTCCGACATAAATTCTGTTCCTTGGTCGCTAGCTATTTCCCTCGGGATGCCGTACCGTGATATAAAATTCGTGGCGAATGTCTTAGCGACTGTGTTAGCCTCTTCCTTCTCTATCGGAAATGCTTCTACAAATTTACTTAGCTCTCATTGTATAGTCATAATGTATTTAATGTCATCGTAGTCATTATTTGATGGTCTAACTAGGTCGATGAATATTTTATCAAACGCTGATAAAGCCGTTGTGGTGACAATCATCGGTTCTTTCGTTGGTCTTGAGTGTTTATATCTTTGGCAGTCGTCGCAACGTTTGACGATTTGCTCTGTCTTGCTTCAAGTAGTTTTTCTCTGCTTTATTCAATGCACGACTAGCGTACGTTAGTGAGATTGTCATCATTAGAAAAGAATGAACCAACGGCATAACCTGACTCGTCACATCTCAGGATAAACCTGTTTCCCGTCGTGAAATTTGGATATTGTGAAATTGATAGGTTTTGACAATCTTTGTCCCACTGAGAGGCTGTATTTTTCCTTGCCAATTCATTCAGAGGTGTCGCAATTTTTGGAAAATTTTGAATGAATTTACAGTAGTAGTTTGCAAAAGCTACAAATCATTTGGGGCACTAGCATCTTCTGGCGTTGAATACTCTTGACTAGCCCAAATCTTCTCTGGGTTGGGTGATATTCCATTCGAGGGGATTAGGTGATCTGAATACAAAATTTCTCTTTTCAAAAACTCGCACTCAATAGGATCTCGACCTTCACCATTGTAATCAAATTTCTATTGTGGTTCGTCAATATATTTGCAGAAAGAATCAAATCGTCCAAATATATGAAACATGAATCGTAATTCAGACCTATCATAGCAATAGTAATCACTGTAAATATACGCTAGAACTGACCTTTATCTGTAGTGAAAGCTATGTAGGGTCTACTTCCTTTAGTTCGACCTGGTAATACCCTTTAGATAGATCTGAATGATAAGAGTAGATTGCCCCTTATAGGGAATTCAATATTTCTGTTATTGATGGAAGTGGAAATCTAACGTCTTTTATTAGCCTGTTCAGCAATCAATAGTCGATAGCTGCACGCCTCTGTTTCGTTCCATCTCCGTTTGTATTTTTCTTGAGAACTATCAGTAGTGGTGAAGACCACTCTGATCTTACTTCCTATGCTATATCATCATGAAGCATTTTTTCCACGTGGGTCTGTATTTCTGCTTTTCGCGCATGCTATAGTCTATAGGGATTAACATATACCGGGCATGTGTTTTGTTGCAGCTGAATTTTTTTTCTTGCAATATTTGTTACCGTGAGAGTATCGTCTTTCAAATGAAAAAACTCTGCGTACTTGGCGAAAATTTCTTGGATTGACGTTCTCTCTCCTGTATTCCATGTATCAACGTATATTAGTTTTGGAAGTTTCTTCGCTCTTTCTATTGATAATTGTTTCTCGCTGAAATGGCATATCTCATAATTGGTTAGTCTCTCGGTTCAAGGTGTGAAATTTTTAATTCTAACTTCATACTTGTTTGTATTCAACATATTTACAGGTATCATTTCATCCTTTCGAGTTGCATAATTCTAACTTCATACTTGTTTGTATTCAACATATTTACAGATATCATTCCATCCTCTGAAGTTGCAATTACTCCTGCTGCATATACACTTTCACATATCTCTTATGACAATACGACACAATCGTCTCCGCTCTCTGTTTTGAAATAACGCACAACTTCGCACCTTAGCGGAATTGTCGTATAGCAACTTGTATTGAAGTGACATTAAGATTTTTGTATATTATAACCTACATAAAAACTGAAATCATAAGTTCATAAGTAACAATTGGTGTATTAGTGAATTGTTCTTTTTCACAATTTGATATTTGTGGACTCTTGGGATACTGGAGATCCCGCAATTCATTTGATCTTAATTTGGTTTTCTGAGTTTATTGTAATATTATTATGTTATCAGTTTTTAAAGTTACTGTTGATAGTCGCTCCTGTATCCAAAAGAAAATTGATATCTTTCTTCATATCCTTCAATCTCGGAAAAACTGGAATTCTTCTAGTTTGTCCACGATATCAACTTCAAGAATTTCATCGTAGCCACTTCTTCCCTCTGTTACAGCCTTTGCAGTGAAAACATTCGGAAAATTTGTCTATTCCTACCCTGATGTGGTGAGGCTTGACCAAACCCGCGGTAAAACGTTTTAGTATTAGGTCCTCTTATCCATTTTTGGTCTGTAGCACTAGGATTTGAGAATTGACTCTGACTACTGTTACGGAATTCTCGTGTTTGTCCTCTCCCGTTTCCGTTCAGTAGGAATTTGCCATTAATTTTTATTGCAATCGAAATGGTCGTCATATCCATTCGCATTATTTCTCCCGAAGGCGTTATCCTGACCACGGTTGTGGTTGCCGTAATCGCGTCTGAAAATTTTTCTTCCTCCTATGTGGAACGCTTCTGGGGTTGTTATCCATAAGGTCATATCCAATCTGCTGCCCCACTTATTGCTTCGGCTAGAGTTGTATAATTCCTCGCTTCAATTATTATACGTAGATCATTACTTTTCAACCCATTTGTGAAAACACTCACTGCCGTTATCTCATTTACTTTTCTTAAAATTCCTATTGTCGTCTCGTTTCCTAATGATTCTGTTAATGTTAAATCTACTGACAATGTCTCTAAAATTATACTGAACTCGAACCGATTTATTTCCTTATCTGGCATTATGAAACAATGAATCCAATGCTGACTCGGATTTCCTTTTCAATAGGTGTGTTTTGATATATGCAATTAATGCTTGTACTGAATTATACGACTTTTTAATTCCCAGTTTGGCTGAATGTGATAGTCGTGATGGTTATAACATAATCAATTGAAAGGATTTTTCTAGCGTCGTATCGCTGTACAATCCTATTACGTCAATCAATAGTCGAGTTACATCGTCATTTCCATTCATTATTGGTAGCAATGAAGTTTCCGTACGTAACTCAAATTTCTCCCTCACGTTTATTCGTATATTATGAGATTATGACTATTGGAATTGGAATTACTCCGTTCGACTAATATATTTGAAATTGTAGATATTTAATGTTTCATAGCATTAAGATATTTCTGCACTTCCGAAATAGTGTCTGGTTTTCACTTAATTTGTCTAACTTCCTATTAGTATCAGCTATATAAAAATTCTCGGGAAATAGGTCACATTAACACTCTGTTTTATATTCTTGTCTTTACGTACGTTTCGGTCTCACGACCATCATCAGAAAATTTATTATGTCAAAAAGGTCTTTTTTTTAACTAATTATAGCACAAAGCGTCCATATCGCATCAATTTCAATCAAAAAAGTCCACGTCGTCGTAACGAACAGAACCACGAATAATCGAAATTGTACCATCAATATTTCAAGTATAAATATAACGAGAATCCACTATTCAGTAATATTCTTATGATAAACAAGCGCATGTTGGTATAGTCTCTCAATATCTGAAGATAGAAACTATTATGTTAAGTATCTACTCTCGAACCAGATGTAACGATTTAAGAGGTACTTGAAAAAGGTTGCAGACCTGTATGGGAATTATACTCTCGAGCATTCTTCCTAAAATATACTTTAACATTATAAAGACGCATGTAGGAATTTTCAAGAGTTTTGATTAATGAAGTTAGTATAAATATGACTTAATGTCTTAATATCATTCCTATGATTTACAGAATTGGAGTCACGTTTTATGCGAATCTTCTTCAGAATAGTTCTTTTATAATAATTGGTTTCCTTAGTTAGAATATTTACATTTTTGTAATCAAATTGATGTTTATAATGAAAGCAATGTTTAGCGAGGGCGGTGGAATCTTCTAAGTTTTTATTTCTTGTGCTATACTTATGGCCATACATTCTTTGTTGTAAATATTGTTTAGAGATTCCAGTATAAGTACCATCGCAATCTGAACAATTCAATTTGTTTACTGTGTGGGTCTTTATCTACAAGTATTGAAGGTTTTAGATTTCAGAAAAATTTTCCAACACAATTAGTAGGTTTATGCGCGACATTTATATCATACTTTTAACATTTTTTAATTTTCTTCAGTCTCCGGAATGTAAGATGACGTTATATGATTATCTGTATTACCTTTTATCTTACTTATATATGATGTTCCATTATAGATTTTGTTCATTCTTTCTTCAATGATAAGATTTAGAAACATTTTTGGGTAGCCATTTATTTCCAGTGTATTACGAACAATTTTTAGATTTTTGGGACGTTCTTCGGGGTGGGACAATTCAACCGCGCGATCTGCAAGGCTGTTTATTACACTTTTCTTATAAGCTGTTGGTGCAACGGAATTGAAATGAAGATAACGTTGAGACTGAACTCCCTTAGTGAACCACGAAGTTTACATCCATCTGCATCATGCCTAATGTTCATATCTGGGAAATTTATGCTTTTGTTCACTCCTATTTCTCAATTTAATTGAAGTTTACAGTGGAAATTATTGAATTTATCAATCACGTACTGAATTTTATCGTTGGGAACACACATAAGACAATCATCTACATACCGTTTAAAGAATACGGGTTGAAAATCTGATGAATTGATAACAGATTTCTCTAGGCATTCCATAACAAGGTTAGCGATAGTAGCTGAAATAGGAGATTCCATTGCTGTGCCAAATATTTGTCTGGAATATTGCTCACCGTATTGAAAATAAGTGCATTCTAAACAAAACTGTACTGATTAATAAATTTAACGATAATTTCCACTATGAACTTCAATTTACTTGTGAAATAGAAGTAAGCAAAAGCATAAATTTCCAAGATACGAACATCAGGCATGATGCAGATGGAAAAATGAAAACTTCTTGGTTTACTAAAGGAGTTTGGTCTCAACGTTATCTTCATTTCAATTCCGTTACACCAACAGCTTATGAAAAAGTTTGATAAACAGCATTACAGATCGCGCGGTTAAATTGTCTCACTCAGAGGACCGTCCCGAAAATTTAAAAATAGTTCGTAATTGGAAATTAATGGCTACTCAAAAGGGTTTTTCAGTTCCATCATTGAAGAAAGGATGAACAAAATCTATAATGGAACATCATATATAATATGACGTGTACCTTGCGACTTTTCGGTGAATTGCTTACTGCGGTAAGCTTCAAGTCCTCGGGCGCCAGATTTTTACAAAGGTTTACTCCTTTTTGAAGACTCCTGCTAGGGTCTTCACCACAACGCTTGTCACTATGCTATCAATAGATAGCCTTGTCCCAAAGGTAGCTACAGTGAAGTAAAACCAGGACCCATTGGGCAGAAAATAGTATCAAAATTGTAGGCTTTAATTACAATTAATACCTGGTTGAAACTTAGCTCATTTGAAGATGAAGCAGAAATTATTTGATAATACGGGGAATTCCAAATATTAAAATATATAATAATTATAACAAGTACACTTTCAGAACAATTAATATAAATGCAATTGAACGGTACATTTCACAAAAATCCACCCAGGTGAAGAATGTAATGAAGCTCAAACGGAATATGAAAACTATTTCAACATATCTATTTTACGATATATTCGGAATTGAAATTCTATTCAACGGTACGGAATCGAACATTCATCATTTGCGGAAAATACAAATCAAACAGGTCTTACACTAATAAGCGGTGTACGGTGAATATTCAGATAGAGGTATTACTTGAAATCTTCATTTCACACTACGATATATCAAACGATTAAAATTCGGTCGGATCGGAGAATATTGACTTGCACTAGTTTTCCGATTGTACGTTATCAAATTTTACGGTATTTTCGGATAATTACTCTGATTGAGTTCATTCTGTCACATCACCCACCCTTGTATTAACTATCCACGGAGTGCCCGGTAATTGTATAACAGTGTTAGATTTCATACACTTGGCAGATTCAGAATTTTAGACAATTAGGGCTCATACTTCCGGTACAGGCACAGCGTGCACAAACCCTAACTATCGGATCTGCAATAACCCCTACATCTACGGCCAGAGACTTCTCATACGAATAAGAATTATTACGATTCTCAATTGCACAACCACCCCAGCTTATACTTCCGGTACAGGCACAGCGTGCACAAGCCGTTGGCGGTTTGGTCGTCCATGATATACTTATACTTCCGGTACAGGCACAGCGTGCACAAATATATCAAAGACGCCCCTGTCGTTCAAACATACACACTCTGTACACACCATAGACCTATTATCCTAAGGAGACGAAACATCTCATTCATAAAACTCCATCCGACCTGTCGCAATGATTAGATGAAGTATGACAAAGAAAACCAACGGACCTCTTTGTCAAATTCCTCCTCATTGGCAACGCTGTAACAATGATGTTCCCGTGGCTCTGAAGTCAACCAGGGGCGTGCAGTTCTGAAGGTATACAAATATTACTCAAAAAATATCTAACTTTAATTCATTACACTATAAATGAGAAATGATCACCCTTATCCACTAAAAATGGTTATGGAATAAGGGTGGTTATTTCCCATTATAGTGCATTCACAGTGTGAACTGTTTTATAGTTTATTATTTAAATCATGAATTGAGAAACGAAATGTGAAAAAATTCTCACGTTTAAAGAACGTACGTTATTTTATGTTCCTTCATACAGGTTTCATAATTTGAATACTGCAACAACAATTTTTATGGGAGAATAATTAGACATTTTGAAATACTTTTATTTAGGATTATAATAATAATAATAGTGTAATAAATACATGTATTCACTGTTTACAAAATAAATAAATGAAGTTAACTTAGAATGACAATGTATTTGAAATGTGAAAATTAAAGTAGATGAGAGTAGATACTATACTATACACACACATAATTTGATTATAATTTATTGGATTAAAAAAAATGCAAAACATTGATCAACTAAAATAATTTTTATTTTTAAATCTTATATTTAAATATGCACTTTCGTGGGCAAACACCAATATGTGTACTGAGGTGACTATAAAATATTCATATTTTAAATACTATAAACAAAAGCAATATTATTAAATACAAGATAGTATAGTTAGACTATATTGGTAATTAGACAGATATAGATATAAGCTAAGAATATCAGACTCATTTGCTGGTAATTTTCGAACAAATTGATTTGAACAGTTTCATTAAACGAGTAGAGCTATCCGCGTCAAACCAGGAATATTTCATTTTAACAGTGACCAACACATTATAGAGATATATCCAATTGAAAATTGAATTGACAGTTCATATATTTGTAGTGAAAATGAATTTTGATAAAATTAAACAGAAACAGTTTTGCTATCCTTAACAATATATTAGAATTAGGAAAGGGGAATCTGAAAAGGGAGAGCCAAATCTTGTAAGAACCTTCAACCATTGTTATGGATAATGTTAGTTATCATAGTACTGTAAAGAATGAAATGCCAACCATAGGGTTGCCAGATGTTCAACTTTGTAAATGATAATCAGAAAAATTATGTATTAGATTTATGAAAAATACATGGAATATAAATTTTAGAACATCTATAAAATAATAGGAGCTAATAATTGCTTAATATTTAGTACTTGATAAGGATTGTAGTCCTTATTACAGTTTAGAGATTTGATTATTTTAACAGAAAACGTATTTCGTACAAATGTTCATTTCTCATTATTGAATAGATGAGTTCTACATTGTGCAGTCGATGAAATTAGGTAATAATTATATAGGAAATAACTATTATGCGGTTTATAATCTTATTTTCAGAATTCTAAGTTTTCTTAAATATGTCTATCCAAATTTCCATGGCATTGACATAAAATTATTCAATATTGTTGCATATAAAAAAAATCTAATTTAAAATACATATTTGATCAAATAAATGATCCATATGTTTTTTTCGTAAGTTGAGGTGGAAAAAATCTACCTTCACACAAATTTCTTCATATTCAAAATCGTTTAAAAAAGAAATACTGTAGAACCAATTACTGTTGGTCTCAAAATTGAACCATTTTTTAATATACTTTATTCCAATTTTAAAAACTAAGAGAAAATAATATAATGTTGAGAATCTAAATTCTTCAATTTTTGTGAAATAATGAAAGCAAACAAATCTTTTGCTCAATCTTTCTTTCTAAATTTTCAGCAAATTTGTTTTCATTTTGCAGTTTTTCATCAAGGCTTATTAAGAAATGTTCAAAAAGCTAGTAGAAAATAACAAATAGGTTTCAGGTATTTCATTTCCATTATATTTAATTTTTAATCAATTTCTTATTTGTATAGAGCAATCATGTAGACTTCCAAAATACGATAACAAAGATTTCCACATTTTGATAATTCCCTCAATGCATGGATCCAAGCTCAACCACTTCGTCACCACAGGGTATAACAACTCTTTGGCTCAACTTTCAAAAATCTTAAGACTAGTGATATTTATGTTATTATCATGGCATGGCTCAACAAATTTAAAAAATGCAAAATATCTAAAATATATGAGAATTTCTCATATATTTGCATTGAGGTATTAACATTTTGTTCAAATGTATGAATCTCATACCTAATATATGAAATGTAGCAACCCTAGCAACCATCTCCCAAAAAATGTGGTTTTCAAAAATGGTAGGAATAATATACATTATGGTGACACATTCTTGAAACCAATGTTCAACTTGGTAAAAACGAATAATTCAGTATACATAGTTCAAAGATATGGGCAAGAGTACTTAATATATCCCCTTATTACATTTTCAACCTCTTTGAACACATCTGGGGTATATGAAGGCTACTAAAGGGGTCAAGTTGGTACATATGGTAATTCGAAAAGCAAGGCCGGATTTAAGGGCAAAGACATACTGATAAATAGAGTAATTTTGGGTTATTGTTAATGTGCAATATTTTAAGGAACTGTATGTTTAAAGCAGTGGAGTGAAATTTATTTTTTCGATACTGGTCATGCAATACTGATATCAATTTAAAGCCAAGAAGATTAATGCTTAAATCCATATCTAGAACTTTTAGTTATCAGTAGTTGTACTGTTTATATCAATTAGAGAACGTCTTGTGAAAATTATGCAAGATGTAATCAAAATGAATTTCCTCAAAAAAGTATTCTTTTAACTTCCACTACGTTTTCATTTAGTTCAACTAACGAGTGAATTTAGTACATAAGTAATGCGTTTTTATTTGATGCCACAAATCGAATTGAATATTTGTTGAAATATTAGATTCATTCTACTACTAAAAATCGTGCGTTGATTTGTATATTTTGATAATCATCTATTTTCAGTGTTGGTTTCCATAAATAATATATATTATTTATGAATTAATAATATCAACTTGAAAATGAAAGTCAACTTTCTGTATCACTAGCTACATCTTTCAGGTTTACGATCAGGTTTATTTTAATAATCGATAAAGTAAATTCTTGAAATAACAGCGATAAAAGTGAAACTTTTTTGGGTACGCTCCAAATTAATTATTATTAAGGGAACAAAAAAAAATTAACAGAAGCTTTCGACATTCAATGATACACGGCAAAAGTACAAGATAAAAATTGTACTATAAAAAGAAGAAGTGTAAAAAGATGTTGTGTTATTCATTTCGGAACAATATAGTTTTTGTATTTATTGATCGTGATCGGTTCTTTTTTGAAAAATCTAGGTTTTTCATGGTTTCATGATGAATTCTTAATTTAAAATAATTTTTTTAAATTAATTTGATTAATTGCATGGAGTGCCCATCTATAGGATCATCATCATATAAATGGTCTCCAAAATTATCAAAAACTGACAGTGGCAAATGATTAAAATGTCATATAAACTTTTTATATTTCTGTTAAAAATATTGGTAGAGTTGTGAAAGAACCGAAAATACTTTTCACCTGCTTTACAAATCTCTGCGACCATATGACTGAATTTAATAAGTTTTCCATATGTTTTCTTCTCTTGCAGAAGGGATGTAGATGTATCACTCTCAAGTAAATTTGAACATTTCAGACATGTCACACATTTTTTAAGTCCTTTTACAAAAACCAGATATGTAACCTACAACATCCTCGACATATGGAGTAAGATTCCATGCAGCAGATCCTAAATAATCATAATCTTCCAAATCATTTTTTTCTTCCTCTAAATTTCTTCCATTCTGAGTTGTAATAATTCTATTCCCAAAGCCACTAGTCAAAATTGATATTTGTTCTAAATTGATTGTGTTGCCAGTATCAGAAGCAGCTATTTCACTATGAACCAACAACCGTTTGTAGGCTGCTTCAAATTGCCTTGCTGTTGGGTTATTATTATAACCCCCTTTACTTCTTATGGCTCCAAAAAATAATTCCAAATGGTCTTGGGAAAGTTTATAACTTAATATGTAGCTCATATTTTTTTGTTCCAAAACATGAATATTATACATTTTTTTGAGACTGTCCATACAAATTAAAAGCCCTAAAAATCCAGTTTTTCTTGCCGATTTTAGAATTGATGTTCCATTCAAAGTGGGACCAATGATATATCTTTTCATTTTCTCCATTATATCAAAAAAATGCTCTGCAGTTTTTGGTGAAAGGCATTTTTTGTATGGATATTTGGCAAATACATTCCTAGAATTCAATATGTCAAATAAATTGTTGAAATTCAATATGAATTCTGATGTAGCCTCTGAACCTTGAAAGTTAGGACATTTCAAATCTTCACGAAGAAAGTTCATAGCATCACTCACACTCCTGCTCAACGTTTGGGTAGCCAAACGGACCTTCATCTTTTCTCGTGCCCACTGGAGATGCCTCATTCTGACCTTCGTTGCTGCATGTAAACCTTCTATATGTTGAGTTTCAACCAAGCTGGATATATAACTCCATTTTACATCTCTTTCATCTGAATCTTTCAGTCCATTTTGTGAAGCAAAACAATTTCGAACAAGTTTTATCATATGACATGCATCCAGATATATATAAATGTCAGTATTTGTGACAGGATTCTTAAAACTCGTTTTCAAATTCATTGGATTGCTAAAATCTGCACCTAACTTTTCAGCCATTGAAATATTTGTGAAGGCACCATCAAATGTCAACGAAGTTACTATAACACCACTTTCATTAATGAATTCAAGACACTTTTTCACTAATTCGGCCTTTACAGTAGCTGCCAATTCATCCAACAAAAATATCCAACAGGAACTTTCCATGTTCCATTTATGCAGACAAGCATAAATACTAACGCCTCTCTCGCTTCTGGTAGTGTATCTGAGTCCAGATTGGTACTAATGTCTACATAACCAGTAAATTTTTTTCCAGTCCATTCAATCTGTCGCCTTATAGACATTTCGTCCAAGACCAAGTTACACAGAAGAGGTGTTGATGAATTCTTTTGTTTTAAAGTCAAAGCAATTAGTGCTTCTTTCGTGAAACCTGGACTACCATCAATACACCTGTACCATTTAGATATAGTCCCTGAATGAGGCAAACTTCGATTGAAGGTTTGAAGGTTTTCCTCACAAAATCATATGCCTTTGGAGAATAGAAGGATAACGTTAAGGCAAATGATCTAAGGCTAGGATCATATTTCTGTTTAGTTGGCCCCTTCAAGAATCTTTTGAACAAATCTCCAGCAGTTCCTGAAATTGATGCCTGTAAAAAATTGAATTTATTAATTTTAATTAAACAATGTGAAGCTGTTATGATACATTTGTAAAAAAAACCTATGCTGTGATCATTTTTATCAGTGAAATTTTAAATAGAAAAATTATTATAAAGGAATATGAACCCCCTAGTTCTATAGACCTATCAGGTCTATGGTCTCAAATTATTTCAGTTTGAGAAAACATGAGATATAGATGAGACTAGGAATGATTCGATTTCATTCTCATTTTATTATATAATGAATAATAATAATAATAGTAATAATACTTTACTGCCATGACTTTGTACAAAATATTAGCATTGTCAAGAATAATAATACATAAACATTAATAATGGAATACAATATCAGATATTTTAGAAATTAATAAAACAAATAATAAGTTAGTACGATCAACAATTTAGAAATGATCTACAGACGTGTACACATAAATGGATAAATAATAAAATTAAAATATCATAAATTTAAAAATTCATCATATGAATAAAAGCAATTTTCAATTAAAAATTTTTTAAGCACTGTCTTAAAACCCAATATGAAGTGACAATCTTTGATGCATTGTGGTAGGCAATTGTATGCTTTAACACATCGGTAAAATGCATTTTTTTCAAAAAAAGTTGATTTGTGTTTTGGTATCCTTAAGTCATCACAGCCTCTAGTTCTCATATTATTATATTTCACTATTTGTTGTAAAGGTTGCTGAACATGCATTCAAAGATGACATTTCGACTTTGATGATTTAAGCACTTCACACTGATATATTTCAGTTTACACTGACACTCTTTTCCCAATTAAATTGTAACTTATCTGAAGCACTTTTCAATTGTGATGCAACTATTTTCAAAGACGTATAGTACTTTAAACAGAAATAAAATTTGGCTGCTACCATATTACTCTTTCGGTTACATCTACTTACAGTTATTGTAGATTCTGATGTTTCTGATAAGAAACACTTCTCTTTCAGATATGTCAATAAACTATTCAATGATTTTATTCGAAGCCTCAATCTTCGAACAGTAGTCTGCAAATTATGGATCCTTCTTCTTTGTTTGCCAACAGTACTTTTTATTATATTTAAATTTCTTCTTCTCTTTTCTGGTGTTGAGAAGTCACCACTTGTCATTTCGCCAATATAGGATCTTTTTCTGCAATATATGAAATAAACATTGATTGGTTTTTGAAATCATTCTTCAAAAGGCATATAAATACCTTTTCTTTCCAAGTTTTGTAGCATTTGTGCCTGAAGATGAAGAAGGGATTGCTGGACCAATTGGATATTCCACTTCTTCAACGATAGGTGTTACTTCAGGTTCCCTAAAAAAATTCAATAACAATACATCAGGATGGAAGAAACTGAATTGGGTTCAGAGCAGAAACAATAATTACCTTTGACTTGAAGTATGGACTTTCCCTGGCGAAGCAACCAAATTTATGCAACAAATATCTTGAGACCCAAAAAATGTTTTTGTCTTTGAGTAATATGGTAATGGTATTTTGTTCATTCAAAACTGATCTATGGTCCATTTTGATAATTTCTATACTTTTTTCTTATTTGTTTCTGCAATTTAATTGTTTTTTGTTTCGAAGCACATGGTCCCCTGTACATCATATGTGAGTACCCCTTTTTGCTTAAAAAACTATATTATGATATTTTACTTCTTATTTTTTATATTATATTATTTTTTTTTGGAATTTTGTAAAGGTTCAGAATGAAAGTGGATACAAATGTTTAGGGTACAGTAAAATGTTTATTCAAGGTAAGTGAAACGTTTGTATTAACTTTCTATTCAAACGTTAACGAAATTGACAATTTGTGGTAGAGGCATCTGTGAATGATGACCTTCTTATACACAAAAATACAGAGAAACACTAACCCTGTAGGTCTTTTTGGAGGAGTATTGTAAATTGTTGAGTCCGAGCTGTAAATTGAATTGATTGAAATTACCACTCACATTTTTTGCTAATCACTATATAGATTTAATAAATCAAACAGGTTTTTGAATATCAGCATAATATATTATAGATTTAAAAAATAATATATAAAGTGATGTATTTGTACGCTGGACATGTCTACCAATGTGCACTGGACCACTTGCATTTGGTACCCTCACTCTGTTAGTTGCCCAATTTTGTATTGTTAAGCTTACCAAGCTGTATACTTAATATAGTGAGAGGAATTAAACCTCTTATGCAAATACTATTTTTGCCAACATCAATAATTAATGCAAATTTCCTGTCAGATGTGAACTGAAATGATGAATGGCGTGGTAGCGGATTTGCATCTGGCTTTATGTACTTCACACCATTTTTTTTAGTTACAATATCACTTGCATCAAAATGATTCGAACATACATAAAGGTATTTGGTCGGACGTCGATCTTCCTGCCAGTCAAGGAGAGATACCCAAATTTTTCTCCTTTCCCTATCAGCCGGAAACCTGAAGTAGTAATACGAAAATATACTAAATTGCTTTGTAATTTATTGAATGCAATAAAAGAAATTCTTCCATATGAAAAAATCAAAATTTGTACAACAAAATCTCTAAATTGGTAAGTATGTTTATTTTAATATAGAAATCGCCATATCATCTACTGCACTGGATTTAATAAACAATACTAACTTGTGAAACGAAGAATCAGGGCTTAAAATGTCCAGTCTTTTACACACTTGGCACTGACGAACCATATTGTTCAACAATCCACACTTAATTTCAAAAATAAATAATAAAAATCACGAAAAACGTTATAAACTGCTTGAAAAGTTGGAACCTCTTGTAAGGCAACGCCGCTTCGAAATGGCTACGATAAATACGGAAGTGCCTAGTACAGAACCAAGATCCCATTCATAAAAGGTGCGCAACGTTGTCGCTTTCTGAACAAATGATGCAATAATTCGATTGTATATTCCAGGTTACCATAAAAAATGGAATATTTTTCAGAGAAAACGACATTTCAACAGTATTGCTTCTAATATAATCAATAAATGATGCTATGGACGTTTTTATAATAATAACAAATCTCAATTCGGCACACAGAACAACTAATCCGGCAACAGCACATTCCAGTCGGCCATACTTGTAATATACAGTGGTCTGAGTGGTCCGAAATTTGACAATGTCTGATCGTGTTTAAATGTAAAGAGTTCTGTCTCCTTAGGATGATAGGTCTATGGTACACACCATACAATTACTTGGTTATTTCAATTCACGTGCGAATTCAAATCGTGCGTGGTCCGACTTATGACGAGATAAACTCAAAAACAACAATTCAAATTACTGAATGCTACAGAACTCAGATATCGTACAAACGTTACCAATCATAAATTACGGAAATCAATATATCGTAATGCCCAAAAATATAAACTATTTAGCTATCAATTCACTTAACGGATCACTATTGTTAATTCACAGTTTAAATCTGACTTGAACTCGGACAATAATTAATTCACTTCAATTCTTATATTAATCTCACTTCAACGGTACTATTTGAAAATCAAAATCACCGAAGAGCAACTGTACTGATTCTAAATCGAAATCACCAAAGAGAGCACAAAAGAGAGCGATCTTCCATCGGTCACTGCTTTTATATATTTTCCGAGGTTCTGGTCAAGTCTGCTCCACCAATTCCTTATTTTGTGCCAAGGGTTTTTTTTACCTACGTCTCGAACAATGCTTTAAAGTGACGCTACTTTTTAGATCTGAAATTCGCGCACATGATGCTCCACTAGTTCATCTCGGCACAATAAACAAGTGTTATCGGAGTTTTTTTTGGTTGTTCGCCCTTTTTATACATCAGGTTGTACAAAACTTTGATGCGTTAACTTTCCAGACCCATGTTTTTGCAACATATTCTATCGGAATGAATGCAAATTTTAAACAGGCATATATTAGATTCATCTATTTGAATAATTACACTTATTCAAAATCACGGAGATTTAGGAAAGTGACAATCCCGGAATATACATTCGGAGCTCACGCATCTCTATTGAAATACTGAACTGTTCAAACGGAATTTACATGTAATATCCGTATTCACTGCCTGATCTAAATTAAACGATATTTCGAAATTTTAAGCTTCGTTACATCCCCCCCTAAGTTCGGTTAAAAATTGAAGAATATGATTCTTTCATTTTTCAATTCTCATCTGAGAATTCATACGAAGAAAAAAATCTAATAAAAAGGTAAGATACCCTAACCTGACGTTAAAATTTCTATTTCCTTCGTCGGGAACTTCGCGGAATAACAATATCTTACTTGGAACATAAAATGCTTCTGCGAAACGGAGAACTGAACCTTCTCTTCAGAACGGGAAATTGAAGCTTCTTCAAAACGGAAAACTTAAAACTTCTTCGGACTGGAAAACTTAACTTGGGAACGGAAAACTTGACATCTTCGGAACGGACAAACTTGAAACTTCTTCAGCACGGAAAACGAAACTTCTTCTTTGAAACGGAAAAACTTGACTTCTTCCGCGGATCGGGAAACTGACAACTTCTTCTTCGGAACGGGAACACTTGACTGCTTCATCGGATCGGAAACTTTGACTTCTTACCAGTGATTTCGCTGACATGGGCACGTTCGGCAGCATGTGCACTGTGATCGGTGGTCTAACATTGGTTCAGGATTCGGATGGGTCGGGAAATTTTCCTCGGTCTCCACCGGAGGAGTAAAGGAACGGACTATCGAATTCGGTACTTCAAGATCTTGGCCAAAATTTGAAAAGGCAGGTGAAAATCCAGTGAATTCATGTGGGGCGGAATTTAGTGCAAATAGAAAATCTGATAAAAATTTATCCCATTTACGGTGGTCTCCATTGCAAAATTGTGCAATCATGGTTTTTAAGGTTCGGTTTGTTCTCTCCACGGGGTTGCATTGCGGAGTATATGTGGGAATGAGGCGGTGCTTGATTCCAAACTCCTTCAGGAGAGTCTTGAAAATTTTACTTTCGTACTGCATCCCATTTTCGCTGATAACGGTTTCCGGACAACCAAAACGAATTATGATTTCTTCGTAGCAGACTTGAGTTAAAGCATGTGCGTTAGCTTTTCTCAACGGTTTACACTGTAACCACTTCGTAAAACGGTCCTGCATGACAAGAATAATATTGTTTCCTTGGCGGATCTTGGTAACGGTCCTACCAAATCGGTGCTCACACATTTCCAAGGAAACTGATTTACGGTCGGCTGCATAAATCCAGGCTTCTGCTGTTGAGACACTTTGAATGCTTGGCACTGCGTACATCCACGCACGTACTTTGCTATATCGCGGAACATCCCCGGCTAATAATACTTGTGGGATATTCGCGCAATCGTCTTGGCAATACCTAAATGTCCTGCAGTCAGACTGTCATGGTTTTCTTCCAGAACATTCAACCGGAGCGGTTTCGGAACACATAGCTTCCACGGATCTCTCATTTCCGATTCGGACAAGTCATTCGAGTCCCAGAAGTGGCGGTACAACCGATTATCTTTAACACAATAATCCGGATACGCTTCTGGACTCTTTTCAACTTCGGCTTTCTTTGAATTGTACCAGTTACAAATCACGGGGTCATTCATCCATTCACTTCCATCAATTATCAGTTGCATACAATTCCCTTGGCTATCCAAGCCGAGCAAAACGGACCAAGGCAATTCCCAAACCGACTGATAACTCACTCCATTCACACACCAAACACTGCTCTTAGGGAACTTCTACCCCAGGCGTGTTTCACCGTTGGCCTATTCGTAACCCGGAACCAACACGAGTTCATATTCCTTCAGAATATTTCATTTCTGTTTCCAGAAATCGGTTCAGTCTATCCTGTTCAGTTTCCGAAAATGTTGCTAGGTGTGTCTTCGCTTCGTCACAGAAGCGCACACGCTTGACCGCCTTCGGTCCGGAACTACTTCCATTGGAAACTTTTTCACAATTTGTCACAATCAAATTGTCTTTATAATACACCCAAGCGGATGATAGATGTATTGTAAACAAACCGGAGCTCAAAATCTCCATTCCTATTATCATTTCCGATAATAACGACGGTGAATGCACAAACTCGGCTTCAATTTCGCCACATCCAAAATTCAATGAGATTCGGTACGCAGTAGTACTAGGAACCAAACTACTATTGGCCATCCTAGTGCCTACAGCCCTAATGGGGACTGGCTGCAACCCGGAATCTTGACATAATCTAACAACTGCGTCATTGATGAAAGAACGGGTGGCTCCGGTGTCCACGAGAACCGAAAAAATTTCACCCAATACCCGGACTTTTATAAACGGTCGGTTTTCAGCTAAAGTTGTATTTTAGAAAATAATTTTATCATCACACGGAGCTAGAACCCTCTCATTTTTCGCTTTATTGTTTTTCGTTTCTACAGCGGTCCCTACTGATTTCACTTTTACAGTTATTCGGTAGTTTCGATTTATTGTCGGTATTATCGGTATTACAATTTACGGTATTTTCAACGGCGGTGAGTTTACATTTTGTATTATTAACGGCTGAGTCCTTATTCGTGGTGCAGTTCACAACAGTGGTGAGGTGAGCGGTTTTCATCTCTTCCGTCGAGGCCTGGTCAACCGGAATCTGCTTCAGCCTCGCTACCTCGCAGTCCCGCGGACGTTTTCCTGTCCCGGACATGGAAAATCACGTGACAGTATCCCAGGGCGGCGGCATCTCGAGCAAAATAATTCCGGCGGAATCCGACAATTACTTTCACCATGCCCCGTTTCCCCACATATCCAACATGAGATGGGCTGTGTTGCGGTATTCGATTTCAGCCTGGTAGGGCACTGCGTTTTGAAGTGGCCGCGGAGACCACAATCACAACAAGTCTGCTCAGGGGATTCGGTATCCCGGAATTGACTGGCGATGACGGTTCAGATGCAGGCTGCTTACCCGGCATCGGCGGCTCCAGAGTCCTTAATGCTGGACTTGGAAGTTGTGCCCTCACTGACACTGGGAATATCCTCTTCTGCATGAGTTTCTGCTTAGCCTGCAGAATCTCAAATTCTTTTGCCTGTTACATTAATGACGGCACGTCGTTAAAAGTCCCTTGTCGGATAAATTGCATATACTCCGGCAATAAATTTCGGTGCAACCAGAACAATTCCCGTTCTGCGGTCATTGCACCATGTCTCCTGATCAGTGTTTGCATATCCACAACATATGCGGCAGCGGTCTCATTCATGCGTTGATACCTGCGGCTCATCTGAACCTCCAGATCAACGTGGTAATTAGCATTCATGAAAAATAGGGTGAAGTCTCTTTGAAAATCGGCAAATGTAGCCCAGCGGCTACGATTATTCCGATACCATAATAATGCAGTTCCGTCTAAAACTTCCGGTAGTGATAACAGTAAGGAGTCTTTCGGTGTATTCAGCTGCATAGCTATTTCTTCAAGGCGTTCCAGGAACGTAGCAGGATCTGACGTTCCATTAAATTGAATTCTGTATTGATTCAAACGAGAAGAACTACGCGGAGCTGAATAACTATATCCAGGCACCTGCTGAACATGACTGAACGGAATATCGTACCCTCGCTGAACAGTAGTAACCGGAACATCGCGAGCAGGTACATGCGGAACTTTAGGGGCTTGTGGAACCTTAGGGGCTTGCGGAGCTGTCGGTATTTGCGGAACGGTCGATATTTGCGGAATGGTCGATAATTGCGGAACGTTCGGTGCTTGCGGGATGGTCGGTGCTTGCATCCACGGCGGTGCCACAGTTGACGACGGGGTCCCATAACTCGGATAGTCCATGAGATTCGGCGGGGATAATAGATCGGCGTTCACATCGGTGATGCCATCATTATCATCGTGTTCGTGTACGTCACTGTGTTCGTAGTGGACGCAATGATGCCATGGTACTGGCAATCTTTTCCAGCATTCCACGCGGAGGACGTATTATTCCTTTACAGACACCCTTTACGCACCTACGGCTTACGACTTACGTCTTTGGCGGATCCATTATGGTCAATGTCATGATTGACCAGCACTTCCTGAAGTTGTGCTTTCTTCAATAAGTAAATCCAGTTGACTTTCAAATCAACTTCTGTAGCTTCAGTCTGGCTGTCCTCGCTATTAGAGCAGAATTGAGCCATTTCGTCAAATTGAGCTAGCACTTCTTCAATATTGGTAGGCGTAGGCTGCGACGCCTTGAGTATAGCACCAGTATACCCAGGGAACTCCATTTCATCCAGTCAAATTCAAAATCAATATTTTCAACACCAAAAATAAATTATTTTCTTCAGAGGTAGGTAACGGAAGAGGGTGTGGTAACCAAAACCAGTCCACACCTTCCTTCCAATAAGGCAGAAGCAATGAAATTACTTGACCCAATTTGGGCAACGTAACTTCGATTTGGGGAGGTAACTCCATAACAGTTGGGCCAATCTGCCCAAAAATGTTTAGTTGGAAAGGAGCTACGACTTTCCCAATCTGGGTTACGGTTGACTGGGAAAATCAAAGAGCAAAATATGGGCGAAATTAAAATTTGGGCGGAACACTGAGGTGTAGTTAACAAATCTACAGATCAGTCAGATTTACTGTTAAAAACTTGTCATTTCCCCTGAAACGGAGGGGCGGATCGAAAAACAAATTTCACCAAATAACCTTGGTGAACACGGGGAACAGTTTCCGTCGAAACTTTTCCAAATTTCCAAAATTCAAAAACAAACTCCCGGGGTTGATTCGAAAACGTGTTCGAAACGTCGGGATCTTGAAGCTTGTTTTTCTGTCACACTATATCTGAAATTTCATCAAAAACGGTCACCGGTTCAATTATAATGAATTATTCAACATTCCACTCTTCGGAATCGAGAAAAACAAAATTCCCTCTCGGTCTATTTTCAAAAGTCCCTGCTCGGGGTCGCCATTTTATGACGTGTACCTTGCAACTTTTCGGTGAATTGCTTACTGCGGTAAGCTTCAAGACCTCGGGCAACAGATTTTTCCAAAGATTTACTCCTTTTTGAAGACTTCTGCTAGGGTCTTCATCACAAGGCTTGTCACTATGCTATCTATAGATAGCCTAATCCCAAAGGTAGCTACAGTGGAGTATAACCAGGGCACATTGGGCAGAAAACAGTATCAAAATTGTAGTCTTTAATCACAATAATTGATACCTGGTTAGAACTTAGCTCTTTTGAAGATGGAGCAAATATTATTTGATAAAACGGGGAATTCCAAATATCAAAATATATAATAATTATAACAAGTACATTTTCAGAACAATTAATATAAATGCAATTGAACGGTAAATTTCACAAAAATCCACCCAGCTGGAAAATGTAATGAAGCTCAAACGGAATATGAAAACTGTTTCAACATATCTATTTTACGACATGTTCGGAATTGAAGTTCAATTCAACGGTACGGAATCGGTTAATAAATGATTTACATTTATCATTTGCGGAAAATACAAATCAAACAGGTCCTACAGTAATGAGTAATACTTGAAATGTTCATTTCACACTACGATATAAAAAACGATTAAAATTCAGTCGGATCGGAGAATATTGACTTGCACTAGTTTTCCGATTGAACGATATCAGATTTTACGGAATTTTCGGATAATTACTCTGATTGAGTTCATTCTGTCACATCACCCACCCTTGTATTAACTATCCACGGAGTTCCCGGTAATTGTATAACAGTGTTAGATTTCATACACTTGGCAGATTCAGAATTTCAGACAATCAGGGCTTAAACTTCCGGTACAGGCACAGCGTGCACTAGCCCTGACTATCGTATCTGCAATAACCCCTACATCCACGGCCGGAGTCTTCTCATACAAAAAAGGGGTTATTACGATTCTCGATTAAACAACCACCCCAGCTTATACTTCCGGTACAGGCACAGCGTGCACAAATATACCAAAGACGCCCCTGTCGTTCAAACATACACACTATGTACACACCATACAATTACTTGAATATTTTAATTCACGTGCGAATTCAAATCGTGCGCGGTCCACCTATGACGGGATAAACTCAAATATAACAATTCAAATTACTGAATGCTATGGAACTCAGATATCGTACAAACGTTACCAATCATAAATTACGGAAATCAATATCGTAATGCCCGAAAATATAAACTATTTACCTCATGAAACAATTTACTAAACGGATCACTATTGTTGATTCACAGTTTAAATCTGACTTGAACTCGGACAATAATTAATTCACTTCGATTCTTATATTAATCTCACTTCAAAGGTACTATTTGACAATCAAAATCACCATTGAGCAACTGTACTGATTCTAAATCGAAATCACCAAAGAGAGCACAAAAGAGAGCGATCTTTTATCGGTCACTGCTTTTATATGTTTTCCGAAGTTCTGGTCAAGTCTGCTCCATCAATTCCTTATTTTGTGCCGAGGGTTTTTTCACTTATGTCCCGAACAATGCTCAAAAGTAACGCTACTTTTTAGATCTGAAATTCGCGCACATGATGCTCCACTGGTTCCTCTCGGCACAATAAACGAGTGTTATCGGAGTTTTTTTGGTTGTTCGCCCTTTTTATACATAAGGTTGTTCAAAACTTTGATGCGTTAACTTGCCAGACCCCGGTTTTTGCAACATATTTTATCGGAATGAATGCAAATTTTAAATATGCATGAATTAGATTCATCTATTCGAATAATTACACTTATTCAAAATTACGGAGATTCAGAAAAGTGACAATCCCGGAATATACATTCGGAACTCACGCATCTCTATTGAAATACTGAACTGTTCAAACGGAATTTACATGTAATATCCGTATTTACTGCCTGATGTAAATTAAATGATATTTCAAAATTTTAAGCTTCGTTACAATAAGTAACATAAAAGGTAATACAGATAATTATATAACAATACCTTACATTCCGGAGACCTAACCTAACCTACTAATTGTGTTGGAAATTTTTTCTGAAATCCAAAACCTTTAATATCTAAAGATAAACAGACCCACACAGTATACAAATCAAATTGTTCAGATTGCGATAGTACTTATACTGGAATCTCTAAACAATATTTACAAAAGAAAATGTATGGTCATAAGTATAGCACAAGAAATAAAAACCTAGAAAATTCCATCGCCCTTGCTGAACATTGTTTCGAATATAACCATCAATTTGATTACAAAAATGTAAACACTCTAACTAAGGAAACCAATTCTTATATAGGATCTATTCTGGAGATGATTCACATAAAACGTGACTCCAATTCTGTGAATCATAGGACTGCTATTCAGACATTAAGTCAAAATTATACTAACTCAATTAATTAAAACTTCTGCAAATTCCTACATGCGTCTTCATGATGTTAAAGTATATTTTAGGAAGAATGCTCAAAAGTAATATTCCAATACAGGTCTGCAACCTTTCTCAAGTACCTCGTAAATCGTTACATCTGATTCTAGAGTAGATACTTAACATAGTAGTTTCTATCTTCAGTCGTTGAGAGACTATACCAACATGCGCTTGCATATTATAAGAATATTACTGAATAGTGGATTCTTGATATATTTTATACTTGAAATATTGACGGTACAATTTCGATTATTCGTGGCTCTGTTCGTTTCGACGACGTGGGCTCTTTTAATTGAAATTGGTGCGATATGGACGCTTTGTGCTATAATTAGTTTTAAAAAAACCCTCTTTGACATAATAAGTTTTCTGATGATGGTCGTGAGACCGAAACGTACGTAAAGACGAAAATATAATACAAAGTGTCAATGTGACTTCTTTCCAGAGAATTTTTATATATAATTCATGCTGGGTCAAGAATCTTTATTATTACTATCAGCTATATCGGTTCGTCGTTCCTGATTGTCTGTTCCTAATTTCTTATTGAATATTTTGAGCTCTTCATTTATGTATTTAAATGTTTCTACATGATTTGTCATTATTCACTAAATTGATAACAACACAATATGATGTCGTCTACCGCTGGTAGGCTCCTCCTCTCAATATGGGTTTGTAGGTACATCCAATATATGTATTAGAATTAAAGATTGTCTTTCACGAATTTGCTATTATATTTTCTCCTCCATTATCCTCTTCACTAGTCTCCCTAGTAAGTACGTGGCTAGTAGTATCAGCAATATAAAACTGTTTCCATGATTTACAGTTTTGATAGTCGCACATTGTTGGTAACTCCTCCGCTATTACTCATTTCGGCATTTATAACTTATCCCTTGGAACTCGTTCCGCCCATTCTTGGTTTTGTTCATGATGTCACACTCTGTATGATGGTATCTCAAATTCCAATTCCGCTTCCTCATCCATTACTCTTAATTATGATTCCATCATTGGATTTCCTGTTTCTATTCCTTTAAATTTGCCTCATCTTAAAGAAAAGGGCTATCATGGATTGACATGTGGTGTTCAGGTTATTAGGGTCCGTAGCTATGGGTAGTATAGGAATAGCTCGGTGATTGGTTATGGTTTATTGTTACACTTATACATATAGATAACTGCACTATTCACAATCGTAAATTAGCCTAGAATATTAATTACATGTACGTTACATCATATCGCCATAATCTTCATTCATACTTCTTTGTACTAACTTATCCTGATTCCTTTTGTTCTCTATCTACAAAGCATCAAGGTGGAACGAACTCTCACGAAGGTTGATATTGTATCCTAACCTAGCTGATCTAATGTTTATTCTGCATATTTATTAGAGTAACATTTCTATTTACTATATTTATAGCGTACCTAGGTCATGGTATCGATTCTTTCAAGAAAGTAGAGCAATATAATGAATTAAGTAAATTACTAGTGAAATATTCTCTATTATTCTATTGCAATATAAGGCATTTTACAGTTGATTTTTATTCTTGTATTATCATTGAATATTATAATTTATTTCACTCCAACAAAATAACACTGTTCCAAAACAAGGATCAAATAAAAAAGCCAGTGTATATCTATTATAGCATTGAAAATAAAACTAGTAAACCTTAAATACCAAATGCGGGTGGTTTCAACTTTAGTGGGTATAGAACACAGAATGTTATAGGAATAAGTTTGTGCTTAAACAATTGGAGAGTATATTGAGAAGACGATTTCGGTTCATGAAGTGATATGACTGAACATCTAGTATTCCATACTATTTATAACTGTTTTGCTGTATCTTACCAAACACCAATTCATCAGAGCGGTGATGTTTCAGGAGTTTCTGTATAGTGAAGTTTATATCACTGATTTCTAAGATGCTGTTATACACGATTTCAAGTCTTGCAAAAGTTACTCCATTTTCTAGATTATTCAGAATTTGAAGAATTACAGTCGAGAGTGAGTTTAGTTGATCATAAGCATTTTTCCCTGTGAAATAACCTTTGAAGTTAAGCAAAGTGGTGTCTAGGTCTTCTAAATTTGTTTTGATTCTATCAATTATTTTTTTTCCGTTTTGTTTGATCAAATATAAAGTAATACTTCTCATATTCAATGAAATCAGTTTATTAAGGTTTGATGCAATATTATTTTGGTTTGATTTCAAATTACTATTATTAGCCTCATTTTAACGACAACCATCTTTGGCGTCCAAATTGAGGAATATACTATTGGAGAAGGATCCTTAACCATTCATCAAAATTTGTTTAAGTCTTTTTGCGGCTGTAGAGATATTAATTTTCGTATGGCAAGTTCTATCTGGAAAAGTATATGCTATATTACGTGATTCGATGGAATAGAGCTCGTGTTCTTCTGTTATTGACGCTTTCATTTTGAGAAATTGATATTGGGTCATAATAATGAATAAATGGGTAATAACTATCTTTCTGTTTTGCATGTCGTAACATATGAACATCGGGATTGAAATCGAGGCTAGTTATTTTAATGTCTTGACCCATGTTGAGAGCCGTCAAAATTGTTATTTTTTTCTTTAGTCAAAGGTTTTGTCATATTGCTTGTGACGTATTATTGACGTTACAGGTTTTTCAATAGTAGTACCTCTATCAGCTTGAACTGAGTGCATTTTGAATTCAGGACTGCTTTGTAACGAAGCTCTAAAATCATGGATAATTATTTAATCGGAAACACGTAGTAGATTTTGGATTTCGTTTCTATTAGTATTTCGAATTGATAATTCCGAATAATTATATTGTTGTATGGGAAGATAGATAGTACCGGGCATTGACAGCTGTGTAGTTTAAGTGTCAGATTTGTATACGGTTCCATTCATAAGTCGCGTAAATTTTGATTTCGTCCAGAAACGTGCATATTTCGTGTCAACAAAAGATACCGGAACAGATGTAACCATAGGAACGGCATAAAATCGAGGAACTGGTGAACCATCATGAGCGCGAAATGAGTAAAAAATGGATAGACTGAATGTTCTGTGTCGTGAGCTTTTTCACTCCACTTACTGATGTTGAAATGATTCTTTGAGAAATAATTCAATTATGAATGATTATATGTATATTCTTGTTTGTTTACATAAACAGATGCTTACAATTTTTTGTTATTGACAAAAAGTAACTCGAATAATCTATTATTCTAAGGGTAACTATAGTAATGAAACAAATCATCAAATAATTGGATTCATAACATGGCGCCCTCTTGAATGGATTGCCTTTCAAAATAAGATTATAACAAGATTGAATTGAATGTAATAAGAAAATTTCTTATTTTTTAAGTTTCCATTATTAGGTTTCTATAGGAAGAATACACACTTTAGAAACTGGACGCTTCAATTCACCATTTACTGTTTTTACATTTATAACTCGAACTATTCCGTCTTCTACAGGAAACACTTGAATGACTCGTCCAAGTTTCCAGCATAAAGGTGCTGAATTCTCATCCTTTAGTAAAACCATAGATCCTACTTTTATGTTCTGGTAAGATTTCTTCCATTTGGATCTTTCTTGCAGAGTACAGAGGTAATCTCGTTACCAACGCTGCCAAAAGTGTTGTAATTGCTGCTGGATGAGTCTTAGGAGACATAGTCGATTAGAAGGAATGTCCCTCACATCATTTTGAGGCAAGGCAGTGATAGGCTCGCCAATAAGGAAGTGAGAAGGGGTTAAAGGGGAGAGATCATTAGGATCATTTGACAAGGGTGATAAGGGTCTGGAATTAAGGACAGCCTCAACCTGCGTGATCACAGTATATAAGCTCTCATATGTTAGGTGTGAATTTACCAAGAATTCTCTTGAGGTGAAATTTTGTTGATTTTACACAGGCCTCCCAAAGGCCTCCAAAATTGGGTGCATATGGTGGCGTGAAATGCCAATTTAATTTATTCACGGCTAAAAACTCATTGAATTTTAAGTCTTTCTTCAGATTTGTTAATGTGTTTTTCAACTCTCTCTCAGAGCCAACAAAATTTGTACCGTTATCTGAATATATGTCACTACATATACCCCTCCTAGATACAAATCTGATTAAACATCTCAAAAATGATTCAGTAGAAAGATCATCAGACAATTCAAGATGAGCTGCTTTCGTAACATAACATACGAATACACAAAGATAACATTTAATTATTATTCGATTCCGTATTTTGCCGTCTTTGATATAAAATGGACCAGCAAAATCCACTCCGGCAGTTAAAAATGGTCTTTGGGGAGTGAGGCGTGATTGAGGAATATTACCCATTCGGTAATTAGTTTCATTTGGTTTTGATCGGAAGCAAATCATACAATTGCGTAAAACTCCCCGAACAACATTGCGACCATTGATTGGCCAAAAATTCATTCTCACTGAAGTCAAAGTAGCTTGTGCTCCTGAATGTAACTGTCTTATATGCTCAAATTGGATGACTAATTTGGTAAAATTACCTTTATCAGATAATAAAATAGGATGTTTATTATTATAAGGAATGCTTGAGTTTTTAAGTCTACCACCAACTCTGATGAGACCATTTTCATCTAAAAATGGATTTAATGATAATATTTTGCTCTTTGAAGAAAGAGGTTTAGAATTTGTTAATGCATTCAAATCTAGGGGAAACGAATGTTTCTGAACAAATCTGCAAATAATAGTTAATGAATGCTTCAATTCGGCACTTGATAGATGGCGTGATATACGAGTTTCTCTATTCACAAATTTTGAATTATTTATAAAACGAAAGCAATAAGCTATAACCCTTTGGAATTTTGTGAAAGTTGAAAACCTGTAACCTCCTTCCGCTTGAATGGTTAATTACAAGTGGGGAGGTTGTCACTCACTGTCCTCTTATGACAGTAACTGACCTGCTCGGGTTTCTTGAGGGTCCAGGTTCCCTTTTTATATAGGTTTTAAAATTGCTGTTTCTCTTTCGTGTGGATTGCCAAATAAAACAGATATTTCTTGCTTAACTAAGTTTATTAATTATCTCTATTTACATTTACACCAGCTATGTACAATCTATTTACAAAATGTTGCTAGGAACAGGCCGTTTTAATGTGTTCGTTTTCCGTGTATAAAATAACGCGCTAATTAGATGTTTTCCTATCGTCGGGAGTCTCCACCATCTGCGTGAGATGGTAGACAAGTTTTTGTCCCTAGGTCTAGAAATGAAATGAATCGCGACAATCTAAATATTTAGTACACTGTTAACTTCGACGGAGCGTGGGTCGTGTATTCGCTCTGACCTGTATTTCAGACGTAATTTCTTACGGAACGGGGTACAACGGACTAGGTTGATTTGTCAGCTATCGGCTATGACTGACTTAATAATTTCACAAGTCGGTCTCGGAGAGAATCACCACGTAGCCCCTGAAATCAATTCGCAGAAGCTGGATCGTATTCGTCCAAGCTATAAGGCTTGATTTTTCCAGCGGTTTCGGCTGTGACTTTATTAACAATTCTACAAATCGGTCTCGGACAATATCCTAACTTAGTCTCTAGAAAAACAATTCGCAGAAGCTGGATCGTATTCGTCCAAGCTATCAGGATTGTTTTGTAGACTATTGAATTTATAAACAAAGTTCGAATTTGAAATCGGACTTATATACTGGAATGTTAATTCTCTAGAAAAACAATTCGCAGAAGCTGGATCGTATTCGTTCAAGCTATAAGGATTGTTTTTCCCAGCGGTTTCGGCTGTGTGTTTATTCACAATTCTACAAATCGGTCTCGGACAAAATCCTAACTTAGTCTCTAGAAAAACAATTCGCAGAAGCTGAATCGTATTCGTCCAAGCTATCAGGATTGTTTTGTAGACTATTGAATTTATAAACAAAGTTCGAATTTGAAATCGGACTTATATCCTGGAATGTTAATTCAATGACTTGGATGGATTTTAAACGGCAATTAATACTCACTCTCTATTTCTCGGATTTGCACAATAGCAACGGCTTCGGGTTGTTTAGATTACGGCAGGTCAATCTCGGTGCTGGTCTGGCAAGTCAGTTCCCTTTCGCTATGAAATGGGCTTGCTTTTATACAGATCGCGGCGTGTGACGTAACGTGAACAGGTGACCGGCTGGCGAATTCTGTTCACCAGTTTTTATACATAGATGTGCACGAAGTTTGATCTCTTAACTTTGCCTATGTAATTCGATTCTACTGAGATATTCAAATTTATTTGTAAGTAATGAAGAATGCTTCATTACACACCCCCCTTTCTTTCTTAGAAAATTTTCTCCCGAAAATTTTCGAACGTACGATACGTTTCGTACGTCGGCTTGACCTCACAGTCCCACGGTATTTTCACGCGCGCCACAAGCCGGCCGGTTGGATCATACACCCTATAGTCATGCATTTTACGTAAACGTTTCTTAAAATATGGTTTCTTACTATCTACACTTAATCTATTTATACCACTAACGGTGTCTCTGTCACTATATTTCAGGGGGTTATTTACACAAGGGGTTGATAGTTTCTTTGGTAAGGACGGTTGCTGCTGGGGTAGATCGGGAGTAGGCGGTGTCATATTGGGGATCGGCGAATAGTACAGCTGGAGTTCTGGACTTGATTCCGGACTGGAACCAAATAGATCGTGCAGCCTCTTTCCCAGTCGGATGGCAGCCTCGGCGTCTTTCCCGGGAGTTCTAATTTCCGGAACTGAAGTCATATTTACTCCTGGGGAAAGAAAATTACATTAGTTAACAGTTAATTTTCTTCAAGTCCTTTACATGGACTCGAACGGGTTTACGACTAGTTCCATTTTCCAGCTCGACCACTACCGGTGAAATGATTTTCTTCACTTCAAACGGGCCTGCGAACTTCGGGGCCAGTTTAGCGGCGAAACCTTGAGCTGCCGAGGATAGCGGGTGTTCTTTGCACATGACCTCCTCCCCTACTTTAGGTGCCCAATCGCGCCGTCTCAGATTATAGTGTCGACTCTGGATAGTGAAGGCTTTATTCAACTGTAATTTGACGAAGTTGACGGCGTCTCTCAATTTTCCTAACTGTTCCTCATGTCTAGTAGGATCGGGGTTTCCATCATCATCGTCGCTACCCGGTCCCTGAACTTCCCGGAACAAAGTCTTCGGGTGGTCCACTTCTCGATCGTAGTTTAAATATGCGGGAGTAAATCCAGTTGAGTCATGTCGGGCCGTATTGATGGCAAATATTAATTCCGGCAAATATGCGTCCCATGTACAGTGATCGTCCTCACAGTATTGCGCAATCATCGTTTTTACCACTCTATTAACTCTCTCTACTGGATTGGCCTGTGGGGTATAGGGAGGGGTGAGTTTATGTTCGATTCCAAACTCTTCTAAAAATTTCCGAAATTTATTAGCGACAAACTGGGCCCCATTGTCACTAATTAACACTCTGGGACATCCGAATCTCATAAGCACCCTATCTTTCAGCACCCTCATGACAGTTTCCGTGTTCGCTGTCCGAATTGCTTGACATTCTGTCCACTTGGTCAGCCGATCCTGCAGCACTACTAAATAATTGTTGGATTTGTTCGATCGAGGTAGGGGTCCTACTAGATCCACACTCACCATTTCCCATGGTTTGGATATTTTGCTTTGCTGCATGAATCCCGGAAGTGCCTGTTGCGAAGCTTTGTATTTCAAGCAGTGCTCGCATTTCCTCACATAGCGGGATATCTCCCTGAACATACCAGGCCAGTAGTATCTCTGAGCCACCCTTGCGATTGTTTTATTAATCCCTAGGTGTCCTGCCGTGTTCTCATCATGACATTCGTACAGAACCCGTGTTCGGGCATTCTTTGGAACACATAACTTCCATGGTTCGGGGAAGGCTCCTTCCGTGTAATCATTAGCCTCGTGAAAGTGTCTGTATACATTACCGTTTTCCACTCGATAATCCGGAAGTAGTTCGGGTTTTTCGTTGACGGCTTTAACTTTCTTTTCCCACCAGGGATCCGGTATAACAGGCTCGATAAGGGCAATCTCTTCTTCTTCTTCGTGATCCGGCAATGGGGCTCGGGACAGAGTATCTGCTACTCTGTTTAATACACCCTTCCGATACACAATCTCGAAGTCATATTGCTGCAGTTCTATGACCCATCTGGCCAGCCTCTGGGATGGGTTTTTCAAATCGCGTAACCACTTTAAAGCCCTGTGGTCAGAGATAACGGTAAATTTGTAACCTTCTAAGTACATTTTCATCTTTCGAATTCCAAAGATAATGGCTAGACACTCTTTTTCCGTCACGGAATAGTTCTTTTCTGAGGAACTTAGCGTTCGGCTAGCAAAAGCTATTATTTGTTCCTGTGAACCTAATTTTTGAGTGAGGGCCACCCCAAGCCCGCTATCTGAGGCGTCTGTTTGCAGCGTAAATGGTTTGGAAAAATCAGGACACGTTAGAACCGGAGCCTGCGTAAGTTTTTCCTTGATTTTCTCGAAAGCTACCTGTTGCTCGGGAAGCCATTGAAACTTCATTTGGTTCTTCAATAGTTTCGTTAAAGGCCCCACCGTCTTTGAAAATTCAGGAATGAACCTGCGGTACCAAGATGCGACTCCCAAAAATCTCCTCAAGCTACGTACATTCGTTGGAGGATTCATTTTCACGATAGCTTCCACTTTCTCTGGGTCTGTTTTTATCCCTTCTTTTCCCACTACATGCCCTAGATACCGTAGTTCCGGCTTACAAAAGTGGCATTTTTCTGCGTTAATTTGCAGATTGGCCATCCTCAATCTTCTCAGCACTTCCTTTACATGGGCCAAATGTTCCTCAAAGGTTTTGCTAACCACAATTATATCGTCGATATATGGGTACGCATTTGGCTCCATGTCCGGTCCTATTACTCTATCGAGTAGGCGTTGGAATGTGGCTGGTGCTGAATGTAATCCGAAAGGCATCACTGTAAATTGATATAGTCCTCGGCCAGGGACAGTGAAGGCAGTGACAGGTTTACTTTCGGGAGTAAGCGGAATCTGCCAATAGCCTTGTTTTAAATCCAGGGTAGACACATACTTTGCTTCTTTCAGCTTTTCAAGCGTGGCAGTAATATACGGTAACGGATATGCGTCCTTTTCTGACTGGGCGTTAACTTTCCTGAAGTCTATACAGAACCGATACTTACACTCTTTCTTTTTGACGAGCACTATTGGTGAACTCCATGGACTGTTCGATGGCTCAATTACTCCCTCTTCCAACATTTTATTTACCTCCTTGTCCACAATTTCCTGCATTACGGGATTCTGTGGTCTATACCGCTGTTTTATAGGGGTGGGATCCTTCAGCTTGATTTGGTGTTTAACCAGCGGCGTACATCCTTTCACGCCTATAAATTTCCCCAGCTCGTGTTTCAGGAATGCTTTCAGTCCCTCTTCCTGACTAGTCTCCAATTAAGAGATACTACCTATTATTTCCGTTTGGGTCTCAACCGCGTTCCTGGGCATATCGGGCTCTCGCATGTCAATGGTTATCTGCCATTTATATAATAAATCCATCCCTAAAATAATCTGGGACATCATTCCCGGTAAGACCAGAAAATGTCCTTCCTTGTCTTGGTTATCCACAGTACATTTGATATAAAACCCTCGGTTAATTGGTACTGTGGCCCCATTCGCTAAACACGCCCTTTGTCTGACCTCTTGTTGTGGAACATTCCATCTTGAACAATGATCGGCCACCTCCTCATTAATATAGGACCTAACTGATCCTGTGTCCACTAGTGCTGAGAACACTTGCCTCCCTATTGCAACCTTAAAATGTATCCTCGGGTCCACTGTGCCCTCGGTTGTGGAGGATACATCCTTTATTACAGGTATGTGTTCTATGACGTCCCAGCGGCTCCTGCTTGTCCGCTGGACGTCCGCTCGTTTCCCGGTTTCGTATTCCTGCATTGGCATTCTCGAGTCAGAATAAACTGTTTGCCACATCGCGAGCAGAATCGTTTAAAAGTGCCCCTACACTCGAAACGCCGGTGTCCCTTTTCACCGCATCTCCAACATACTTCTTGCTGATCTATATTCCGTGGCAATGCTCTATTCGCTTGTATGTAGTTTACAGTCTCTTTTGGTTCTATACTACATTTTCTCCGATCATCCCCTAACTCCTTCTGTAAATTTCCATACTCTTCGCAGAGTTGGATTAGGTCCGACAGAGAAGAGAAATCCCTAGGCCTAACGTACCGTCGGATTTCTGGCCGCAGGTTTCTATAAATTCTGTTCAATTCCTCTTGTTTGTTTATAACTTGACTCCTTCTGCACAGAGTCTGCAAAGCAATTATAAATTCCTTTGTGTCTTCCTGAGGGCCCTGCACCCTTTTCACGATTGAATCTAGGATATCCTGTCGATAGTTATTTGGAAGGAAATATAACTCAAAATCTGTTATAAAATCCGACCATGTTTGCCACTGTATGTTATTGTTTCTATACCACAATAAGGCTTGGCCTTTCAATAATTCGGGCAATACCTGCAGACAATCTTCTTCTTCAATTCCATATGCTATCCTGAGCTCGGAAAATCGTTCTAAGAATTCCAGGCTGTCCCTTTTCCCTTCGAAGTGTACACCCCATTTACGGACCTGATCCATGAGTTTACCTCTGTCATTATTCTTCTCTACTAATGACATTTTATTTGGCAATCAAAGAGAGCAATTTCTATCTAGTTTCCGTCACTTTAAATCTCGGGCGCCATTTTGTAACCTCCTTCCGCTTGAATGGTTAATTACAAGTGAGGAGGTTGTCACTTACTGTCCTCTTATGACAGTAACTGACCTGCTCGGGTTTCTTGAGGGTCCAGGTTCCCTTTTTATATAGGTTTTAAAATTGCTGTTTCTCTTTCGTGTGGATTGCCAAATAAAACAGATATTTCTTGCTTAACTAAGTTTATTAATTATCTCTATTTACATTTACACCAGCTATGTACAATCTATTTACAAAATGTTGCTAGGAACAGGCCGTTTTAATGTGTTCGTTTTCCGTGTATAAAATAACGCGCTAATTAGATGTTTTCCTATCGTCGGAAGTCTCCACCATCTGCGTGAGATGGTAGACAAGTTTTTGTCCCTAGGTCTAGAAATGAAATGAATCGCGACAATCTAAATATTTAGTACACTGTTAACTTCGACGGAGCGTGGGTCATGTATTCGCTCTGACCTGTATTTCAGACGTAATTTCTTACGGAACGGGGTATAACGGACTAGGTTGATTTGTCAGCTATCGGCTATGACTGACTTAATAATTTCACAAGTCGGTCTCGGAGAGAATCACCACGTAGCCCCTGAAATCAATTCGCAGAAGCTGGATCGTATTCGTCCAAGCTATAAGGCTTGATTTTTCCAGCGGTTTCGGCTGTGACTTTATTAACAATTCTACAAATCGGTCTCGGACAATATCCTAACTTAGTCTCTAGAAAAACAATTCGCAGAAGCTGGATCGTATTCGTCCAAGCTATCAGGATTGTTTTGTAGACTATTGAATTTATAAACAAAGTTCGAATTTGAAATCGGACTTATATACTGGAATGTTAATTCTCTAGAAAAACAATTCGCAGAAGCTGGATCGTATTCGTCCAAGCTATAAGGATTGTTTTTCCCAGCGGTTTCGGCTGTGTGTTTATTCACAATTCTACAAATCGGTCTCGGACAAAATCCTAACTTAGTCTCTAGAAAAACAATTCGCAGAAGCTGAATCGTATTCGTCCAAGCTATCAGGATTGTTTTGTAGACTATTGAATTTATAAACAAAGTTCGAATTTGAAATCGGACTTATATCCTGGAATGTTAATTCAATGACTTGAATGGATTTTAAACGGCAATTAATACTCACTCTCTATTTCTCGGATTTGCACAATAGCAACGGCTTCGGGTTGTTTAGATTACGGCAGGTCAATCTCGGTGCTGGTCTGGCAAGTCAGTTCCCTTTCGCTATGAAATGGGCTTGCTTTTATACAGATCGCGGCGTGTGACGTAACGTGAACAGGTGACCGGCTGGCGAATTCTGTTCACCAGTTTTTATACATAGATGTGCACGAAGTTTGATCTCTTAACTTTGCCTATGTAATTCGATTCTACTGAGATATTCAAATTTATTTGTAAGTAATGAAGAATGCTTCATTACAAACCTATCGAGAATATCATTGTCAAGATTTTGTAAGATTAATGCATGATTAACCTTTTTTAATTCGGGTATCTCACATTCTATTGAAAAATTACATTTAGGCCAAGCTTGTCTCTCCTCAGACATCCAAGGAGGCCCAACCCACCAGGTTGAACATTCTTTTAATTCTTCTGGGTTCATACCACGAGATATTATGTCTGCTGGATTTGTTTTGCTAGGCACATAATTCCATTGTCTCTTATCAGAGAACTGCTGAATTTCTGTGATACGATTTGCAACAAATGTCTTGAGAAAATGAGATTCAGTTGAAATCCATGAAAGAACAATAGTAGAGTCAGTCCAATAATGAATATGATTCGTGTCAATATGAATAGCTTTCAAGATTTTCTGAGTTAACTGAATGAGAAGTAAGGCTGCACAGAGTTCAAGTTTAGGCAGAGAAATCATTTTTAGCGGTGCAACTCGCGATTTGGCACACACTAAGTGACAGTGAATTCTTCCCATTTGATCTATAGATCGAAAATAACAACAAGCACCATAAGCTTTTTCAGATGCATCCCCAAAGCCATGTAATTCAACTGATATTGGGTTCGGGCAAATAATGTGTCTGGGAATTTTTATGTCTTTTAACCTTGGAATTTGACTGGAGAACTCAATCCAAGAATGATATAAATCAATTGGAAGACTTTCATCCCAATTTAAACCTAATTTCCAAAGTTTTTGAATAACTAGCTTAGACTTAACTGTACATGGACCCACTAAACCTAGAGGGTCGAAGATTTGAGCAACTGTAGATAAAATTGTACGTTCAGAAACGTGAGAAGAATGATTTGGAATGAATGTATATAAAAAAATATCATCGATTGAATTCCAAGTTAAACCCAGAGTTTTGGTTATTCTATCATCTGAAATGAACTTTTGAGATGATTGAGATTTCACATTAGATATATCCTCTAACATATTCTCATTATTTGAAACAAATTTACGAAGATTGAATCCAGCAGAGCCTAGTATATGAATAATGTCTGATATGATTTGTCTACTTTCTTCTAATGATTGAAACCCTGTCAGAAGGTCATCTACATAGAAACAAGATGTAATAATTCTAGAGGCTTCAGGATACCTGTCCTTGTTCTCTAAAGCTATTTGATGAAGAGATCTGATACAAATAAATGATGCACTCGCCGTACCATAAGTTGCTGTATTTAATCGAAAATGATTAAGTTTCTCAGATGGATTAGTCCGCCAAACTATGCGCTGTAAGTCTCGCTGAGAATCTTGTATATTTACCATACGGTACATTTTTTCTATATCGGCAGTAACTACGTACTCATAGGTTCGAAATCTTGTGACAATAGTGAATAAATCATCCTGAATTGTAGGACCTATTTTCAAAACATCATTGAGAGAAATTCCACTAGAAGTTTTTGCAGAACCGTCAAACACGACGCGCAACTTTGTAGTAGTACTTGATGTATTGAGAACACCATGATGCGGTAAATAATAAATGATATCTTGTGGAGTATCATGTGAAATATCAACTTTTGTCATGTGCCCGAGTTCTTCGTACTCGGACATGAATGAAACATATTGTTGTTTAAAATCTGGATTTTTATTGAGTTTCTTTTCGACTGCATAAAATCTATTGAGTGCCGTTTCAAAAGAGTTACCAAGTTTAATTATATTTTCCTTGACCGGCAAGTTAACAACAAATCTTCCTGAGTCATCACGAATTGTAGTTTTTGAAAAGTGTGCTTCACATTCTGCTTCTTCTTGGCAATATTTAGTCAACGGCTGAACTTCTTCAAGTTTCCAAAACCGTTCAAGCAGTTCGTGAAATTCTTTATCATCATTCATTGTGAGTTTACATACAGTATTCGTAATATTTGAATAAGAAATTGGCAAAGGGCCTGATAATATCCAACCAAGTTTAGTTTTTTGTAATACTGTGTGATTGTTTATGAGATTTATGCGACCTACACATATTAACTCCCAAAAAAATGGAAGCTCCAATTAACATATCAATTGGACCAGTTTTATTGAAAGTATTATCCGCTAAAACGATATTTTGTGGAATTTTCAAATGACTCACATCGAAAGAGAGAATGGGTAAATCTTTCGTTATTTTATTTGTAATTAAAAATGGTATGTCCAAACCAATATATGAGCTTGTTGTAGATTTGATAGTGGCAACCGTTTTCTGTAAAACAGATGTTAAGTTTGAGCCAAAACCCTCAATTGAATGGGCCACATTTGACACAAGTAATTGCAAAATATTGAATAATTTTTGAGTAATGAAATTTGATTCAGAACAATTGTCAAGAATAGCCCGACATTTGTGATATTTTCCATACTTATCAATGATAAAAACATTCACTGTTGAGAGTATAACATATTGTTTTGAATTAGTATTTTTTGATGTACATGAAGCAAGGGTAGATTGAGATTCGTGTAATATTGTTTCTGAATGATTACCTTCAGTTCTATCGTTTGATGAAGGCGTCGATAGATTTATGTTTGAATTAATTTGACTTGGTTCCTTTTCTAAATGCAATAAGGTGTTATGCTTATTTGAACATTTTTTACATACATAATGATTTCTACAATCCTTTGAATTATGACCTTTACGTAAACAATTTGTACAGGCCTTTAGTCTCCTAACTTCGGATAGACGCTGCTGAGGATTTAATTTCAAAAAGTTACTGCATGAGAATATGTGATGATCTTTGTGACAGAGAATACAAGATAACCCTGTGGTAGCAATACATGTTGATATTGAATTATGATTGATCTTTTTTGGTAAGTATTTTTGCGTAGACTGAGAACCCTTGATATTAGAATATAAACCTTCTAACAATTGACATCTTTGATTCATGAAAGTTGCAAATTCTTTGAACGTGGGCAAATCTCTATCAAGTTTCAAAGCAAATTCTTCCCACTCCCTATTAGTAGTGGGATCTAGTTTCGATGTTACAAGATATATAATGATGGTATCCCATTGATCAACTGGTAAAGATAGGGATTCTAAGTTTCTGAGATGTTGATTAACAGTATCAATAATATTTCTGAGATGGATATGTGATTCCTTTTGAATGCCCTGTATATCAAATAAAGCCTTGAGATGTGTTTGAATTATAACACGATTGTTTTGATAGCGATCACACAGAAGATCCCATGCTTTGTCATAATTTGCCTCAGATACCTCTAAAGCTATTAAAATGTTAGCCGCCTCACCCTTCAGACATGATTTCAAATACCGGAACTTTTGAATTTTACTAATTGAATTGCAGTTATGTATCATAGCCTTGAATGTATCTGAAAACTGCAGCCATTTTTCATATAATCCATGAAACTCAGGTAAGTTTAATTTAGGTAAATTCGTATTGGCATTTTGAATATTTGCATTGGATGTATTGATTGAGGTGTCTGAAAGACCATTCGCAGGTACTGTACTAGCTGAGAACTTTTTAATCAGATTTTTTGTTCGAGAAATTGAATCAAAATATATATCTTCAAAGTTGGTTCTATCTAAATTATGATCATTTTTCTCATCCTTTGATTCTAACTGTGACTGAATAATATCAAATTCACTCCAAAGTAGCTCAGCTTTCTCCAATCTGATAGATAATTCACTGAGTTTTGAAGTGTCTGTCAAATCTGACAGAAAGGTTGAAAATCGTGTTAGATGACCTTTAATTGTACCTCTTTTTAGATTCAATGCCTTTATTTCCTCAGACATCTTATCATATGAGAACTTAAACAATATGAAGCAAACAAATTGAGGAGGAAAAGTAGTAAGGATAAGAAGGGAAGTGAGCTATAGCTTAACGCCTCAGTTACTGAAAATACGTCTCGTAACTTCGCCGCTTTCTATTTGAAATGTGGAACTGGTTCCCAAATGAATGATTCCAATAATATATTGGATCTTGATCTTGCTTCTTTGTTCAACAAATTAGCTGCGAAGGACCTGAATTATTCTTGTCGAATGACGACTGCTAGTGCTGATATTTTCGCTGATTATATCCGGCTCGAAGTGACCATGTTCTGTGTCGTGAGCTTTTTCACTCCACTTACTGATGTTGAAATGATTCTTTGAGAAATAATTCAATTATGAATGATTATATGTATATTCTTGTTTGTTTACATAAACAGATGCTTACAATTTTTTGTTATTGACAAAAAGTAACTCGAATAATCTATTATTCTAAGGGTAACTATAGTAATGAAACAAATCATCAAATAATTGGATTCATAACACTGAAGCTGGTGTAGGTGACTTGACCGGCACCTCGATTGGTGAACGCCTGGCAACGGTTGAGGATCATTATTAGAATTCTTACGAACATAGTCAGTGAGACAGTGTGAGTGAGCCATTCAGACCGCCGAAATCAAGAGGTAAAGTATTCCGCCAGCTACCATTGGAGTGTTGGGTGATTTTGCTAATTGATGCATGAATAGCCGTTTTCAATGATATTCACATGACTATTTGTTGGCAAGGCTATAATAAGGAAAATAGCCTGTTTGGACCGCTTTCTGAACAATCATTGTTTCTGAGCTTCCCTGTGCTTCCCCGGGTTGAGATAAATTATTATTATCCAGAGAGAGTCAAATATTCATCTATGTTCAAGCTATAAACAAATTTGTTATTGGAAAGTTCCGTGTTTATCTAAATTGACGTTCTGCAACAGCATTTAAGTAGTCAAGAAGTAACCAAGTATTAATTGCGAATAAAGCCTGCAATTCTAATACTATTCAGTCTGCCCTATTGACCTTTGGTTACTTACTTCACTGAGACTACTCTGGGACAAGGCTATCCATTGATAGCACAGTGATATGCTTTGTGATGAGGGCCCTAGCAGCAGCTCTCAACGAGGAATAAACCTCCACAAAAATCTGGCGCCCGAGAAACCAACATAAAAGTCAATCAGATTCAGATCTGGTAGTTTGAAGCCGTAGTGAGTAAAAATCGCCAAAAATAACAAGGTCCGTCACAAAATGGCGATGCGGAGTAGGGTCCTTTTGAAATTGACCGAGAGAATATATATTTATATTTTTTTGTTTAGTCTAGAAGTTCTTCCAAAAAGATTAATTATTTATAGCAATTGAACTGGTTGTCCGATTAGGATGAAAGTTGAAAGAAAGTTATAATAGAAAACAAGTTCTACGATCTCGACGTTTCGAACACAATTTCGAATCATTCTCAGGAGATAGTTTCGAAATTTGGACAATTTGCAAAACTTTCAACTGAAACTTGTTTTCTTTGCTCCCCGAAGCTGTTTGATATGAAAAAAATTTGACCTGCCCCTGTTTCAGGGGAAATTTGAAGTTTGTAACCGTACATCCGATTCAGACATTAATTCTTCCGCTAGGTGTAGAATTACTACCTGCACTGAGTGTTTTTCTGAAATTTCGAAATTTGCCCCTATTCGATTTTCTCAGTCAACCGTAACTCGAATTGGTCAAATGATAGTTCCTTTTCGAGTAGGTCAATCCCAAGGAAGCCATTGGTGATTTTTTTGGATGAATAGGCTCAACCGCTTCTGAGATATCTCCCCAAATCTGAACTTGGTTGCCCGAATTAGGACAAGTGGTTCTTTTCATTCTGCCTGATTGCGGAGAAGCACTGTACATATTTTCAAGATCGGACTCTTATCCGTTACCTATCACTACTTCGAATTTTCTTTTTTGATTCGATTTTTCCCTAAATCGAGTGGAATTTGAACAGAATGGAGCTCCTCGAATATACTGGTGCTATACCCAAGGCATAGAGGCTCACCATTACCAATATTGAAGATCGTTTAATACGATCAGTAGAAATGACACAATATTGGTCCACCGGGGAAGGAAGCCAAACGGAAGCAGCCTTAGGAGGATCCAAGGTCAGGTTGGTATATGTGCTCAAGGAAGAACAACTGAGAGAAATTTTGAAGAATTATAGTATTGATAATACTGGGACCATGGACGACTTACGCAGGAGGTGCATGAGAGGTATTAGGAAAAGGATAATTAGGCCACCGCATGGAATGCTAGAAACGATAGCAAACACTATGGCATCATTTACAGAAGCCATGACCACCGAAGGCGCTCTGAGTACAACACCTACGTTTAGTTCAGCAGGTGTTGAGTCAGGAAAACCAATCAGGAGTACGCCGATTGTACAGCCGTCATATTGGGCAACAAAGTCCACTTCAAATACAGTGACCTTCACAAATACCATAGTAATGACGTCACCATTGATGCAGCCTGCGAGCTATACAAATTATGGGATCTCGACTACAAATGTGAGATTGCCATGGATGCATACATACACCTACCATTCCGCAAGTACCGAAGTTTCCGCAGATGCCTATCATTCCACCGGTACCTGGGTACAAGGTTTTGGTTCCACCTGTACAGCAAGTGCCAGCTTATGAATATCCAGCTCCGGGTATCGCTCCGAGATTGCATCAGTGCATCATTCAATGGAACTTCAGACCCCACTACATTTTTAGGAAGATTGGACGAAATAGCAATGCAGTTGAACACACCGAAGGATGCATTGTTATTATCATTACCTGAAGTATTAGAAGGAATAGCTTTATTGTGGTATCGCAATAACCGTCACCGCTGGACTACGTTTATGTATTTCCAGAGAGACTTCACATTATTATTCATTGATGCGAACTGTCATATTGATTCGGAAATGCAGATCAACCGCAGGCATCAGAAGATAAATGAACCCGTCGCTGCATATGTGGTTAATATGCAGACACTGATAGGGAGACATGGTGCAATGACCGCAGAACGTGAACGTGGTTGCACAGAATTTTATTGCCGGAATATAGGCAATTTGTCTGGCAAGGAACTTTCAACGACGTGCCGTCGTTGATGCTACAAACCAAAGGAATTTGAGCAGAGGCTCATCCAAAAAAGGGCATTGCCGGTGCTAGTTGGGGCGCAAATACCAAATCCGTCAATAAGGAATGTGGAGCCAAAGGGTAAAGAACCTGTCTCTGATACGAAATCGCCAGGCAAGTTCGGAATGCCGAATGCCCTGAGCCGACTTGCTGGGATTGTGACTTCCGGAGCCACTATAAGACACAGTGCCCTATCAGGCCGAAGACAACCTTCGCACAGTTCATCTCCTGTTGGAGATGTGGGGAAACTGGACACAGTAGAAGCAACTGTCGGAATCCGCCGAAGTTGTTCTGTTCAAGATGTCACCGCCCCGGAGTCATGTCGTGTGATTACCCGTGTTATGGAGCGGGAAACGCTCGAGGGAGTGTTGTGAAGAGGTTGCCGCAGTCCTCTGTTGAAGAAGCCCCAAGGATGAACGTGAATTGAATTCACTCAACACTAGTGGATACCAAAGTCGATTCGGAACCATCAAATACTTTGCAAGTTTGGAAGCAGAAGTATCTGCTGTTTCGAGAACAGTCTCATCAGTATCCAAAAAGAAAAATGTAGAGACACCTAGGCCGACCGTAATTCTTAAATTAAGAGAGAATCAAGGATTATATGTACTGACCCTGTGAATTGTAACTGGTACAATTCTAAGGAAGCCGAAGTTGAAAGGAATCCAAAAGTCTGGCCAGAATATTGTATAAGAAATGATCAGTTATACCGCCATTTTTGGAATTCAAATGACTTGTCCGAACCGGAGATGAACGATCCGTGGAAGTTGTGTGTTCCGAAACCGATCCGGATAAATGTCCTGAAAAAAAATCATGACAGTCCGACTGCATGACATTTAGGGATAGCTGAGACCATTGCACGAATAGCCCACAAGTATTATTGGCCGGGGATGTTCCACGAAATTGCGAAGTATGTGCGTAGATGTACGCAATGCCAAGCGTATAAAATGTCTCGACAGCAAATGCTCGGACTTATACAGCCGACTTTGAAGCAGCTCCAAGTTTCAGCTTTCAGTGATCATAGTAATTTCTCCGGTCATTTATGACTTGAAGAATGAAGATGGCGAGAAGATAAGAAGAGTACACGTCAAGAACCTGATATGTTCAATGCCCCCTGAAATTGCGAATGTCTCTACCCTAAAAGATGGAAGAAGAACAGAAGTATAAGCCGTTCTGATGGAAGTGTTTGAATATTAGAATTTGAAAAGACCAGTTATGAAATTTTGATTTAGATTTCTCATCATACATGAATTTTCACAGGACATAGACATGTCATTTGAACTCTCCGATTCAATCGAAATACTATTAGATGAGACATTGGCAGATATGGTGGATCCCGATAGCGAAGGTCTCCGGAGTATTAGCATCCTTCCCATCCAATCCAAACCAGAACCGGCCACTCAAGGAACTCCGTCATTTCCGATCAAGCAATATGCATTCGAATCCGGAAAAAACGCAGCCTCTCCGGACAATATGGTTCTTCCGATCAAGCAAGATGCATTGAAATCCGTATCAAACGCAGCACCCCCAGAGAAGATAGTTCCTTCGAGCAAGCAAGAGTACTCGGAACCGATCTACTCACCCGTTCGAATATGGGACTTATGTTGGTGGTGCGGCTATCCAGGAGACAGGCGAGGAAGTTGCGAACAAACAGCATATTATTCTATTCAAGGTGCGTAGAAGTGGGCATCATGTCAAGAAATTGCGACTGCCCTAGCATTGACAAAACGAAGAAAACCCTTACCAACCCCAAGAAGCGATCACCGCCTCAGGTACCGGCCCTCTTTGATGTCGCAAGTGAAAAACTAATAACAGGCTATACAACGGCGATTGTGGTTGCGTGCAAGAACCATTCTGAAGATTTTTTTTTTGTCCAAAAAAGATGTTTTAATTCCGTACCAGAAGTTGAATTTCCGTTTCATGACGTTTCGGTTTCAAGAAAGAGTTTTTTTTTCCGTTATTGAGAAGATTATTTTTGTTTCCTTCCGAAGATGTCAACTCCATTTTCAGGGAGGTATTAATCTGTCGAAGAAGTTTGTATTCGTTCCTAGATTCAAAAATCACCGTTCCCAATAGAAGGAAGAAATGTTTATGTCAAGATAGGATATCTTACTTTTGTACTAAATTTTTTCACAATTCTTGATGAGAATTTAAAAATGGAAGGATTACATCCTTCCATTTTACACCGAACTAAAGGGGGAACGTGACGAAGCTCTAAAATCTTGAATAATTTTTTAATGGGGAACACGAAGTAGATTTTAGATTCCAGTATTTCGAATTGATGATTCAGAATAATCATATTGTTGTATAGGAAGATAGATAGTACCGGGCATGGACATCCGTGTAGTTAAGGTGTGAGATTTGCAAACGTTTCCATTCATAAGTCACGTATATTTTGATTTCATTCAGGAACGTGCATATTTTGTGTCAACAAAAGATATCGAAACAGATGTAACCATAAAAACGGCACAAAATCGAGAAACTGGTGAACCATCATGAGCACGAAATGAGCAAAAAAGGGCTTGGCTGCAGCTGGTGTAGGTGACTTGACCAGCACCTCGATTGGTGTAAAAGAACGTCTCACATGCGTTGAGGATTATTATTAGAATTCTTACGTAGTCAGTGAGACAGTGTGAGTAAACCATTTAGACCGCCGAATTCAAAAAGTTAGTGTTCCGCCAGTTACCATTGAAGTGTGAGGTAATTTTGCTAATTGATGCATAGATAGCCGTTTTTAATGATACTCACATGACTATTTGTTGGCAAGGCTATAATGAGGAAAATAGCCTGTTTTTACCGCTTTTTGAACAATTATTGTTTCTGATATTCCTTGTGCTTCCCCCGGGTCGGGATAAATTACCATTCTACAGAGAGAGTTAAAAATTGATTTATGTTATAAATAAACTTACTATTGAGAAGTTCCGTGTTTATCTAAATTGACTTTCTGCAAAAGCATTTAAGTAGTCAAGAAATAACCAAGTAATAATTGCAATTGAAGCCTGCAATTCTAATACTATCCAGTCCACCCTATTGACCCCTGGTTACTTATTCCACTGAGAGTGATACGCTTTGTGGTAAGGGCCCAAGCAAAAGCCCTTTGTAACGTGTAAATTCCACTTTATGGCTTAGAAATGGCCGCTGTAGGACAATCGGTTAACTCCTGTGACGTCAGCTATGCTAGACCGTATATTTGGTATATCCTAAGAGTCATGTTCTGTTGATTCTAAAGGTCATGGACCGTACCTATATTCTAAGGGTCATGGTTGTTCAGTATCAGATACGAAGATACCGCTTCTATTTCGAAGTTGTTCTGTGTGAGACAACAGGAAGCGGCGGAAATGAAGAACAAATGACACTTCTGTTCTGTTCGTTCGAGTGTGAAGTCAATTCTAGGTTATTCAACAGGGAGCTGATACTAAGCGTGGCTTGGAACCAATTTATGGGAATATTCTTCTGTTGAATACAAAACATCAGTTATCGATTTGGATTGGAATTATTGTGATTAATAAGATAATTGATATACCTTACGGGATTTGAACCTAGTTTTGACGAATCTGTTTGGGGAACGATAGAAAAGGTGTCTTTTGGAAGTAAAAAACCCTATCGTGTTAGAGGGTCTTACGTCCAGTTTTAGTTCGAGTTTTACTGCAATTTCTACTTGTTGTTTTTCAATCTTGTCTATTTCGTGAGAAATTCAATAAGAAGTGTGTTGAGGGTTGGCTTGAATCTACTGTGGAAGATGCCCAGGAGTCACTAGCTTATTTGTGAAGTACAATCGTGGAAACGATTTGGTAATTCTAGCAGGGACTCCTTCATTGAAGCAGAATAATTAAACATCAAGCAAGTGCGACATCCAGCTCTCAAGTGAGGTTATCGATGTTGATTTTATGTAACCTTTTTTAATAATCATTGAATATCGTATATGGCGTGAATTCAACTGTTCATTGTGTATTGATTTAAAAGTAATTAACTTCATCCATATTTGCTATTAATTCACTTCATTATTATGAGTGCTGTCTCAAATTATTTCAATATTATTATCTCAAGTAAATTTCAATCATTCTGGGTACAGGTCTTTCATTTTCTTCCTTTCAAAGTAATTCAACCTGGGGACTTGAATATTTGCATCTGCTATTTATATACAAAAATCATTGGTTGGTTAAAATACTGTGGCGCCCTAATTTTAACATCCAAAATATAACCTACGACCATCTCCATTGTAGCTGTTGGCAACCAAGCGATAAAATAGAATTGTAGTTCATCCTTTAGTAAGAGTAATTGCCCAACGTTTTTGGTTGGTTACAAATTGACATCCCAACGTTTTGTGCTGTTACACCTTAACGAGGAGTAAACCTTGACAAAAATCTGGCGCACGAGAAACCAACATAGAAGTCAATCAGATTCAGATCTGGTAGGAGTATTGAAACCGTAGTGAGTAAAAGTCGCCTAAAGTAACAAGGTACGTCACAGCTTCATCTTGAGAGTTTGTTTTATGGTAGATTGATTCACCCAATTTTTGAAACAGGAGAATTTGCACTAAACGACAGTTTATGACATTCATGGGACGTTGTTTGGTGCCTGACTGAATGGACTGATCATATTCAAAGATTGCGCAAGGATGTTCAGACTCTTTTTTTATTTCTTCAATAATTCCCAAGTGTTCAAGAATAATTGAATGAACTATTTCGATAGCACTATCAGCATTAGGGTTTAGAGGTGTCGTATAGGGAAGTTTAATTTTGTGCAATAAGTCGAATTCTGTCACTATATTACTTTTTAAACTCGGTACCATTGTCTAGTGTCAATAATTTTGGAGTATCGTGATCAGTCATGGAACTTATGAATACTTTAATGACGCGAGTAGCTGTTTATGCAGTGTTTGGGTACACCTGGGCTTATTTAGAGAAAGATGTGTACAATAGTGAGAAATGTGTGTCTTAAGATAGCGAAAGAATCTGCGTGAACGATTTCAAATGATTTTTTCGCAGCAGGGGTGAGTTCTAATTTTTTTTCAGGTGGATTCCTATTATATTTCATCCTCCGACATAACTCGCAGTTATTGATTCATTTTGTGATACCGCCTCTCATATCAGGCCAGTAAAACCTTCGTTCCATCTGAGCATCTGTTTCAGTATTCCCGCGATGGTTTGTTTTACCTTCGTGACACAATTTTCATACGGTGGTACTGGTTCCATTTTCGAAAGGTCTGGTAAGTATTGATAATCGCGATGAATGTAAAACTACTTTTGAAAATATCTGACATAGGAAACTGTTAATTGTTGTTTCTGATATTGGTATTCCAAGTATTTTTTACTACCAGAGTGAACAGTATTATTGTCACCATTATCGCCTCAATTATCGTCTTAATTTTTGACTTCATTCATATAGGGAGTTTCGTCTATATTAACTTTGACGGAATATGCGTCGTTTTGATCATTTTCATTGTTATCATTTGTAATTTATTTTATAGAAAGATTTCGTTCTTGTAGGTTATCATTTGATTATTCTACATATTTAGAGATATCATAAGTGTTGAATTCGTGTTCCTTTTCACTAGACTTAGTACATCTGCATGACCATTTAAGGTATCCTTTTTATATCTAATAGTGTGATTGAATTCGTCCAATTCCAATCCCCATTTTGTTGATCTTGCATTAGCATCTTTTATTGGAAATAACCAATGTGAGGGTTTGTGGTCGGTATGGATAAAGAACTTATGCATAAAGATATGGGCGAACATATCAAGTTGCCCTCGCGATCGCGAGAACTTCTCGTTCAATTGTACAATAATTTTGCTCACCCTGATTCGATATTCTCGATGCATGTGCTACACGCTTATCACGATCTATTGGTTCTTGCGATAGTACCGTACCTTCTGCGAATTGGCTAGCATCTGTTGACAGATTGGACAATCGAGTCAAATCAGGACAGCATAATACGGTTTCAGGTTAATGAACCGTTGCAAGTTTCAAAGCATTGAATTTAGTCTGAATTGAATCCATTTGAATTTTTTAGGATATGATGTTAGTGGTTTAATCATCTTTGGGATGAATTCTCTACAATTCCCCAATAATCCTCTGATTTCTTGCACGGATTTAGGAATGAGAAATTTTGTATTACTATAATTTAGTCTGGATTGGGTTTGATTCCTTCGGTGGTAATGACGTTCCCCAGATAAGCTTTTCTTTTCAAGAACTTACATTTATCCAGATGTATTTTAAAATTACTCTTTCGTAAGCATTTAAACAATTTTTTTAGATCATTCATGTGTTCTTGTCAAGACGATGAGAACACTATAATGGCTTCTAGATATACTGAACAAATTATACCTCATAGTTCGCGTAAGACTTCAACCATCACAAGTTGAAATGTGGCTGGATTTTCGAGCCGAATGGCATACGAAGATACTCGTGAAGACTATTCGCAATGTTGAATGCGGTTTTTTATATATCGTCTGGATGCATTTCTATTTGGTGAAATCTACTAGATAACTTGAGAGTATCAAAATAATTGTATTTGCCTAATTTGTCTACGACATCGCTTATATAAGAAGCTGGTATTCAAGTCCATAGTTTTGTCACTCAATTTTCTGTAATCAATGACAATACGCCATTTCACCTTTCTGGACGCATAGGCCTTTTTTAGCACCACCCAAATAGGAAAGGACCAACGTGAATTACTCGAACTTGTAATATTTTGCTCAAGCATTTCTGAATTCGGAAGCTCACTTTGGCTTCGTGAATGAATGTATAGCGATAAGTTTTCTGGTGGACTGGTATCTCATAGTGTATTCTTATAAGGTGCTTAACTTGGTTAGTGAAAGTGAGATGGTTGTTTTCAAAGTGAAAAGTCTGAATATATTGGACAAAGCGATATAATTTGATATTTTTCTTCCTCGTTCATGTGGTCGGTTCAATAATTTGATTTTCATCGAACGTATCATTTGGCTGTACATTCATGTGAAAGAATTGGAAATTACTATGGAATAGTACTGATTTGATTGGACGTATGAATGTAGCATCGTGACATGTATAGCGTCTTCCGAAGTATTACGGATTTCTATGTGAGCTCATCTATTTGAGGATATGGTTGAGGTTTCAGGTATTACACAATTTCGAATTATTTGTTGAGGAACTAAAATTTCGCCTGAACTGGTCGTAACAGGTATTATGATTCACGACACAGAATTCCCTGGTAGTAACTATTCTACGAATAATTTTGGGTTGGAATCAAAGTACCTAATTGGTATTTTGGTATTTGGAGCTATAATTTGTAAATTCGCAAAACCTAATTGTTCAAGCTTAACTTATTCATATTTTTATACCTATTGGCAATAATTATGACAAGTCATATAAAGTATCATTTTCTGTATATTATCTATTATAGCTTCTGTGGATGTATTTACGGCACATCTGTAATTCAGTCGTAAATGAGATTCTTGTGTCAATTTGTCATCAGCCGACGAAGTGTTATCGAAGAGTTGACATGGCTTATTTATATGAGTATTTGTAAGGATGGTTGTGTTGCCTGGGGTTTCTGGTCAACACATATGTAGTCAACGATAGCAGCTACTACCCTTCTTTACAGACCACTTCAGTCTTGAACTTGCCTGAAGTAAACGACTTTTAGAAAATAAACATTCACAAAAAGCTCATTCATCGAGCAACATCATTATATTACTAAACATTCAAATCAAATTCATTCAACGAGCAACATCATTACATTGCTATAACAATCACAACGATATCACTCCAACAAGCAACATTATTACTTGCAATAACATTAACATATCATCAATCTTATAATCGAAAGTTAACCTAGAGACTTACAACTGAAGGGAACTAGCCTTCATAATTAAGGCGACTCAGTTCTGTTAGTGTAGTTGTACATAACTGTATATAGGTGTGAATAAATAACTTGAAATCATCAAGTCCTATTTCTTCAACCAACCACCATCATACTAAGTCATACAAGAAGTGTAAACAACAGCACACTAATTGTATGTTCAAAGATCGGATGAGATCGATTTCGATTAGTCCATCTTAAATATTATGAAATTCATAGGACTAAAATTTTGGATCTGTCCCTGAACGCTGGTATTGTAATACATGTCGTGCTTTGAGGAAGCAAAAAGGCCGAATTTATTCTTAAGTTTCATATCTTTTGAATCGTTTGCCCTCGATTTCGGGGTCTAAAAAGGATTTGGTTGCACCAGTATCAATTAATAATTTCAACGGGGATCGTGTATTTCGATATACGGTAGTTGTCGTTTGTCAAGGAAATTATTGAATTATACATGGCGTGTTCTCGTGAAAATCCTGATGTTCTTCATAACTATTTTGTTGAGATAACTCTGTATAGTATAGTCTGCAAACTCTACTTTTTCTGTATCAAACGATTCCTCCATGCCAATTTTGGTAAGGTACATATTGCGGCTTCAATTCCATGTTATTTGTATCATTTGTATTGTATTGTATGTTGTTGTATTGTATCATACTCTTAGGTATTGGTCTATATGGGAACGTTCCGTTTTGTTTGGGATTGAGAACATTTGTTGCTTTCGGTGGTTAACCGAATACTCATTGATTCTTGAAGAATTTTTGTGGTGTCTGTCTCTGAGTAGGTATGGCGACACTTTGGCCCGCCAGACAGAGAGCTTTATAAGTTGCTGATAAGCAGACAGCCTTGGGCGGGACATTCGCGCATGCGCGGACAGGTATCGGTAAGTATTGGTACTGTATTACCGGCGGCTAGGGTGTGGTGTCGTCTCTGACCGCTAGGTGACCTTCTGCTAGGGTTTTGTGGTAGAGTCTATAGAGCGAGTAGTGGTGATCAGCTTGTATATACAAGGCCATAGAGAGGTCGTTCGAAACAGCTTGTAAGCAGGGTGTGAGGTTAGGGAGAATTTCAATGTAAAGCAGCATATAAACATATTGTTCTTATCCAGACAAAAGACACGAGAGCAGATAATTGAGAGGATTCAACCTGTGAATATTTATGGAAAAAATAAACTACATTCTTAATAAGATCAAAATAATATTAATGCACCTTATCATTCTATAGTAACAAACAGTAATCGCGGTTAAACGGCAGGATAAATCATATCTGTTTCGAAACACATCGCTAGCATATCAAGATTGCAACGCGCCGGGCACGACGTGTGTAAGAAGCCGCAAATATTTATATGAGTGAGATAACCAACACTTGTTAATATTTACCAGGCTCGGGCTGGCCCCAGACAATTTGTTTTCTTCATCGAGCATGTTTCGAAAATCCCGCGACTGTAGATCAAATATGAGATATATATATATATATATATATATATATATATATATATATATATATATATATATATATATATATATATATATATATATATATATATATATATATATATATATTTATATATATGTAGAACTGGATTCTCGGGTATTGATCCGCGTTGTGTGGTTTCGGTCCTCAAAAGCACCAATTTCACGACGTTTCGGCAAAGTCGCATTTGCCATCTTCAGGTGATTCGACCGTAGAGTCTGGAAAATCTTTGCCGAAACGTCGTGAAATTGGTCCTTTTGAGGACCGAAACCACACAACGCGGATCAATACCCGAGAATCCAGTTCTACACATTACGTCGTACGGAAAGGTATTATGTGTAATGTTATCGAAAGAGCAACATGTTGTTATTATTATTCATTTTATTCGTCCTCGGAGTCCAGGCGACCGAATATCTAGTAAAATATGGGTATATGACGGAAATTTCGAACGGGTGGAGTGAAACAGAGGATGCATTGAGGGTGTTTCAAGAATTCTATAGGCTGCCAATAGATGGCACCCTAAATAATGAGACTTTGAAATTGATGAATACGAAAAGTTGTCTAGTAGGCGATGATCCTTCTCAATACAGAACAACGGCCAGATGGCTGGAGCAGGAATTGACATGGAGATTCAGATTTGCCCCCACTCAGCTGCTTAGATTGACCACTGAGGTATTTGAAGTATGGAGCAAATATTCGGGGTTGAACTTTGAATATACAGGTGGTAACTGTCACGGGGTCTTCAATGAGATGTCTGTCACAAGGGTCTTCAACGAGGTGTCACGTGGGGGCGCGCCATCTATGAATGAACTCTCATAGTGTGACGGCACATGCCACATGTGTTTTTTCATCGACTTAAGCATTATCATCAGAGTGAAGGGTCTACACCGGAAGTCGTTATTTTATTGCATATTTTGAATCTACATGATGAGCTGAACAAGATTTTCATCGACTCAGGCATCATCATCAGGGTTAAACCAGAAGTGGATTATATAGTCGACACATTGTCACACCGGAAGTGAAACAGGAAGTGGTTATTTTATTGCATATTCTGAATCTACGTGATGTTCTGAATAAGAATATACATACTAGTTATATATCGATCAGTTTGACCGATCTCTAGCGCTAAGGATTTGAAATTTTTATTTTTTAAAGTATGGCTTTAGGGGTATCAAATATAAGGTCTTAGGGAGTACAGTATGAATTTTATGATTTACATTGGGAAAATCCAATATCGCGGATATAAACAGAAAAAACCTCTAACCATAGCTTTATGGGTATCAAATGAAAGGTCTTGACTAGTAGAATGTGAATTTTCAACTTTTTCATTAAAAAATCCCATATGGTAGATGTAAATGAGGAAAAAACCTCTAACTATAGCTTTATGGAGGTGTCACGGTGGATGTCACGTGTGTTACAGCGACGAGGTGGCCATCACATGCTCCTTCAGCGAGGTGTCTGTCACGTAGGTCTTAAATGAGGTGTCACGGCGACTGTCACGGGTTACATCGACGATTTGGTTAACGAAGTGTTCTCACGTAGGTCTTCAACGTGGTATCATGGCATACCGTAGTCATAGAAACCATAGAGCTATAGGCTACAGAGCTAATCTTTGTCACAACCATAGAGCTGAAGGTTATAGAGCTAACCTAAGTCGCAGAGCATCATGGCATCTGCCATGTAAGTAGTATATCAAGCAGGATTCTGGGACAGTTCGATATCATGTCCATGCGCCTCTGTCCACCAGCCCCAAACTTCTTGTCAATGACCTGAGGCTTCTTTGAAGAAGAAGTTGTCGTCAATGACCAGAGGTTGTGCCAACCTCACGTGGGTCCAATTAGTGTCACCTTGATTATAGGTAAAGGTGAGCCTAGCCTCGCCCATAATAATTTCATGGTGATTTTTATTTTTCACAATTTAGTAATTTTTATTTTGTCAACACTTGTTATTTCCTTATCTGTGTTGATGTTAGTAGAGGTCACAAAATGTGAAACAAATATTATGATATTATTATGAATTTAAATTTTCTTGTCAAGACTTGCAAGTTTCTTATCTCTGTTGACGTCAATGAGGGTTCACAAAGGTGAAACAAATAGGATATTTTTATGATTATCTCTGACGAGGTCACAAAGATCAAACAAATATGATATGAGATTTTATAATTAGGATTCTTATCTCTGTTGACGTCAATGAGGGTTCACAAAGGTGAAACAAATAGGATATTTTTATGATTATCTCTGACGAGGTCACAAAGAACAAACAAATATGATATGAGATGTTATAATTAGGATATTACATGGAAGTTTATAATAAAAACATTCAAATAATAATAATAATTTATTTCACATTAAACTACATTGTCAGAGTTTATCCAATTATGTTATGAGTATTATCGAATCCTAACCATTTGACGTATACCTCTTTATTTTTTATTTTTTAAAATTTTTCTACCAAATATACATCTGGATATTTAACCTTGTGTAGTTGTTGTTCATAGAATCCTCCAAGAATATTTTCATTTCTTGAGTCTTTCAATAAATATTTAACTGAATTTGTGAGTTGAATTTTTCTTATTGAAAATATTTCCGTTGATCAGTTGGGGGTGTATCTTTCATCAAATATCCCTCGGAATTTCGAAATACGCACATGATCTCCTAACGTAAATTTCAAATTTGTTGGAGCTAATTTAATATGATTATATACGGTGTTTAAAAGTTGTTTTTCATGTTTCTTAGTAACATTAATTGGTTTCATCTTTATGGTACGGTGTTTGGTATTATTATATTTTGTGACAACTTTTTCTAGTAAATCCAGCCATTTGTAGTTACCTTGCAAACTGAATTCTTTCCACATAATATTCTTCAATGTTCTATTAACTCTTTCAACTATAGATGCTTTTTTTCTCGCTAAATACATTATAATGATTTACTTTATATTTTTTCATCAATTGTTTAAATTCCTTGTTGAAAAATTCTAAACCCATATCCATTTGTAAATTATTTGGTGGTTTTATTTTCAAAACTTTCTCCATGTTATTCGATACCTCTGCTCCGGGATTGTTTTTGATGGGAAATGCCCAAACATATTTGGAAAAACAATTAATTACAACTAATATGTATTTGTAATCCTTATTTTCTTTAGAGTATGGAATCATTTCAACAAGATCAGCCTGATATAAGTCATTTAACGATTCCAAAATAACTCTACGTCTTTTCATATTAATTCTAGCAGGTTTATGTATTTCTTTAACAACTTGTCCTTTTGCTTCAGTGATAAATTTAGACATGATTGTTTTATTCAATGATTCCTGCTTCTCGTAATTCTTCCACAATGGAATTGATTTCGTTTGTATGACCAGTGTGACCGGCGTGTTTTGTGAAGCAATTAATAATTGTCATCGTTTTATAAGTTCATTTGGGTCATCCCAAAATACGTAATCTATAGATTTATTGTTTACTTCCATCAATAAACCACGTCCTGACATTGGTGCAATTATTTTCTTATATTTCTGTGATCTACATCCATCAATTTGTTTTTGTTAGAACCTTTTTATCATTCAATGTATAATATTTTGGTTGTTTTTCAAGAAGTAATTCATATAATCCTCTAGTACCAGTATATGTTTTACCTTTTACTACTATGTCTGTACCATTTATTTTTAAACTTGAATTCCCAATTGAAAATTTCTCTGTCATAGGATTGTGACGGATTCCATACTTTTGATCGAAATCTCTCAAGTCACCCGTTATTATTTCCCTTATATATTCTCGTGGTAATAGTTCGTATTGTTCCAAATAGTCAATAAATGATTTTTCGGCTATATCATCATTTCTAGTTCGATTAATATTTACTTTATAATTGTAATCATCTTCATCATCTTCTTCTAATTCTTTAATTATTGATTGTTTGAAACTGTCTGTTGGTAGTCGTCTAGAATCAAGTTTTGGTGTTGAAGAAAATATTCGCTTTGATGTACTAGGAGTATGTAAATTATTTACATCCGAATCAATATTTTTGATAGGAACATTAAGATAATCATCAGACTGTTCATTTTTTGGTGAAAAATATTCACTTTCTCCACCATCAACACCACTAAAATCTGTATAAATATCGCCAGTTTTCTGATCTAATTCATTTTCTATATTTTTCAAATGTTTAGTTATCGGTGAAAATATTTTTTCCCTGAGAATTTCACCATGTTTTAATACATCCAATCTATTTTTTATCTTTTTACGTTTCTTTATTATTTTTTGTTTTGAATATCGTTGCGTAATATTCATATTGACAATGATGTTCTTCACTCTACGATATAATATTTCAAACTAAGTATGTTTGAATAAAGTAGATTGATACATATTGAATTAACCAAAAATTGAACAGTTTCAATTAGTTATTAAACAGCTTAAGAACAGCTTTTGAACAGCTTGAAACAGCTATTAAACAGCTTCAAACAGGTATTGGACTGGTTCAAACCTATCAACAATTTAGATAGAGCATGTATGGAACATGATATTGCATATTCACAAGGAAAAAATTTAAGTCAGCGTCACGAAGCAGATACTACATTAGCTAAAAGAGCGATGAAAAATTTTCATTCTGGTAGAGCTTCTCTCAGTGAAAAGTTAAACTCATTAGGTGTAGCGGGTATAATGAAAACAAAAGTTAAACTTGGAATGGGTTATGATGATGAACCTCCAAAAGATTGTTCTAAAATATTGAGTAGATGTAGTGGTTTGATAAGAAAGGCTAAGAATGCATTGGAAAATAATTTGAAAAATCTTGAGTTGTGTTTGAAAATATTGAAAAATTCCAAACCATTTTTAACAAAGAAAATAAAAGCAAACAATATTATTCAAAAAAAATTGATTCGTAAACCTCTTGTGAATGATATTATACCAAAAAAATGGACTCTTAAATCGAAAAAACGGAAGGTGAACTCTGATGATGATGATGATGATGATTATAATGATGACAATGATAATGATGTACCGTTTAAGATTATTAAACCAGATTCCAATACAAAAGTGATACAGAAAATTCCATTACTAAAAAGGAAACGGACCAGCAACAACAACAACAATGATGATAATTTCTATTCAAAACAACCTAAATTGGAAGAAAGTGACATAATGGATTATGATGACATGATAGCTAATAGGAAACGTAAACTACAAGATAATGACAACGAATTTGAATTAAATAAAAAAGTAAAATTGTTTTAAATATAATTGATTTTTCATTTTCACTTCATACGTAAAATAATTTTTGTCAGAACAACATTTACAAAAAATGGCTCCTAGAAGAAAAAACAATAAAAAACAAAGTGAAAGAAAGATTTCGTTTATTACTCTATGCTTCATCATAAACCAAGAGATTTGAAAAGTGCGATTGCATTAGCATTGAAAGCTTCCAATAAGCCCAAACAGAAAATAACATTACCTAAATCGAGAATAATTAAGGTTCCGAAAACAGGAGGATTTTTACCTTTAATACCATTATTCGCTGGTTTGAGTGCTCTGGGTGCTTTGAGTGGTGGATCCGCTACTATTGCAAAAGCCTTGTCAAACGCTAAAAGTGCAAAACAACAATTGGAAGAATCACAACGACACAACAAAACAATGGAATCTATTGCATTGGGTAGAGGTGTGTACATGAGACCTTACAAGACTGGTTTGGGACTTTTTTTAGCAACACAACAGCAGGTGCAGCAGCAGCAGCAGCACCTCTCAAAAAACTATCGATAACATTACCTAGACGACCTTTAACAAATATCGATATACTAAACTATGTAAAACAATTGAAAATTTCCAATTTTAGAGGAGTTTTTATGCGAGATAGATTACCAAAAACAATACATATTAATGAAGCTGGCATGATAAATATGGATGGTATTAATGGACCAGGTACACATTGGTGTTGTTACAAAAAATGTGTGAATAACATTATTTCGATAGTTATGGAAATTTAAAACCTCCATTAAAAGCTATTAAATATTTCAATTCTAGAGGTCGTTGTAATATTTTATACAACCACGATCTTTATCAAATGTATAATAGCTATAACTGTGGTCATTTGTGTTTACAGTTTTTGAATAATAAATAGCAATTATTTATATAATTAGTTTTATTCAAGTTCCATCATCTTGTAGATGAACATGTCCTACACATTTACATTATCAGACCGAAAATCGGTTATTTCTTCAAACATATATCCTTCTGTTCGGCTAAATGATAATTCTAATTATGTTTTAGGACTAATTGACTTTGTGACTTATAATTCAATACTAAATGTTGATAAAAGTAACAATAAATTCCATTGGAATGAGACAGTTTTCCTAGAAATACCAGAAGGTTCTTATGAAATTGAAAACATTAGGATATATATTAATCATCATTTGATTAATGTGGAAAAAGAAGTCAAAGAAAAAACTTTCGTAGATCTTAAAGCTAACGTCAACACTTTGAAATGTGAACTAAAGTGCAACAAGGACATAGATTTTACCTTGCCCAATAGTATTGGTAAATTTCTAGGATTTAAGAAGAGAAAATTGAAGAGAAATATCAGACATATATCGGATTATCCCATCAATATTTTTAAAGTGAATGCGATTGGTGTAGAATGTAATTTAGTTACAAATTCATATAATAATGGTAAACCTGTCCACATGTTATATATGTTCTATCCTAACGTATCACCTGGTTATGAGATTGTTATTTATTTACCAATCAACACACGTGATATTAATGAGATTGTGCTTAAAATTGTCGATCAAGATGGAAATTTGGTCAATTTTAAAGGTGAAGTGATAACGGTCAGACTATATCTAAAAGAAATTAAGTGAGAGAGGAAGAAATGGTTTTTAGATATAACATCGATTCAAATTTTGCAACTGATATTTGGGGAGATATAAAACCCAAAACGGAATGCAACAAATTCAGTTCTAAAAGAAAACTTAAAGCGTTAACACCCGAGAGCAGAAAAATTTTACGTGACCTAGGTTTTATTGTACACAGTCAACTTCGGTGATAAAATCCAAAAATTTTGGTGTAATCTGAAATTGAATATTAGAATTGGTATTGAAAAATTTATAATATATTTACGTTGTTCGTGTAAATATACTGAAAAAAAAATGAATAGTAATATTTTGAAAATTAACGAATCAGTCTATTCTGATAATTCAATAATAAATTCAGAGTACCATACTCACCAACCGTATGCAGCTACAACATTGAATAATAACGATGAAATAAGAATACCAATTCAAACACAAGACATATACACGCTACCTTCTCAGAGTTACTTATATCTTGAAGGAACACTAACAGATGAAGCTGGTAAGCCTTTACCAACCGTGACTTTTGTCAACAATGGAATACTTTTTCTATTTGCAGAAATACGATTTGAACTTGGTGGTACTATTATAGACAGAGTTAAAAATCCTGGAATTACATCTTTGATGAAGGGGTATGTTTCATACACAGACAATGATAATAAACGATTGAAAAATGCATGTTGGGAGATTGGAGATCAACCTCTCAAAATTGCTGACGACAAGGGTAATTTCAGTGTGTGTATATCATTGAAAAGTATTATGGGATTTGCAGAGGATTTCAATAGAATTATTGTGAATATACGTCAAGAATTGGTATTGATACGGAGTAACTCTGACTTGAACTCAATACATACAACAGTTGCAACAGATAAACCTAAAGTTAAGTTGCAGAAAATTTTATGGAAAATGCCACACGTATCAGTTGCAGACGCTCAAAAATTACAATTATTGAAATATATCGATAACAACAGAGACCTCGATATTGCTTTTAGATCTTGGGAACTGCAGGAATATCATCTTTTACAAAAAACAAGAAATCATACATGGGCAATTAAGACTACATCACAACTGGAAAAACCACGTTTTGTTATATTCGGATTTCAAACAAATAGAAAAAATGATAAAACAAGAAATACCAGCTACTTTGATCACTGTAATTTGAGTAATATCAAATTATACTTAAATTCAGAAGTGTATCCATATGATAACCTAAATTTGAACTTTGATCCTAATCACTGGACTTTGTTATATCAAATGTTTGCGCAGTTCCAACAGTCATATTATTATAAACATCAAAGTGAACCTTGCATATCACCAGAATATTTTAAACAAATATCACCGTTAGCAGTGATAGATTGCAGTCGTCAGAACGATTCGTTGAAAGGTGGTGCTGTGGACATTAGATTAGAGCTAGAGACAAATATGGATATTCCTGATAAAACATCAGCTTATTGTCTAATAATACACGATCGTTTAGTGAAGTACAATCCTCTAACCAGTGTAGTGAAAATATTATAAAAATGTTTGTGATTGACATTCAGGGATTTCAATATAAAGACAGCAACTTTATAATAAAAGAAATCGCAGTTTTGAATATCCTTACATACGAACTAAAACATTTCATAATTCGTCCAATACTCGCAGAAAAGTGTATTTCAAGACAATCTTCAAGTCAGATTGGTTGGTGCAAAGAAAGACTTCACGGTTTAGACTGGAATTCTAACAACAACAACAACAACAGCACCAGCACCTGCTCACCTGACTACATTCATTTAGAAGACTTTAGTAGTAAGCTACTTGAAATTGTAAAAAACAAAGATGTAATAGTGTTTGTTAAAGGATCTGAGAAAAAGACTATATTAAATAGATTTTTATCAAACATTATAGACTTGAACGATTTAAAATGTCCTAGCTTGGAAGAATTGACAAAAAATAATTTTGATAATCCTAGAGTTGATTGTAATTGTCACTATCAATCTAATAGTTATTTGAATAATATCAAGTGTGCAAAAATAAATGTATTTTATTTATATGAGTGGCTTGTGAAATTTAACTTTTAATGTTATATATTTATAGAAAGGAATAATAAAATTATATTATGTAATTTATGTGTTTTATTTATTCTAATAATAATACTATCCAATTTTAATTGTCAAACAAAATGATAAAGAAATATTTACGCTTCTTCTTCTTCCTCCTCTTCTTCCTCATTTTCAATGGTGAGAGGAGGAAGAATCATCCTTTTCCCATTGAAGAGCTTTTTTGATGGCGATGATGATGACGAGGACGATTCGACTCCGCTTCATCTTCATCGCCAATCATATTAACGCCGTATCGTTGCACAATCTTTTGCATGCTTTTGAATTCCGCCTCATTATCTAGTTTTGTGCGGATATATCGCAGAGGTACGTTCCCCAATTTTCTCTATAACGTAGCTGCCCTCGGATAGTACGTTATATTTGAATGTACTCTGTCGCTCTTCACATCTACAGATTTTACACCATATCTGAAGAAACAAAAACATGTATTAAAACTCAAGAAACCAACAAACAATAGTCTGTGTATACAGTTGTTATGAATTTATAATAATTATAAATTGCGAAGTAAATAATCATATCGAATATTTTTTCTTTTTACATGAAGAATTATTTTTCTATAATTCCATGTACCAAACAAAATAAGCAACATTTGTTATGAGAAATTATAAAAATCAATAAATGAAAAAGTACTTACTGGAATGAATGTTTTAAAACCAAGTTCATCCATGATATGGGGAAACTCACTGGATCCTCGGAGAATACTACTATTGAACATGGAATGTTTGCCATTGTGAACTGATGTGAAATATTGAAGTTCCCTCTCATTTTATACAACATGTGGATCAAAACAAACTACGTCAATGCATACATTTTTCTATTAACAATTCTGAATCAGCGAACCGGTACTACACATTAGATCCGTGTACTTTTCCAATGCATTTATCTATAATTCACATAAGACGTAAAGTATGATGCAATAACAACAACACGTTGCACATATTTATAGAATGGTATGCATTTATCTCTAACTTGTGTAACAACAACATACATCAATTGCATGTATGCACGTGTAAATTTTTATTTATGATGCAATCACATATGCTGTTTGTGGAATAGTTTTGCAATCAGCACATTTTGAATAAAAATTTAGCAACCGTTCCCATTGTGTTATCTGTTGTTGTATACTTCCACCCTCGGAAATCGAATTCTTCTTCCAACATCAATTGAGTGGATTCAGGAATGAATTGCTGAAGTTCTTTCTTGTTGTTGACACTAGTCACACAATTATCTACATAAGAACTATTCATCAACTTCGAAATGACCAAGCTAGAAAATTTCGAATTTTCTCCAGACTGATCAAGAGCCTTCTCCAAATGATATTTCATTCCTGCTGTCAATAAAAAAGTAAGTAAACATTTTAATACACCTTCCTTGCTAAGCCACAGAAATCTTAAAAAATCACGATCATTTTTTCTCAAACTTATCTGTAAGAATGATTTTCTAATATCAGACACCACACCAATCTTATTGAGTCTAAAACGAATCAAAATGGAAGGTAGCAACTCGATAAAATTAATTCCTTTATCTAAATAATTATTCAAAGAAAGTTGATTTCCATCCTTCGCAGAAGCGTCAAAAACGGGTCTCAATTTGGTAGTCGCACTACTTAACTCATTCACATGCCAATGTGGCAAATAAAAACAGTTTTTTTTTAAGCTATTGCATATAGCTTTTATCGCAGGCTTTGAGCGCGGCGACCGAATCAAGAAATTCCGTAACGAAAAATAATGTAAGACCTAAACACCTAACATGTGTCAAATTAATTAATTAATTTGAAGTTTCTGAAAGTGAGAAATTTCGCTATTTTATACGAATGTTATAACACTCTAGCGCTTTAGACTCCGGGATTTTCACGTGGCCTATCGAAATTAGAAGGTTCGAATTATCTAAAAACATATTTGCATAAACTCAAGACGTCCTATGTAATTAGCTACGAACGAAATCATTTTGACATATGCCTCTAGGAGCTCGCTACGCGTCAGTTAGAGTTTATACGTTAGACGGGCGTAGCAGAGACCTGAGAGTACCTGTTTCTATTAAGCTATTGCATATAGCTTTTATCGCGGGCTTTGAGCGCGGCGACCGAATCAAGAAATTCCGTAACGAAAAATAACAGGAACTCGTTTATGTTGCGCTCTCTCGGGTGACTAATATTGAAAAATTGTATATCACGACAAAAAACGATAATTCTACATTCAAGTTTTATAATAATCGAAGGCAAGCTGCATCGACAGCATCTTTGTTGCAAGAATTCAAAAGACTGCCTTTAAATAGTTTTCAGACGACAGCTCAAAGTGTCTTAGATTTCCTTAGTAATAGAAATGGCATTTCAATAATGACTTTCAATTGCCAAAGTCTAAATAGTCACAAATACGACTTACAAGATTCAGTTACGAGACAAACAAATGTGTTACTTCTTACCGAATCTTGCATGGCGCATGATAATCCGATTGAAATACCTAATTTCAATTATATTGTTCAATTCAAACGAGATACTGTTCCAAAAGGTGGGGTAGCTATTTACCAAAATAATAATAATGTAACTAATATTATGACTCAGAATATTGAAATACATATTGCACACGTTAGCGATGTTAATGTTAGGCGCTCATTTTTTGGAGATATTTGTGCGTGCTTATGCAAACTTAGAAATAGCCTATACATAGTCATGGTAGCAATTTACATTTCTCCGAATCCAAAATTGGACGAGGTAGAGCATTTTATTCATCGCACTTTACTGGAGTACACTGAAGAAGGGTCGAAAATACTTGGTACAAATGGTAATAAATTTCCACTTATCTTGGCTGGCGATTTCCACATCAACTTTGCTGATAAAAAATCAGAGCGCTTGACAACTTTTCTTTCAGAAAAATTGAATTTGAAAATGAATAATGATCCACAAGAATCCACAACAAAATATGGGGCCACCATTGACGCGGTATTTTCCAGATATTTAGAGGATATCAAGTCTCAAACTTATGTCTCTTATTTCAGTTACCATGAACCTATAGTTTCAATGATAACAAATTCCTGAATAACCTACATGTATTGTAAGATAATGAAAATATTTTAAACGATATTAACTTCTCATTTATTCAATGAAAGAAAAAAATTTGTTTTCTAATCGGTCACCACGCTCAAAAAGTGTAACTTGAATCAATATCAAAAAAAAAACTTGAATTAATATCAAAGGAAAAAAGTCCTGCATAAATTAAAAATAAATAAATAATTATAATTGCATAAGTTGAGAAAAAATGCTATGCAATAGCTTCACCGCGGCAGTCCCCGAGTGCCACACGTTTTTTGTTTGTTTTATTTGTAGCCACGTAGTTGGCGTAGTATTCCCTTTCGGACCTCCTTACGCTCTTCCTGCGTAAATCTTGAACGAATGCTCGAGTTTCAATGCTATGATTATTCAGAATTTCTAGCAATTTTTCGAAAATACTCCCAACTCACATTCGAATCTACTTCCGTTGTTTCTGTTTGACTATCCTCCCTATGGACCATAATTGTGCCATTTCTTCCAAATGAGTCAATCGATCATAAATATTGGTCGAGACTTGCTCCGGTGCCTTAAGTTCAGTACCTGTATACCAGAAGGATTCCATATGGTTTGAACAAAATAGATTTGAGATTTTTGGAACTAAAAAAAAATATCGGTGACTTATAAGGGTATACTATTGAAAATAGGTATCGATTCATCTTCGTGATCTGGCAAAAGCACCACTTTGGGTAACGCATTTTCGTTTCGGGAAAGCAACTCAAAAACTGTTTGACTGATCCGCTCAAAAATACCTACGGCTTCTTTACCGTCAATTTACTAGGATATGAGGTGAACTTGATCAGTTAGAGTTACGGTTGACTGGGAAAATAAAAAGCGAAACAGGGGCAGAGGGTAAAAATTTGGCGGAATGCTGTTGCGTACCAAGTCATGAATTCTACACCACATGGAACCAATTTCGCAATCATATCCACTGTACCAAACTCAGATAGATTCTTACTGCAAGAGTTACTATGTATTTCAGAACTGGAGGTAATATAATCAACAACGACCATCTATTACTAGAGATAATGAGCGTATAGAATTTAAGTTGTGATCCATATTCAACTTTTGCAATTATCAACCCTGATATCTTACAATAACTTAACCCCTTTACTTCAAATGTAAATATGCGATGTAATTGAGATTATTACTTAACGATTGGATATAGTCGGGACGAATCGATTTTGGCCAAATAGAACAATTATTACTATTTCAACTTCTGATACAGTGTCGGAAAAGAAACGCTACAATCAGCGGTAAACGGAACTATATTCACTATCTAGATAAGCAATGATTCAATATTGAACAATTCAAATTTTCGCCTGACCTTTAACTTGATTATAAAGTAATTTGCATCGGAATGATCTGAATTCGAGGAATTTCTGGAAGGTACAGCAGGCTGCTGTTTCCACTGAAGGCACAATACGAACTTCAAAATAAACGGCCAATACGAAAAACTCTCCTTGGTGCCATGATGCGGATTATATACTCTTCCAGGTGAAGGTCAAGTCAGTAGTTCCAGCACACACAAATAGTATCTGTAGCAACTCAATACTATCTGAACAAAAAAAAAGTTTACACCTAAAGTGGAATACACAAATAGATTACTATGCAAAATTAGGAAGTGCATATATAATTTTATCAACTCCGAGAAATGCTCTCTTCAAAAGTACTCCGGCCGGTACATCAGGCCTTATTAGAATCTATTTCAACTTACGGTATATTATGATGGGGCTCAGCTTTTACACAATAATACAAACATTTAATACAATATTGAAAGTGATGTTGAAAAGCAAACGTTAATCAGCAAAACCGTTATTTAAAGAGGCGAATCTACTGAATATACTACAAATTTATGTAAAATCTGTAAGAAAATATATGCACCTCTACAAAAATACGAATGCCATTGCTCATCAACAAGATCATTTACATCAAAAGAACATGTGATACCAAGATATAATAATAATGGATATAAAAGGCACACCAGCTATACAGAGATCTTACTCTGTATAATATGATTCTAAATGACAATAGGGAAATACCATTGTAAGATACAAGATGTCAATTTAGAATAGGATAAAGCATAGGTTTTATGAACTTAATTATATTATATATTCAAAAAATTGAACATAAAATTTTTGAATTATATCGAATTTAATTTTCACTTAACTTCTTAATTTTGACCTACATATTTTCAATTCTAGAACCCACCTATAACAATTTATTTGTATGATTATCACCTGGAAGCTTCATTCACTACAGATTTATATTATTATTATGAAATAACAATTGATACAGCTCTGTCTCTTCTGTATCATATCACGCACTGAAATTATATGTTGATAATTTTGATATATGATGAAAGGAAGAGTCGTTCAATTGGTGTTGTGAGGGAAGCTTCTAAATCGAAACTTGATACATACTTCTGAACATTGTGAGATTCTTCTTTTATCTCCTTCTTCTCTAACCTACTCAATTTTTTTTCTCAATTGTGACTATCATACTCTTTTTCTGATGCCTTTTTCGAGTTCTGGTGAAGAATACATATTAAGCATTACCTTTTAGGAATAATACAAGATAAATAATTGTGAAATAATATGACAATTATCATCAAATGTAGTTTTATAAATAAATTCATCACAACAAATCATATTCTTCATTCCATTACCTCTATTTCATTAATAAGTAATATAGACTCACAGGCTTATTGAATAATTATTGTTTAATAATAGTTTTCGAGTTCAAGAATTGATTTTTTGATAATTGCGAAAAATTGCAAACCGTCCACTATTGAACAATCTTCTAGATATGGTTTGTCAGATATGCCTGTTATATTGAACTTGATACACTATTCACTGGCAGGCAACCAAAGTAAGTAATCAACCTTTCAAAAACCTGTGCGGAAAATGATATGACACAAAAGGTTCTTCACAATCATTATATTTTGAAAAAATACACAAAACAATTGATTAGGAAGAAGTTGTACAAATTTTAACAATAGTCAACTATCTTGGAAACAGTCAATTATCTATAGGCATATGCTTTTGACTTGAACCGAGTGCTTGAGCTAAGAGTGCTCAATAAATAACTCAAGTCAGCTAGTTCAAATTCCAAATATTAAATATGTAATAATAAGAAAGATACTTTGAGAATGATTTATAGATGCAATTGAACGGTATATGACACAAAAATCCACCCAGATGGAAAATGTCGAGAAGCTCAATCGGTATAAGAGAACTGTTGAAACATCTATTTTAACGATATGTTCGGTGTTTAATTTCTATACAACGGTACGGAATCGGTTGATGAATGATTTACATTCATCGTTAACGGAAAAACACAAGCCAAGCAGCTAGAGTAATGATAGTTGTACGGTTATTATTCGGATAGCATTATTAGTTGCGATGCTCACAATACACTACGATATATCAAACGGTGAATAAATATCAAGCTATCACTGGAAATTCACTGTGCCACAGAAATCGTCTCTTACAATTACAACTACCACTAATTCTTAGTTCAAATTCGGAAACTATTGATTCTTGATAACTGATAACCTAATTTCTCTAACTGACAAAAATCAATTTCCACTATCTGTCTGCCACTGTCTTTTATATGTTCTGGTCAAGTCCATACCACCAATTCCTTATTTTTTGCCTTTTTTTATTCATGCGTCGAACAACGCTTGACAGTGACGCTACTTTTTATATCAAAAATTCGCGTGAATCATGCTCCATCAGTTCCTCCACGGCGAGAGAAACGAATATAATGGGAGTTTTTTGATTGTACGCAGTTCCTACACTTGAAGTTGTTCAAACTTCGATGCGTTAAATTACTAGATCCCCGTTTTTGCAACATAAGTTGATCGAAAAATTTTTAAGCGGGTATTAAGGCATGGCGCCTTCACATAGCGTGCATTTCATTTATTGGAGTAATTACACTCATTCAAAATCAAGGAGATTTAGAAGAGTGACGAAATGCATATTCGGAGTTTACGCATATCTGTTGAAATAATAAATTGTTTAACCGGAGTTTACGTGTAATACTCGTATTTTCTGCCTAACCCAAAATAAATGATATTTCAAAATTTAAGCTTCGTTACAAACTATAAGAGGTGTTTCAAATTATTTTTTGTTCAATTAAGTATTCCACCATATTCAGGTGATATTCGAATAGCATAGCAAAAGAACATGTGTGTCATACAGACCCCATTTTTATCAAATACCTACTCAAACTGTATTTGATGTGTTTGAACTTAAATACAAAATAGAGGTGACGAATCAGACGACTATTGTAACGTGTGAATCCAACTAACGGCTGAGAATTAGTTCTCTGATATACAATGTATATTAATTGAGATCGTAGAATTTTATATTGCTAGATTTAGCATAATAATTCATATGATACGATCGTTCACACCTTATACGTATAATTTCTATAGTGTAAATTTGTGAATATCACAAACAGTAAACTACAATGACACCTGGCATGAGTTTTTTATTTTCCTATATTTCAGAGTGAGCTAACAAGGAAGTTTGGGTGTTTGAATTCCGTGTCAAGACCGGTATATTGTTTGGTTAGAAATACCCTGGCGCTCAGAAGATTTACGCGTTACAAACAAGTCACATTCGATTATAACATAAGCCTCTAACAATCGTTATGTAAATTATTGTATCAGTTGTTCCCTGTATCGCTTGAAGAGATTGCATCCACGTTTGAGAGAAACTCTTCAACTGAGATAACAGATACTTCACTGGAAATAGAACTAAAAATTATGGTGTTTAGCCCTAATTTTTCTTTTTAGGCCGGAAGTGTTATATATTGATAACTGGAAATATGTTGCCGCTTGGAGAATAGATAAATAGTGTACGTGGCAAAGCTACTCTTCACAAACCATGGTTTTATATAATTGTTCCACATTCTACTCTTCGCATTTGTGTGAATCTCTTCACAACTAATTGATATTCAAATTGAAAATATTTTCAGGAAAATTCCCGGAAGCAAATGTAGACTTTACCGCAAGAACAGGGAATGCGATAAACACCTCCTAATTGGAGAGGGGATCTTTGATAGGCTTGTAAAACTGAAATAATTTTGGAAGTGTGGAAAACCGTGTAGAAATATTATGTGTTTTGAGGATTTTGGAAATTCGATCTGTTATATTTTCAATATATGGAAGATAGGCTGTGAATAAAGCAGGCAAGGTTTGTGGCTCAGGTCAATTTGGAATTTGAGGCAGAGTATGTTTCTTAATGGCTTTTTGAATGTTGTGATGAGTGAAATTGTTTGATAATAAGACAGATGAAGGATGTTTTAATTCTGATTTTAAGGATTGAGGTTGAGATAAACTGACAGCTCTGTGGACCAAAGAGTTTATGACAGATTGCCTTTGGGTAGGGTGGTGGTGGAGAAAACCATTGAGGTATCTATTGGTGTGAGTGAGTTTTTGATACACAGAATGTCCTAAAGTATCGTCAGTCTGTCGACTAACTAACACATATAGTAAATCTAGGAACGGGAGTAAACCTTGCGATTCGACTTCCTTGGTGAGAAGGATATTGGGATGTAATGAATTTGAATGATTGAGGAAGGGAACAAGCTTTTCGCGACCATGTTGCCAAATAACGAAATTGTCGTCGACATATCTAAACCAACATTTCGCCTTGAGAACAGATGAGTCAATAGCATCTTGTCCAAAAGTTTCCATGAAGATACTAGCTAGGATCGGAGAAAGTGGAGAACCCATGGCAGCTCTGGACGACTGCCCGTGAAACTTGCCACCGTACAGAAAATATGTGGAGGATAGACAAGAATCAATTAACGGTAGCAAGTTTATTGAAATGTTTTTGGCAGGTAACAATTGAAAAATTGTGGAAACTGTGTCTGGAATGGGAGCATTGGTAAAGACCATGGTCGTATACACAGGTCTGGGAACTGTATTGTTTGACATGAGTATCTTACATGTCGCTAAACTCGTGGTCCCTCACTCAGCCACCAGCTGGAGCATGGATAGAAGTATGTTGTCAGGATTAGGCTTCATATCGTTCAAATTTCAAGCCACACAATACGAAGATTGCCAGAGAATATCCCCCGACTCATGCGTCACCCGTAACGTCTTTTGGTACTACGCGATAGTTGACGCTTAGCGGACTCACTTCTCACATAGGAAACAGCCTCGAGTATCCAGACCTGTGTAAACGACCGTAGTGAAGAGTGATTCGACGTCGAAGCTGACGAGGGAATCACCTGGGTCAATTTTTGGCGTCAGAAGTTTTTCAACGAAATGGAAGGAATTTAGGATAAAACTGTTGGAATTACCTGCAAGAGGTTTAAGAATAAGTGACAGATATCGAGGGAGCTTATAGGTAGGGGATCCGATAGGGCTGATGATTGGTCTCAACGGAAACTGAGGGCTTATGAATTTCAGGCAAACCGTATAAACGGGGACGTACTGAACAATGGGGAATAAGAAATTTCTTATCTGAATCAGGAAGGGGAAAATGACGGATAATTTGTGGGATTGAACGTTCTATAGAGGGGTGGAATCTCCTATGAGGAATCAGTTTGCAGATGTTGCAGGATTTTGTTATCATAATCTGAACGATTCATGATAACAGTGGAGTTTCCTTCATCAGCTTTCGAAATAGCTGAATCAGGATCTGATTGGAGTGAATTAAGAGCTTGAATCAAATATTTAGTGTTAGTGCTCGACCGAATTATTCATGATCAAGCCGATAAAATGCGTACCCTCAATTCCGAACGTCATATTCAAAAATTCAATAAGCTTCTTGCATCTCAACGTCCTCAGCACCAACCTCTCTCGTAAATACTGTGGTTGATTTATCTCTACATACCCTTTCTGAAGCAGAACAATCAGTTCTATCTGAAAGTCCTAATTTCGTTTCTCCCCCAATGATATTCCTACGACATCCTATATTTCTGCTGTCCCTACATAAGGTTCTCTCCATCTCGCAGCAGCTGAAATTCGTTTCAAAACTGCTTCGTCATTCCAACATTTGGGAATCAAATAGCCCTAAACCTTCAATTCAATCTCTTGATTCACTCAAATCAAATCCTGACTTAGCTATTATAACAAAATGCTGCAACATCTGCAAACTAATTCGTATAAGCTCCTCCCAAAAGATCTCACCCTCTCTATAGAACGTTCAATCTAACAAAATATCTGTCATTCTTCCATTCCTGATCCAGATGAGGAATTTCTTATCCGCCAGCGTTCAAAGTGATATTATTTGATTAAACTTCATGAGCCCTCAGTTCCCCTGAGACCTTGTTGCCTTCCTCAATCATTTAAATTCATTACATTCCAATATCCTTTCCACCATGGAAGTCGAATCGCAAGGTTCACTCCCGTTCCTAGATGTATTAGTTAGTCAACAGACTGACGGTACTTCAGGACATTCTGTGTATCGTAAACCCACTCACCACCCTGCTCAAAAGCAATCTGTCAGAAACTCCTTGATCCGCAGAGCTGTCAATTTATCTCAACCTCAATCCTCAAAATCAGAATTAAAACATCTTTCATCTGTCTTAGTATCGAACAGTTTATCACATTACAACATTCAAAAAGCCATAAAGAAATACACTCTAAAATTTCAAATCGACATGAGCCACAAAACCCGCCCGCCTGCTTTATTCACTGCCTATCTTCCACACATTGGAATTAAAACAGATCGACTTCCCAAAATCCTTGAAAAGCATAATATTTCTACCCAGTTTTCCACACTTCCAAAATTATCTCAGTTTTGCAAGCGTATCAAAAATCCCCTTCCTCCTCTTCACTTAGAAGGTGTTCATAGCATTCTCTGTCCTTGCGGTAGAGTCTACATAGGTGAAACAGGTCGTACAGTAGCTACTCGTGTCAAAGAACATAAGGGCTGTACAAAGCTTCGTGACACCAGTAGATCTGCACGTGATAATTTACGTTTAACTATTTCATCAAGAATATCCGTTCGTTTTGACAATTGAGGAAAGAAGTTTGAAAATTACTGCAAATTTGCAAAGAAAATTCTCAATTTGTTAGTGCACTGTGCCGCTCGTTTAATAATTGGATTGAATCGATGCGTGTAACAGTGAATATGATGTGCTTGTGGAAACGTCCTTTTGATAATGGCTTGGACACCATTTGTCTTACCACTCATAACGGACGACCCATCGTAACTTTGAGCGATTAGTTGATTGTTATCAGACCCAGAAGGAGAATTTAAAATAGTTTGCAATTCATTCAGGAATTTTTTTGCTAATACGTCAGCACTATGTTCACTCGATTTGAAAAAAAGCTTTCAAAAATTTGTCCATTGAACACATATCGAATAATAATAGCCATTTGCTGATGATTACCGGTGTCTGTATAGTTTAATCGGTCTCCAAAGGAATGAAATTTGCAAATTTATTTCCTTTTAATATTTCCTGCTTGTAAATTTGCAGCATTGCATCTGGCAATTCGTTCTGAATAGTTTTTGAGACGCCTTCGAACATTCGTGAACCGGAACCTTTTATATGTATTGCAAGCACGGCATCTGATTATTCAGCTGCGATGTTGATTAAGCCTACATAAAAGCTAGATTTTCCGACGTCAATGTCTCATCATGGCCTCGTAACGCCAATTCGAAGGTACCGCAAATTGTATACACATAATTAACCGGCACAGTTTTGAGCGTTAAAATTGCAAGCGCTTGTCGCCTGACGTGCGGAATAAAATAATGCACTGAATTCCATGCGAATTTGTTTTGTTCATATTGGTGGTTGAGTGAGCATGTTGGTGATTGGGTGGGCACGTGCCCTTGTGCCCTTTATTACCAGCCGCCACTGACTTATGGGTCTGCATTTCTTGAAGAAGCACATCAGGATTTTCACGGAAATAAGATCCGAACTCATAGTAGAATTCAATGATTCCTTTGATCAACGACCACTATACCGTATATCGACATATAGTCCAGTCGCTCTGTCGTGAAAAATGGCCAAAAACGTTTTTTTTTTTGGAGTGGTATTTTAGAGTGGTTTCGAATGTTTTTTGGGTCGCTGATCACGAATCTGAGGGTCAAATGTGTATTGGATCAATGCGCTTCAAGTTATGAGCATTTTTTATGGCCAAAAAAGTCATTTTTTGCGTATTTTTGGTTTAACATGAAAAGTATGACATATATGAAAAAAATACCGGTATGAAAATTATAGGTATCATTAAAACACGTCGAATGAGCCCAACTAGAAAATTCTAAAATATTTTGGGCTCACTGTGGACCCATGTGGCATTCGAAAGATTTTGATATTTTTCACCTTGTTTCCCAAGCTTGCACATTTTTTTCCAAATGCGGGAATTTGGCGTTAGGTCAAAGTTTTTTAACCTCAAAAAAATTGATAAATTTTAAGGCTAAATTTCATGAAATGAATAGAAATTTCCACAGCTAGAAGGCATTTCCATGACCCAACTTTTGAGCCCAACCCGAACTCGATTGGTCGAGATTCGGCTGAGATATTGAAGTAGACGTGTTGAGGTTAACCCTGAGCCCAAATTTTGGGTTTTTGGGAAAAAACTTGAATTTTCCAAAAGAAAACAAATAAAACTATTCAATGCTGAAAATGCGTATTCCTACTTATTTTTTTGACAATTTGGCAATCTGAATAAAAAAGTTTTATTCATTTATTTTCTCATGAAACAATATTTTACCTTGAAAGAAAGCGCGAAATTTATGAATTTATTTCGCAAAATTTGAATTTTTTTGATGAATTAATACATTTTTCTTATTTCAAAAATATTTTTTGAGTTAATACGTATGTTTGTTAGTGTACGAAAGTGTGTGTATGTCTTTTTTCATGTCTGTGCACGTGCGTGCGCGTACAAGCGCGCTTTGTTAATTTTTGTAAATAAATCTTCAAAGCTTTTTTCACCATTTATTATTTTTTTATTACGTAACACCAAACTTCTTTACAACTTATAAATAAATCTTATGATCTATTTCGAACTAATTAATAATTAATTATTTACACATACACAAAGACATTTTATTCCAATAACTGTAATTTATACTAATATAACTTAAACAGATTTTTAAAGTATAATGTCTTATTTGTCAACAATGGGAATTTCAAACATGATATAATTAAGCCCTCATTTTCTTCGCCTTTTACTGACACTTTTTTGGGCCGTGACAAAGCATTTTCACTATCTGTTGTGCAATCAGAAGTAGTGTTTATTATATCATCTTCGTCACTGTCGCCGCGCATCTCAATGGACGGTTTATGATCATTATCAATATCATCAGAAACTATTTCGCAAACATCTGAAGAATCTTTATTACAAATTTTGTCATTAACATTATCAAAATCGTTAACATCTGTTTCGTATTGATCGAATAAAATGAAGTCTTTCTCGCAATAATTCGCGCAATCTTCACCTTCGCAATATTTGCACAATGCAGAGCAAGGCAAACTAACTTTCTTGCAAGTGCATCTTCCGGAACATTTTTGTCTGCAACTGCAAAAAACAGTTTTCAATAATTCGTCTGGAGCAGCTTCTGCGGTTATTTGAATTGACATAAGGCCATTCTCAGTAACTTTCCAACCCCATTGGGTTGGTTCAATATTCTCGTTGCCCATCCAAATCTGTACTTGGCGATATACACGATATATATGGTATTTCGCTACATCGTCAGTTGGCGGTAGGCTTTCCAATTCGCAAGCTGATTTTTTCGTACGTTTTTTAAACAAATAAGCCGTAAATTACCGAGTTCAAGATAAAATATTGTTTCATGTGAAAATAAATGAATGAAATTTTTTTATTCAAATCGTAGCCAAATTATAAATTCAGCAGTAGATAGTTTAATTTGTTTTTTTTTGGAAAATTCAAGTTTTTTCCAAAAACCCAAAATTTGGGCTCAGGGTGAACCTCAACACGTCTACTTCAATATCTCAGCCGAATCTTGACCAATCGAGTTCGGGTTGGGCTCAAAAGTTGGGTCATGGAAATGTCTCCTAGCTTTCAATTCATTTCATAAAATTTAACCTTAAAATTTATCGATTTTTTTGAGGTTAAAAAACTTTGACCTAGCGCCAAATTGCCGCATTTGAAAAAAAAAAAGCTTGGGAAACAAGGTGAAAAATATCAAAATCTTTCGAATGCTTTTTGTTCCGAGTCAATAAATTGAAAATTCAATTAGTTATCGCCATTTTAAGATTTTTTGTAAATGGCCGATTGTAGCGCCCCCTCATAAGATATTTAAAAAAATCGAAAAGTACATAAAAATAGATACAAAATTGCACAATTTCTTGCCATTTACAATTCATTAAGTTGGAAAATAAAGTCAGAGGAGTTTTTGTTAGTTTTTTTCAAAAAAAAATGGGCTGAAATGGGTTCACAATGAGCCCAGAATATTTTATAAACTTCTAGTTGGGCTCATTCGATGTGTTTTAATAATACGTATAATTTTCATACAGGTATTTTTTCATATATGTCATACTTTTCATGTTAAACCAAAAATACGCAAAAAATTACTTTTTTGGCCATAAAAAATGCTCATAACTTGAAGCGCATTGATCCAATACACATTTGACTCAAAAAACATAAGAAACCACTCTTAAATAACACTCCCCAAAAAAAACCGTCAAAAATTACAGAGCGACTGGACTAATACACGATCCCACGTTGAAATTATTAATCGATACTGGTGCAACCAAATATTTTTTATACACCTAAATCATGAGCAAATATTTCAATGGATACAAAACTTTTGAGCTGTTTGTCGTATCGACCTGTTTTATTCCTCAAAGCACGACACGTCTATTACAATACCAGCGTTTAGAGAATTCAATCAAAATACCGATACAAAATTTTATTCCTATGAATTCCATAATATTTTTGATAAACTAATCAGAATTGATCTTATCCGATCTTTGAACGTACAATTAAATTTTTCAAATTTACAAGTTATAACTCCAAATACCAATTAAGTACTTTGATTCCAACCCAAAAATTATTAGTAGAAAAGTTGTTACAAGGAAATACTGTAGAGAATCATAATCCCTGTTACGACCCCTTGAGGCGAAATCTTAATACCGCAACCGGTAATTCGAACTTGTGTAATACCCGAAACAATAACAATATTCTCCAATGGATGAGCGGACGTAGAAATTCATAATAATTCAAAAGACGCTATAAATTTCACGATATTATATCCAATCAAGTCAATACCAGTCCATAGTAATTCTTTACTTTTTCACTTGAATGTACAGCCAAATGATACGTTTCTTGGAAATCAAAATATTAACAATCTAACTAAAGCCGAGCACATAAACGAGGAAGAAAAATATGAAATTATGTCTCTTTGTAGAAAATATTCAGAATTATTTTACTTTGTTGTAACCATCTCACTTTCACTAATCAAGTTGAACACCATATAAGAACACACGGGATACCATATCACCAAATTTAGAAAATACTTGAGCAATTCATTCACCTTGGTCCTCCCTTATTTGGGTCGTGTCGAAATCAGCCGACGAGTTCGGAAAGACGAAATCTCGTATTGTGATTGATTACAGAACATTGAATGAAAAAGCCGTAGAAGTTAACTTAGGGGTTTTTTTGAATAACTTTTTAAAAACACAAATTAACTTCATTATAAATCACGATGAGAAATAACAGCTGCTTTCGACAAAGTTACAAACAAGAATGAATCTAAAACATGACATTATATGAAATGAAGGTTCATGATAATGAAATAGGATATATATGTTGACTCAGATGAATTACGTGTCTTATTATAATATTGTGTGAGAATCGTTCATATAACTTAGACGATAAATATCCCCTTCCTAATATAAATGTCTTAGGACAAATCGAATAAATGTAATTATTCCATTACCCTAGACCTAGTAAGTGGATTTCAACATATAAAAATGCATCCAGACTATATTGAAAAACCGCATTCAATGTTGAGAACGACCATTACGAGTATCTTCGTATACCACTCTGCTTGATAAATGCTCCAGTCATATTTCAACATGTGATGGATGAGGTTTTACGCGGACTACAAGATATTATTTGTTTAGTATACCTAGACGACATTATCGTGTTCTCATCATCCTTACCAGAACACATGGTTAATCTGAAGAACGTGTTAAGAGAAAGTAATTTCAAAATACAGCTGGCTAAACGTAAATTTTTGAGAATGGAAACTGCTTACACGGGGCACTTCTTTATCACCAACAGAGCCAAACCCAATCCTGACAAAATTAGAGCGATGGAATATTTCCATATTCCTAAATTCGTGGAAGAAATCAGAGGATTCTTTGAATTATTAGGCTATTATAGAAAATTCATCCCAGATGACCCAAAAATTGCTAACCCACCAAGATCATCCTGAAACAAATGCAAAAATGAGCCTCAATTCAGAATATAATGAATGTTTTGAATCTTGCAAAAATCTATGGATCAATGCTATCCCGATTTCACTCAATCCTTCAATCTGTCAACAGATGCTAGCCAATTTGCTGTCGATGCGGTGCTATCGCAAGGACCAATAGGTCGTGATAAGCCTGCAGCCTATGCGTCGAGAACATAAAATCAGGCTGTAGAAAATTATAATATTTTCGTTCATATCTTTATGATCGCAAGTTCTTCTGTTATACAGACCACAAACCTATACATTGGTTATTTTCAATAAAAGATGATAACGCGAGATTAACAAGATGACGCTTGAAATTAGACGAATTCTATTACAATATTTTATATAAAAAGGATACTTCAAATGGTCATGCTGATGCACTAATGTGAGTAAGAATTAACGAATTCCACGCTAATGATAAAATGACGGAGAAGAATTTAATGATAACCCCCAAGAACGAAATTTTTCTACAATAGAAATTGCAAATAATGAAAATGACAATAATGAAGACGACACACATTTCGTCACAGGTAAAATGAACAAAGCTCCCGATCTTAATGACGTCGAAAATCAAGACGAGAACGGTGATAATAATACTGTTCACATTAGTGAAAACCTAATACTTGGAATACTAATATCAGAAACAGCAATCAATAGTTTCCCATATCAGATATTTTCAAAAGTCGTTTTACATTTACCACGATTATCAATAGTTACCAGACCTTCCGAAAATAGAACTAGAAATATAGTACAGGCTTCCGAAAACAATTTCGAACATAAAATAATAGAAATATTCAGGGAATTCACTAGAACCAATAGAACATTTTTTGTAAACATAGACCGAAGAGATCTTATCGAATCAATTTTGCCAAATTTTGAAGGATACCTTCGAAAATTCCTCCTTAAAACTAATTATTTGTTATAACGTATTGGAAGATGTCAGAAAACCAGAATCTCAAGTGCCACGAAGGTAAAGAACTACTGTCCTAATGTAAGAGGTAGTATCAAAAAATATATCAATAACTGCGAGTTATGTCATAGAATGAAATATAATAGGAAATCACCTGAACAAAAATTTGAACTCACTCCTACTGCTGAAAAACCATTCAAAATCGTTCACTATCAAAACTCAGAAATTTCTCACTATCATACACACCTTCTCCAAATATGCCCAGGCATTCCCGATCACCGTATTAACAGCTGTTCACGTCACTAAAGCATTTATAAGTTTCATGACTCATCACGGCATGCCAAAATTATTGACATTAGACAATGGAACCTAGTTGAAAAAAATATATTAAAAGAATTTGCCTCATAACACAAATCAAACTTCATTATACGACACCTCTAAACTCTAATCCTAATAGTGCTATCGAAAGATTTCATTCAACTATCCTTGAACACTTATTAGAGAAACAAAAAGGAATCTGAACATCCTGGGTCAAATGTCTCACGTAATCCTCCGATATAATCATCTCAATCACTCAGGATCAAACAACGTTCCATAGATGTCATAAACGGTCGTTTAGATGGAAACAGTCCGTTCGATATAGACCTTAAGGAGAAATTGTACACTAATTATATCAACCAGCACAAACAATTCACTGCAGAAATATACAAACATTTGAATGGGCAAAGGTCAAATCAAAAAGAAGCAAATATAGAAAAACGAAACAAAGATAGACAAGATTTATGAACCGGGTGAATTAATTTACCATAAAACAAACTCTCGTGATGAAGCAAGTCCTACATTCAAAATGTTCAAGATGATAGAGGTATTACTATTGAAACATCTGCAACATTTTACCATAAGAAAAATCTCAGAAAACCTTTGACTAAACAAAAGAATATCAATTTGCAGGACGTACTAGCCATGACTCTCAACATGGCTCAAGACATCAAACTAACCAACCTAGATTCCAATCCCGGTATCTTTCCTAATGAGTTAGGGTATGCAAAATTGAAAAACAGTTATGACACATTTATTCTTTTTTATAATCTAATACCGATCGAAACAGAATTAAATACAATATCCCATTAATTTCTCAAAATGAAAACATAAATTACAGAAAAATACGAACTCTATCCCACTGAATTACGTAATATAGCAAATTCTATATTTTTCACGATAGAACTTGCCAAACAAAAATTAATATCTCTACAGCCGAATAAAAGACTTGAATGAGGTCTGATAAATGGGTTAGGATCCATCTTCAAAAGTATTTCCGGCAATTTGAAGAAGAAGATAGTCGTCGTTTCGACGAGGCTATTACTAGTTTGAAGTCAAATCAAAATAATATTGCATCAGATGTCAATAAACAGATTTCACTGACTACAAAAATTCTTGAGGAATACAATATCACTTTATCCTTGATTAATCAAAACGAAAAAGAAATAGCTGATGAAATCAAAGCAATTTACGAAGACCTCGACACAACTTTGCTCAAGTTCAAAAGTTATTTCACAGTGAAAAGTGTTTACGATCAAGTAAACTCAGTCTTGACCAAAATCCTTCAAGTATTTAATAATCTAGAAAATGCAGTTACTATTGCGAGACTCAAAAAATATAGTGATATAAGCTTCATCAGACAGAAACTCGTGAAACATTATTCCTCTCATGAATTCATGTTTGGTGACAATCTGCAAAACAGTTGTAAATACTATGAAATATTAGATATTCTGTAATATCACTTCATGGACCGAATAGTCTTCTTAATTCACTTTCCAATTGTCTATCTCCAAACTTATTCCTATTAGCATTTGTATTCTATACCACTATTGTCCCTTTCAGACCTCATCTGGCTGTGGAAGATAATTACTATCAGTACGAAAATGAAGAATGCAGAAACATTCACCCAATGAGTTACTGCGCCATTGGAAGACCCATAGAACAAACAAAACAAAACGACTACACGCACTAACTTCTTCAACTTAAGAATTCGAATGCCACAGCATGTCATCAAGTTCCAGTTTTGGTTGATCAAGAAATAGTTGAACTAATCTCTTCAACGCATTACATCGCTGTTTTACCAGAAGCCGTCGTGGTCAAATTCACGTGTCACAAATCGAACTTTACTATTCTCAGAGGCACCTTCTTAGTCGAACTACCCACCAAATGCAAGTTTCGAACACCAAAAAGCATGTACAAAAATAATGAAGACCTTATTGCTGGACCACAACTTTTATCACCCGCTGTGCCTACACCAAAAGTACCCAACTATTCAAGCCAACAATTAATCTTACAAGACGTACCTTCGGACCAACTACATCAGTTACTAAGAGAGCAACGATAAAGTCGGCAAATGACCCTCAAGGATATGCCAGAAAATTCAGCCCATTATTGGACATCTCCATTATACATCATTTGATTGACTATTATAATATTTGGCCTATTCCGATTGATTAGAAAAAAACTAACAGAATCTATGGAATCGTCACCAAAAGGTCAAGGAATCTATAGTTGAATCAGTACAGTCAGCTATCGAACTCGAAGATAAATAATCAATCAATCCATTCACCCACCATATTGATTTCTCTGAGAAGAGAGGATTCATATTCTAAGAAAACATCGTCGTATTATAAATAGTCGAGTCATTATTGTTCGAAAAACGGTCGAATAAATAAAAATTGAGATACCAAATATTTTCTCCTGAAACCTTTCCACTACCTTAAGTTTGCCCTACATAAAAGAAAGCATCCAGTGAGATGTACCGCTCGGACCCTTTCCCCCTATTAAGCAATAAATAAACAATTCAATAAGAAAATTGAATCACTCGAAAACTATTGGTGCTTTTTTGGTCAAAATCACACCTAGGAGGTCTTTTGGGTCGCTGATCACGAATAAGGCCAGAATACTAAATTGTAGATGGCGCTCTCGTGAAACCGGTTCATTGGGTTCAATTTTTGTATAACAAATTGAATAACTTGATAATTATTTGTGATTTTTGATCAAGAATCACATCTTTTGGGTTTTTGAGGTTACTGATTATGAATTTAATGTAAAAAGATGGCGCTCGCGTAGGAGTTTCAGTTTCAAAATGATGAATATTCAAAGAATACACGTGTTCGTTATTCATTAGTGAAAATTGAAGCTCTGGATTTTTTAACTAACTGCTCCAGAATATAAACTCAAAAAATTGCAAATCATAGATGGTTCTACTAAATTAGTGAAATATCGGTTATTTTATGGAAAAACGTTAAGTTATAAAAAAATGACTTTATGACATCAATATTTTTTTAGTAAAAATATGACGTAAGATATAACAAATATGCTGTGATAGAAATATAATTCATAGATGATGGTCATCAGAAACGAGTCCCCCTCAGAAACATACGTTTCGAAGGCTGTTTCGAAAATCGATCTAGTTATGGATTTGAATTTTTCATTCTCAAGATTTCCTTGGTGGTATAGAATATACATACAGTGTAGGAGACACAACGTCTACCTTGGTATCTTTTAAACGGGTTTTAGTATACCTGCGATATTGTTTAGAATTTGGAGATATCTAATAGAAACAGTTATTTTCAGGTACATCGTTTAATATTAAATATTGTGACAATATTCCATAATCCAGGCCTGAAATTCATGTATGATGTCATGCAGAGTCAGCGGCGACGCGGGGACTGACGTGGCGGGGACGAGCGGTGACGTTTGTATCTATGTGGAGACATAGTTAGTTTTATACTTACCTTTGTATTGACTCCAGGGTGATGAATAAATTTCAACATCCGTAGTATTTAATATATACCCCTTGCCCTGAAATGATGGTCAATAAATAAAATAAAAGCGTCACAAAATTAGTGGATACGCCGTAGAATGAGTGATAACGGAAGCCTGGCAGCCTCCCTCACCGATTTATCAGAATTATATCCAATAGCCACATCTCACGAAAATCTTAAGCAATTTTTTTTTTAATTTTCAAGGTGCAGCAAAGGCAAACCGCTGGTGCGAAGAAACAAAGCTTGCTCAACTTCCGTGTTATCTGGAGAATATGGCTCTGGACTATGGAATATTGTCACAATGTGTGCCTTGGCATGATCAAAGCTCTATCAAACATCTCATGTAGTTGTGAGTCGCTTTTAGAAGCTAGTATCGACACGACATTATATTTTGTTAACTGAAAAATTGTTACTCTATATTTATTCATACAAATATTTGATGTAATATCTATCATAACAAGTAAAGTGTTTGAAAATTTAATCTGCAATGACACTTTGAAACCTACTGCTCAATAAATACTATACTATGAAGTTAAAATTTGTTATATATGACTTTCATCAAGTGTGAAAATATCTAGTGTTGTTTTTTCACATAAGGGATTATCCTTAAAAAACTGTGCTAAGTTAATTAAAAAATATAATATTATTCATAATATGTATAATATTAAAACTTATAAAATACTTGTGTGTTATCGTATAAAGCGCTCCTTTCGAAAAATCTTTTGAGCAATGTTTGCTTCTACGTCAAAACCAGGATTCTATCAAATATTACATGTATTGACAATAATATTAGTAAACTGTTGAAAAATCTAGTTTGAAGTGAAATTCATTCCAAAATTAGTATAAGAGTATAGAAATAACGTTCTGATAGATATATAGAATATCTTTTTATGAAAGAAAACCTGATTAAATTCTTCGGTGTCATCGTCAGCACTTCTCCAATAAAGTGCAGATTTTAGAGTTAAAAAGGTAAGATTTTTTAAGACATATAATTATATTAAAACTAAGTAATTAGTATCGTTATATTCTCCAAGTAAAGATTTTGCATACATGTATAACATATTTTCATAATGGAAAGTTCAAGGTATATCTATAATGCCGTACTCTCCCTAACATTTACGAAAATAGAGGTAGACAAAAATTTTAATTCTGCGTTATCAGAAGTACATTCTATATTATATTCTTTACAAAAAATTCATAATTTTCCAGATAGATATATCTAAATAATTTTTTTTTAATAATTGATGCAGGTAGTCCAGGTAGACTCCTGACCTCTTGGTCTGTTCCCTACTAGTGGCTTAAATGGTAATACAGCACCCGTAGGGCCACATTATGGCAATGGGTGTACGCCGAGGCCGCTTTTGTCGAACATGCCAACAGAAGGTGGAAAAGCGTCTCAGGCACCTTTTGACAGAAAACAGTACACCAATCTCATTGCGGCGTTAGACCAAGGTGTTCATTTTATGCCATTTTGGCAACTGCGATGAATCACTCGGTTACGGACGTGAGCCCGGCTGACCTTAGGTAGCCGAAGGTCAGCCTGGTTGACAAGCCGAGCGTTTCGATGCTTCGATAGAAAACACAGTGTATCGGCTTGTCAACATGCCGCCTGAGCATAAGATCTTGTCAGCGCCATCTATGATTTGCAATTTTTTGTGTTCATACTCATAAGCAGTTAGGTTAAGAACCCAAGAGCTTCAATTTTCACCAATAAATAACAAATGTATTTGTTGAATATACAATATTTTGAAACTAGTGCTTCGACGCGAGCGCCACCTATGATATGCATTTTTCACATTAAATTTATATACAGCAACCTCAAAAACCCCCAGGATGTGATTTTTGACAAAAAATCACGAAAAGTTATCAAGTTTATCAAGTTATTCAATTCGTTATACAAAAATTGATCCCAATGAGCGCTATTTCCGGTTTTACGAGAGCGCCATCTACAATTTGGTATTTTGGACTTTTTATCCGTAATCAGCGATCTAAAATACCTCCTTGGTGTGATTTGAGTCAATAAAGCACCTATAACTTTCCAGTAATACAATTTGTTCATATATTGTTCATCAGGGGAAGGGGGTCCGAGCGTTAAGTCTCACTGAGCATTTTTTTATGTAGGACAATGAATAACCTTATGATACTTATAATTTAATATTGTATTAGATAAATTGAACGAATAAGATATAACTGCTGCGTTCAATGTCGATTTACATCATTGAATAATATAATAATAATATTGATAAATATGGGGACCATATCTAAATTATTATCAATAAGATTGTAGTTAGGGTGGAAAGAAAATAGTAAATAAGTACACCATAATGATAAACGGAAATCTCAAATAGGTATGTCAGTATGATAATGCATTATAATTAGGAATTAGAGCACATTTCAACTTCTAGTACTTCTTTACAGAAATTCTAAATCTTACACTTTGTAAGATGCCAACAATAATGTTGGTACAATAAACTAATGTACCTGAAATTTGCAAAATCTTCAAACTGATAAATTTATAAGGGATTCTAAAGCGGCCAGCAGAGCTGATGAAGTATTTGTTAAACTAAAAGGTAAAATGATCAACAATGCAAAGGATGTACTGAATACAATATAACAATTTCATTCAGTATATGCAACTAGAAAAATAGGTTTTCGAAAACCATTCAGCAGTCCTCAACTCCTTTCCGTAAACATCAATCAAGCCGTATCTAGAATTGGACTGGTGGCCAAGGAGATTATATCTTCAGCAAAAATAACATTATTCGAGTTATCCAGGTGATTTGGTCTATCATTAATAGAAACAAGGAAAAGCAATGGTCACATTATAGCGTCTTGTGCGACACCAACGTATACAGTAATGACCAATTGTTATTTGTGTAAACTTCTTGAGACGTATTGGAAAGGTGATAATTCAACATACTGCAACAATTCAAATCACAACTATAAGATGTGTGTCTGTTCAGAAGCAATGTATGTGACACATAGACGAGGGCCTTAGAAACGTCAAGGAAAACTGGAAATGAATAATTCCCACCTTCAAAACACTGTAGAGTGCGATTTAGAAATTTTAATATGGCATCACCACTATCAAGATCATTGCGGAAACCAAATTGACAGTCATCAAATCAAAATAAGCTGTTATTTGACTACAGAATACCAGCGAGATAGACCGATAATTCCTGATATCGTTTATCTCGTCACCTCTATATAGTGAAATTACTTTTGACAATCAGGGAAAATGATAAAGCATAAATTAAAATGTTTGGTTAGTGGAGAGTTGAGGCTATTAATATTTTTCTCCAATAATATAGTTAATAGACCATATATGAATGCATCAGAAATTTTCTGTCATTTAAGAAAATTAGAGCTTCTCTAACATTATTGGTTCCATTGAAAGAAAATATGTTAGAACTTCTATTCTCATCATCAGCTAAACTGTGGTTACATATGGTCAAATCGTTCAAGATTTTATATGGTATATCAAAAAAAAATTATTGAATCCAAGGATTTTGCTTTTCGTGATTTCTCGTAAAAAGTAATTCGAAAACGCTCAATAAGTGTGTTAAGAAAAAGTAGAAATTTATAATTTACATCAATATCAAAATTTTTCAGAAATGTTCATGATGAATTTATGTTCCCAGCAAACATTTTGTTGCGGGGTATTGATGGCCTGCTATAATTTCCCTGAACATAACAACACCGGCCTAGTAAATGGTTCCATATGGGGGACTCTGCACTTGAGAATACTGCGATCAACAGCTGGTCCCAGTGCTGGATCCCAGCAAATACATTCATTTCCCCAGCGAAACGCCAGCACCACATAATAAGCACCTTTGCTTTCCCAACAAAAGGCCAGCATCACATAATTTGCACATTTGATTTTCCAGCATAGGTCTTGTTCATTGATAAAAGGTGGAACTGCACTGACCTATTGAAATTTTTTCGTTCGGTCAAGATTAGGGAGGTGGGGGAAGCTAATTTTAATGAACTAAAATTCTAATGAATTAGACTATAAATATATATTCTTTGCAATAGAGAAAACATGGCACAAATATGTCTTGTTAGTGAAAACAAATTGAACAAAAAACCACACGAATATTATTTATAAATGCTAAAGTACCTTCATACTTTCACAAGTAAGTTGGCTTCTTCGGGAAATTACGATTATCTGATTCTCTTATTATCCAATGAATATGTTACTTTCATTGTAATTACTGCTCCTCTCTCTTAATTATTGTCGATCAGGAGCCACTGTGTTTTACGATCTTGTTGCGTAGCATTCCTACAGTAAGAATCTTTTGAAGTTTCATAACAATTTCATAACAATTGAATCAAGGAAACTTGAAAGACACACATACTTCTCTTAATGAAACCATCCTGCATATTAGTTTCTGAATTAATACTCATTGCCATCATGGATATAACAAATCAAAATAACGAGACTATGAAACAGGGGAAACTACTTTAACAAGAGTGACTCCATAATTAGATCATAAAGAACATAAATGAGAACAACTAAGAAGTTTCCGGAACGAGCGCTTGGGGAACTGAAAATGAAGAATCACTACTCAACAGTCTGTTAATGCTAGCTGGTTTCGAACAATTTCTCGTCACAAGGACATTATCGTAATATTCATCGATTCCCACTGGTGGCCCTTCACAGCACTTCCTGAATCTTACCTTCACTAGGCGGCACCTTTCTCGCTCTTCGCTGGGTTATGAAAGATAGTATGTCTCTTAAAAGTCTACACACACTAGTTATTGGAGGTTCCAATATAAGTGGAGTATTCACACAGCCCATCTAGTATCTGTTATCTGAGAGTTCTGCATTGATTTTGGTTGGGAACAAAGTTTTTGGTTGGGAAATTTATGAAACGTCATCCAACAATTCCAACCCTCTAGAAGGGTCAAATATCGTTTTATTGAAAACGTAACTACGAATGGTATTGCATGAGATTTTGATATGTAATCAGACGCAGTAAAATTTACATCAAATCAATTTACACAAATCTCCACAAACTAGTGCGTATTTGAAATCAATGACATTTATTAAAATTTTCTTCTAAGATTCCAATAAAACATTCCAAGTTACTTATTGTTGTCCTCAACTAGAGAAGTTTCCTCTAAAACTAAACCGTTCAGCGACGTGTTATACATTCTTTTTTAAGCAAATGGTCTGTTATTTCAAAATAGCTAGTCATTTTCCAAAAACCACCATCCTTACAAATCTCAAGGTGATAATAATGAAGAGGCGCTCCGAAAAAACCCTGTAAATTTAGTGCAAGAAATGAGCAGATATTCATATTTATGAACAAAAAAAGTTTCACAAAATTTGTGTACAATTATTCAAAAATAGATAGAAAAAGGCTATAAATTCTTAAGGGAGGGGAATTTTCATAAATGAGTTGATTTAAATCATCTCGCTTCCATAGAGAAAGTGATCCTAAAGTAAAGGCCTTCCTTTATTGAACAGCCTGTATAGCAGTTTTTCATGCACGTATACAATCCATATTTTGAACGGGAGCAACATTTGTCACTTTTTGAATCATTAAGGAAATAGTACCATTTGAGTTTTAAATGGTGCTATTTCCGGCAATCGACCCGAGGTAAAATAATTAAAATCCGGTAGTAAATTGTATATCATCGAATAATCATCCAAGAAAGAACATCGAGTCAATCAAATAACATGTATACATTTTCTTACAAGGTATTTTGGTATAAAATATTTCGTACTTACTCTGATTCGTTGTTTTCAAATACAAGTTGGCCTTCTAAGTGGCAGTAATCCTTTCCAGCCTTTGCAGTACCGTCCTCAGTGAAATATGGAATTATAACACGTCCTCTGACTCCAGAACACCGTAATACTTTAACATCGTAAGTTCCGACACTTTCAATTAACTCGTGGTTCTGTGCTTCAAATTTGAATAACCCAGCATGATCATCGTCCAAAATTATCACTGTTGCTAGTGTTGGAGAACCCAGAGATTCAAACGGGTGAGCTGAGGTTAATCTAATATAAAAATGCTCGTCAGCTTCGAAAACATCATCATCGATTACTTCCAATTCAAGTCGTTTCTCTTTATCCCCTGGACCAAAATGTAAAGTACCTTTAGCTGGGATGTAATCACTATCTGCTTGAGCTGTGCCATCTTCAGTTGAATAATTCACTGTTAAGGGGCTATCGATGTCTCCAACACGTGCAATACGAACTTCAAAATGTCCACAGCTCTCCAGAACTGTATATTTGGATGGTTCAAAGTAGACACGGCAAGCAGATTGTGTATATTCGGCCACTCCAGATTCTCTCTGCAATTCAGCCTTAACTTCACTCAAGTCACTTTGCGCTCTCTCCGAAATTCGACGCAATAGGTCGCCACTCCCCATTAATTTTCGCGTAGCTTGAATACGATAGAATGCTCTTGATTTTGGTCCTCGATTGAGAACCATTTCATGGGCCATACGTTCAAGAGCTCCCAATTCAACATGAGGATGTTGTTGTCTCAAATCCTTCAAAGTCGATATGTATTCCTGCTTTATGTCTTCGTGGATATCATCCAGTCCTAACAGTTCCGAATTCCCCAATTCCAAATTGTCGCCCTCCGCTTGTACTATAACTCCTCTTCTGTTCATTCTGTAATCTTTTTTCACATATTTGTACATCTTTCTATCAGCAGCATATGCGGTCAGGACAGTAGCCGGAAAGAAACAGAAAGTTAGTAGACTTTCCCAAATTTCTACTACCCCAGGTGAAAAATAGGCTAATATGAGATAAAGCCACACATAAGCAAACACAGACCAACTAGCAGTTACCAGAAAGACACTAAAATGTTTTATTTTCCTCACTTCACCATTTGGAATCACAGAAACACAAAGAGCGATTATTACAAAAAGATTATAAGCTGCTGAACCCACTATTGTACTAGGACCCAGGTCTCCAGCTTGGAAGTTTTTGGCCCATATTTCTATCACGGAGAGAAGTATCTCAGGAGCACTAGAACCGAGTGCCATGAGGGTGAGATTGGCAACTGTTTCGTTCCACACTCTTACAACTACAATTTGAGTATCGCCGTTGCTTTTCCGGACGGAAACTTCTCTTTCTTGGGACGTAATTACTTCGATAGCTGCCATAAACCGGTCAGAAATGATAGAAACCCCGATAAAAAGATAGGCCAGGATGAAAAAATAAACAAAACCGCGGATTATTCTATCCAACAAGGCTACATTGTCAAGAGGTTGCCAGCAAGGTAGCAGCAATCCATCCTCGCAACGGATAGTTGTGTTGCTGCCTTCTGCCATTGCGTTCACCGGATCACACTCGTCCCTCGTCGGTTTTTCCACATACCACGTAACCGATATGGCGGTTGGAACGAAACTGACGCCAAGACTGGCAAAACCCTCGGCGCGCGTCGGAAACTCAACTGTATTCCCTATGCGTGTCTTACGGAAAATATAGCATGGACTCAGATATGCTTCGTTCTCATCACGCACCTCTTATACTCTACTCACTTTGTTGCCTTCCACAGAAAACCTTGAATTGATGTACCACACCCACTTTATAAATCCTATCATTGTTGACATCCACCAAGTAATGAAGGTGGGTAGTTATTTTGAATGAATATGTTCACGATAAACATCAATTAGAAATTCATTCTGGAAATGATTTTACAATACTTATTAAGCGGTATGACTTCGGAGAAAAACTGTATAGATCTTTATGTTTCTTATTCACAGAAACACGTTTTTAAAAAGTTTATTAATATTTATTAAATGAATTTCACAATATAAAATATACGTGTTAATTGTTACAAGTCTATATCGATTCTAATTCTTGTTCATGTCTCGTACCAGTGGATTCCGAGATTTGTTATAATAACGCTGATGCTGGAGTCAGCGGAATATCGTGGGAACGGGAATCACCTTACATAACTCCTCCATCCCTAAAACGAACTCGAGGGTGGAATCACTTGAGTTTAGTCGAGGGCCAACCTATGGGTTTCTTGAGTTTCCGCTCTATCTAATCGTTTTGTGATTTTTCGTCCGAATTTGTAGAATAAGTAGGCTAGAATGCAAATGGTTAATGTCGCGATGCTTCCTAAAGACCACAAAGAATATTTCTTATGAAGATTCAAATTTTCGAGGGGTTCTTCTTCTTCTACTTGTAATTGCAGTTGATGTAATTTGTTAAGGGAGGTTCTTTCCAATAGTAATTTCTCTACGTGGAGAGTTGGTAACTTAACTAGTTTTATATCTTCTAGGGTTATGGGATTCCCTATTATGGTGCCCTTTTCATTTTTATAACTGTAAGTCGGTGTTGCAATGGAACATCCTGGTGGGATGGTGAATAAATAGGTTCCTTTCAGTATAGCCACGTTGTCGTCTTGACAAACAGCTTGAATTTTTCGGAATTCTGGGAAAATTCCGATGTAATGTGCCTCGTTTATTTCTTCTATAATCTGTTGTTTTACGTGGACTGGAACTTGATGGCAGTTGGTTAAAGTTGTTTCGGTTGACAATAGCGATGTTATACAGGCTAGGTTTTCCCGAAGAGGTAGCAAGTGGTTTCTCTTGCACAAGTAGTTTGGCATAAGGTTGATGCACTCTTCGTCGTGGTACTGGTACTCCATGTTGCTCAGGGTAAGGTAGGAAGAGGGTGCAATTATGATGGATTGATTTTTGTTTGGTATTGAGTAGAGGTGATAATGGTCAAAAATGTTTGGGTGAACTAAAGGAAAATCAAGTGAAAATATCATTTTCTCGTTAGTCATAAAGACATATGCTTCTACAATCCTGTAATAATTTAGATATTCTTCTTCGTGGAAGAGTAATTGTGAATTGTCATGAGATTTATGCAAATAATTTATAATTTCTTTCAAATCGCTGGGTGTAATAATACTATGATGTAAAGTTTTTAAATAAGCAAAACTTACTGCATTTTAGATTTCAGAAATAAAGCTCAAGAGTGAATCTAAATTGAATTTGATCTGGTCTAATATGTTATATATTTCTAAATAATGAGAATAGGATGATTCATTAATGGCCTTTCTCAATTCCTCGATTTTTTGTTCAATTAGATTCTGATTGTCTGTAATAGCTGTCATTGTTTCATTGATATTGTTCATTAATTTTGAAGTAAGTGATATATGTTTATTTACCTTTTTTATAATTTTATTCTGACTGGTTTCTAGTTTGGAAATACCACCATAAATTTCTTTCGCGTCTCCTTGATCTAAATTTCCTGTGAAGAATTTTATTAAAGAGCCAGCAGGGTTGATTAGGCCTCTCTTTGCTCTTCCTTTTGGAAAGAGTGAGTTAAATTTTTTATTAACCGTATTTACTTCATTTTTTAAATGTGTGTAGACGTTATACAAGTCGTCTATGCTGGAATTTGTTCTATTGATTAATTTACCCAGTTGTTCATAACGAGTAGTTATTCATCGGACTTGGTATCTCAAATGGTCAATTTGAATGTAATGGAGAAAAGTGTGGGACGCAATTTTGATTCTAGCAGTTCCGAGTTTGAAGGGAAGGATACCAGGGTTATCTTTGAGGTTATGAATCTGAACTTTCTGTGCCGTTATGGAAGGAAGTATCATCAACCTGTAAAAGTGGATTATCGGTCATTTTTCTTGGTGGTTTGAATACTTGTTTGTGGTAGGTATTTTGTGTGGTGGTAGCAGTTAATTCATTAGATTTCAATATATGTTCGGGTCGATAAGGTGGTTTTGTTTTTGACTGTCTGTCTGTTAATTTTCGATAACCCATTCGACCTGGTTCGATATCGGAAGGATCGTTACGTTTTTCGTTAATTTTTGAAATTAGATTTGATTTTTGTTGGGCCATGTTTTCATGAAGTTTTTTATATAAATCGGACATTATCTGCTTGTGATCATCGACAACTTGACTGTTCGAATGGAATTCATTATCAATCTCTATTGAGGCTCTTAATTCTAAATGACCTAATATTAGATCAACTGGTTTTTTCTTAGTGGCTGTGTGAATGGAGTTATTGTATCCTAGAACAGCATACATTAACTTTTCGAAGGGATTTATTTTTGGTTTAGTCAATGTGAGAGTACGCATATGTTCAATTAGGGTTGAATGGAACCTCTCAACGATTGCATTACTGTTAGGATTCAATGGTAGAGTGTAGTGCCAGTTGATTTTGTGAACATTTGAAAAATCTTTCAGAAGTGTCTGTTTGAATTCAGTTCCGTTGTCAGATATTATATTTTCTGGAATTTTATAGGTTGTAATAAACTGTAGGAGAGACTGATATACATGTAGTCCAGATAGGCTTGGTAAGATATACGCTTGTCCAAATCGTGAAAAACTATCACATGAATAGTTTCAAACGGTTTTTTGGGGGTAGTCAATTGGAGTTTTATGAGAGGCGGATGTCGTTCATATTTGACTTGTTGGCAAATAGAACAGTTATTGATATATTTTCTGACGTCGTCATTTAATTTAGGCCAATAATATTTTAATTTGATTTCATTGATAGTTTCATGAATGCCTCTATGATTTGTAATACCTTCATGAATAGACTTTATTAGATTTTGTTGCCTATTTTCCGTAGTAACGTCAACTAAGAGTTTGTTGGATTTAAAAATTTTGAAGGCGACATTTTTGAAAATCTGTGGAAGGAAAGTACACATTTCTTTATATAAATTTTGATTTTCGTCATTGTGAAAATAAATAGTATATTGTCTTTTAGGACTACCGAATTCTTTCAAGAACTCTATCACTTGTTTTCGAAAACTTTCTTTTGTTACATAAATGTACCATCTTGTTCGATTCACAGGATCTTTGAATATCCTTTTTGTTTCTAATCTAGGATTTTCATGAACTTGAATGATAAATAATTGACAGAGAAAATAGTTTACTGGCTTATCGATAATTTTAATTTCCAATATGGGATTTTCTGCACTAGTATGTATTATTTCGTCGTCATTGTTTTCATCGGGGTCTACTTGTCCGATCATTGAAATGTTGTCTGGTTGGTTACTTGTTGAAGGTTCATTAGTATTATCAAGGATTGGATTTTTATTGTATTCTTGCATATATTGTAAAATAGGGGGAATATTATCTTGTACGTCTGTCAGATAAATTTCTACTCTAGATAAGGCGTCGGCATTAGTGTTCATCTTTCCTTTTTTATATATAATTGTGTAGTCAAATTCTTCAAGTTTCAGTCTCCATCGGACCAAACGGGAATTTGGTTCCTTCAAGGACATAAGCCATTGAAGCGGTTTGTGATCGCATAGAAATTTGAATGACCTGCCGAACAGATATGGCCTGAAGTAATTTGTGCCCCAAACGATAGCTAAGAGTTCTTTCTCTATAGTTAAATAGTTACGTTCTGAGTCGTTTAGTGTCCGTGACGCAAAGGCAATAGGTTTGTCGGCCCCTATGGGTCCTTGAGATAGGATTGCGCTTATAGCAACGTTGCTAGCGTATGTTGTCAAATTAAAGTCCTTGGTGAAGTCAGGATATTGAAGGATTGGATCATTAGTTAATAAGGATTTACAGTCTTCAAATGTTTTGATATAAATAGGATCGTTAATATTTATCTGGGCTCCTTTTTTCAAACATGTAGTGAATGGTTTTGTGATTTTAGCGAAATTTTGAATGAATTTCCTGTAATAGCCCAGGAGTCCGAGAAATCCTTTGATTTCTTTGGTTGTCTTAGGAATTGGGTAGTTTATGATTGCTTTGATTTTGTCTGGGTTTGGTTCGATGCCCTCTGGGGTAATAATGTGACCTAAGAACGCGACCTCTTTTCTCAGAAATTCTGACTTATCGAGCTGCACTTTTAGATTACTTTCTCTCAATCTCTGAAATACGAGTTTGAGGTTTACCATATGTTCTTGGAGGGATGTCGAAAATATAATGATATCGTCTATGTAAACAAAACAAATAACATTCTGTAAGCCTTTCAATACATTATCCATTACCCTTTGGAAAGTGGAGGGAGCATTCTTTAACCCAAATGGCATGCGCAAGTATTCATAATGTCCGTTCTCTACATTGAACGCTGTTTTTTTATATCATCAGAGCACATCTCTATTTGATGAAAGCCGCTCGTTAAATCTAATGTAGTGGAATACTGACATCTGCCTAATTTGTCAAGAATGTCGGAAATGTTAGGGATAGGATGTCGGTCGTCAATTGTTTTGTCATTAATCTTTCGATAGTCAACCACGATGCGCCACTTTTTCTTGCCAGATGCATCTGATTTTTTTGGGACTATCCAGATAAGAGATGACCATGGAGAGTCACTGGGTCTAATGATACCCTGTTCAAGCATGTCATTGATTTGTTTTTCAACCTCTGGCTTATGGATGAATGGATATCGATAAGATTTTGTATAGATTGGTGTCTCGTCTGTAGTATTTATCTTATGTTTCACCTGGTTAGTGAAAGTTAATTCAGAATTTTCACGGTGAAAAATTTCAGAATACGATTGAATTAGATTCATGAGTTGATTTTTTCCTTCAAGGTTCATATGTTCTGTACGAATAAATGGTGTCATATCATACTTGGGTGTGTTATCATGGTTCATGTCCTGTATGGTCATATGAAATAGTTCGAAGTTATTTTTGTCGAAAGCTGTGACTGGTACGGGAGAATACAAGAAAATTTCTCGTACGTCACTGGTGTTATTATAAATTTCAACAGGAGCATATCCGGAATGAGCTGTTGTCAGACATTCGCGAATTTTACAGTGAAAATTTCTGTTTCAGGAATAGTTATATTGCCTTCAGGTAATGTCACTGGAATTTTCGCGGATTCGATTGAGAATGGTTCTAGTCTTGCGAAAAATAGGAGTTTTCCTTTTGTTTCGTAATGACTTAAAGGAAGTTCTACAATAGGTGTTTTTAGAAGGGAGTTTTGAATGTCTAGTTGTACATTAAAAGCTTTCAGAGTGTCATACCCTATTAAACCGTTGAAAAAATGATGGAATTTGAACAAGTAAAATTTAATTTTTTTGTTTGAATTAAACTCACTGAAAGCAGGGATTTCTGCGCAATAGTTTTCATGAGTTGTTTGAAATATAGAAGAGATAGTGAACGGTTCATTTTTTATATAATCGTGAAAATAGTTTTAAGCAATTTCAGGATCTAGGAAAGATTTTGTAGCTCCAGTATCTATTAATAATTTCAAAAGCTGGTTCGAAATTTTGATATATGGAAGGTCTTTCTGATCATAAAGTCAATGTATTTCTATGTGATGGGCTCTTGAGATTCCGTCAACTGAAAATTTGGATTCAATTCGACATTTTCTGCCGATTGATCTTGTGTTTCATAATTTTCATCTTGAAAACATGTTGTTTCATAGGAAGTGCTTGATTCAGTTTGAAAATCTGCAACCGGGTGTTGATAGTCATAGTATTGATTATCGGAATTAATTTGTTCGTCGTAATAATTTGGATCTAGATTATAAAGTTCTTCTGAAGTAAAAGTCTGTTTTGGTTGTGAATATGCGTTATATGGGGTGTCATTTCTGGTTCTTGGGAATGTTCCGTGTGAAATTCCACTCATGGGTATTGGTCGAACTGCCTGATTTTGTGTATTTGATTTCGAAATATTAGTCGGATTTTGGGAAGTTCTTTGGTTTCCAAAAACTATTTGAAAAATATCTTTGTGGAAGGGCTGGCCTTGGATGTATTTGAATGGGACCTCGTGGGAAACTGTTTCCATTATTTAATCGAGGTGCATAGCTCGGGGGTAATTGGAAACTAGCACGGGGATAATTTTGGTAGTTGTTTAGAAAATGATTTACATGTCCCTGATTATATTTGGGATTCGGGTTGGATTTATTTGATTGATATTGGTTACCCATTGGTTTTTGTAAATAACGAATATCACTTTCGGAAATGATATATTGCCTAGCTTCTGCCAAGTCATTTGGTTTCATTGCCCTAATTGTCGGACCTAGTGGTTCTTTTAAACCGGCGAGAAATAGTTTCAAAGCATGAGTGTTATAAAATGTTTTCTTCACATGTTTTGTATCTGGATTAATTTCATGTGTATCTAAGTAATTGTGAAGAGCGCTTAAGTTAGACATAATACGAGTATAAAATTGTAATGGTGTTTCGTTATTAGTTTGCCGTAACTGATCCAGATCAAATAACAATCCATTTTCATCTCTTTGATCACCGAAATGAGCAATTAAAGCTGATTTCACTGATTGCCAATCTTTAGCGATACAAATACTATATACTTCGCGAGCCTTACCTATTAATTTTGCATAAATTCCATAAATAAGAGTAGTATTTGGAACGTTATTTTGATTTGTGGGGTTTGGATCCCAATATGTATTAATTAAAGTATTAGCAGTATCTAAATATGATGATAATGCTAACGGATTTCCTTCAAATTTGGGAACTATCTCTAAAAGTCTGCTATCAAAATTTGGCGTTGCCATTTTGGCTGTATTATTTTTTGAAATATTTAAATTAGAGAATGATATGTTAATATCTAAATCTAAGTTTGAACTATTTAATGCAATATTTTCTATATCTAACTCGCAATCGATATCTTCACTTGAATGATATGAATGCGAGGAGAATGACATAGAACAGTAAAAGAAATATAGGAAATAGGAAATGAGCAACTTACATTAAAATAGTTACTTTCATTGTCTTCTCCACTTCAACCAAGTTTTCCACGATGGATCTTAGGTTCTTCCGAATAAACAGTTGGGACTGACGGGTTATTTGCGATAAATGGTCTTTCAGAAATCCTCGTCGACTGCGCCACTTTATGTTTCTTATTCACAGAAACACGTTTTTGAAAAGTTTATTAATATTTATTAAATGAATTTCACAATATAAAATATACGTGTTAATTGTTACAAGTCTATGTCGATTCTAATTCTTGTTCATGTCTCGTACCAGTGGATTCCGAGATTTGTTATAATAACGCTGATACTGGAGTCAGCGGAATATCGTGGGAACGGGAATCACCTTACATAACTAGATAGATTCATAGTACAGGAAGAAATGGGATTCAAATTGGGAGGACATCATTGACACTTCATTTATTATTATAAACAGACGATTACTTTTTGGTTCTTTTTTATCTCATCGTTTGTAAATTAGAACTAATTTCATCAAAACAACTCTTCAATTGGTGTTAATGCACAATTAATAATGATAACAATAATTTTAGTTTATTCGATAATTGGTCAAGTTTATATGGAGTTCTTTTACAAGTAAGGTTTTCTTTAGGAGTGCATCCATATATTGGTTTCAAAATAAAACATAAAAAAAATATAACTAATTTCACTAGTATAAGAACTGACTGGCAAATTTGGGTAAGTATAAGCAAGTATGATACAAATGTATGAATAAACATGAAAGATAAGCACACCTCTGTAGCACAGCTGATACCTGAAGGTAGTCAGTCATACACTCGCAAGCTGGGAAAATTAAAATAAACCAAATACTTTAACATGAATAATATTTCAAACGCACAACTAATTGAGGCAATAAATAGAAGTGGAAACTGAATAAAAGAACATTTTGATAATACAATTAGCAAATTAGCTGATGAACTACAAGCTGCAAATGATAGAATTAGGAATTTGGAAAATCAAAATAGAACAATTGAAAGCAACGTCGGGAAATTAGAACAACACCTCCGAAAAAACAGTATAATTGTACATGGACTAGAATCAAAAAATAATACAGAGCTCCAGAAATCTATTATTGAAAAATCTCAAAAATCTCTGAATATAGTAGTTGAAAAAAGTGACCTGAGCAACATATATACATTAGGAAAGGCCACTACCAAGCCAATAAGTTGGAATTTTTGACAAATTTCAAGGTAAAAGGAATATTACAGTTCGCTGTGAACTTAAAAGGCACAAATATTTTTGTTAACAAAGATCGAAACATGAGAAAATGAGGCGAACAAGAAAGTCTTCGTAAACAAATGAAATTAGCCAGGGATAAAGCTATAGAGCATTAATCAACAAAAATACCCTTCAAATAAATGTAGAGACATTTACAGTGGAGAACCTGAAAATCATCGAGGAGAACTCAAATCAAATAAGTAATATTAAATCAAATAGAGCTTCATCTATCCCAGGAAGGAAACAAAGCGAATCAGAACACTCTGATTCTGAAGTTCGAGAGCCAAACAGCTAACGTGAAACAACCAAAAAACGAAAATCTGGAACCAAAAAAATAGAAAAATCTACGTTAGGTAATAAGATAGCAAAAAAAAACTAAGGGTGGATAAGATATAAATACATGTAAATAACTAGGAAATTTAATCCACGGAATATTTTCTATTCTAATCTATTTATATGAATGTAATGTAAATAATATACTGAAATGAAATCCTATCTTAAAATAGACCCCTTTATTCGTGAATTCAAAATAAGCAATAAGCAGACTGAAGGAGTGCAAAATGAATGTGAATGTTCTGAAGTCTTTGAAATTGATAATACAAACAAAAACTTCAAATTAATACACTCAAATATTCGTAGTCTTTATAAAAATTTACTATCCCTTCAAATATTCTTAGAAGCATTCACAGAAGATGTTGACTGTATCGTTCTCACAGAAACACGTAAAATAAATGTCGAATTTTGCAAAATAAATGGTTATTCAAATATCTACAATAATGATAACTTCAATCAAAATTCTGGTGTTATTATGTATATGGAGAATGAAATTGAATAAGACTACAAAATTGAAATGATTCATGAATGTAAAATAATACATGCCAAGTTGATATTACGAAATCGAACTTATGAATATCTGAATATTTTATCAGAATACGGTTTTCAATCGCTGATTACCGAAAAAAATAGAATTCATCAAAACAATGAAGGCAGTTGTCTCGATCACGATTTTATAAAAGTAAAACCAACTCGAGTGACTCCTTAATAGCGATCATACTCAGATCTGCAATCACGGACCATTCTCCAGTCACTGTCCAATAAGTTTTTAAAGAAACTAATAAAGTCAAAGCTCAACAAAATCTATTTATTAAATACATAAATTATGATACTTAAAGATATAAATTAGGAGTATTGGCTGGATCCACTGGAAATAGAACCTGCAACAAAAACATTCCTCAATATTATAACTAGGAGTATAGAAAATCAAACAATAGAAATAAAACAATAAAGGAAATTTATAAGGAAATCACCGTTGATAACAAAAACAATACTAAACTCCATTGAGCATAGGAACAATCCACATAAACCATACAGTAAAACAAGTAGTTGCGACCTGAAATAACAAAATAATATCTACAGAAATGAATTAAATACAATCATATATAAAGCCAAAAATTCATATGTCAGAAAATAATCGTCGAAGAAGAAAAATCTCTATGGAACATAATCGAAGAATTAAAAATAAACCAACCAATCAATCCCCTATTAGTGAAATATGAAGAAAGATTAGAATATGAATTCTAGACTAATGTAGGCAATAATTCTATACGAATATAGGCAAAAATTTTGCTAATAATAAAAAAACAGATGAGAATTTCTATGAAAATTATACGATGAACACACATCTCATGTACTTAATGCCAATATGCTCATCTGAAGTGAAAAATATAATACTTAATCGAAAAAGGAAAAAGCTGTAGGTATAGATGGTATTCGAGCAGAGACCCTCCAAAAAATTGTTGAAAATATAATCAATCTATCTCCAAATCATAAATATGCAACCTAGCCTAATATAATTAAGAAATAGTTTATAATAAATACGGTTTAAGATACCTGCCTGTAACACTTTCTGGAATTTTTGCCACTTCTTCTGGAGTTCCAGTAGCAATCACTTCTCCGCCTTTTATTCCGCCCTCTGGTCCGATGTCTATTATATAATCTGCAGTTTTTATAACGTGCAAATTGTTTTCGATAACTATAACAGTGTTTCCCAGATCGACTAATCTATGGAGTATTTTTAGTAAGTTATTTATATCTTCAAAGTGTAATCCAGTTGTTGGCTCATCAAGAATATACAATGTTCTTCCGGTAAATCGTTTTGATAGCTCTTTGGACAGCTTTATTCGTTGTGCTTCACCCCAGACAACGTTGTTGACGACTGTCCGAGTTTTATATAGCCAAGCCCCACTTCCTGCAAAGAAACCAACTTTTCTTTTACCATTGGAAGGTTTTCAAAAAAATCACAAGCCTGATCTATCGTCATATCAAGCACATCAGAGATTGATTTTCCTTTATAAGAAACTTCCAATGTTTCACGATTATACCTTCGCCCTTTACACTGCTCACACTCCACATAAACGTCCGGTAGAAAATGCATCTCTATAATTGTTAACAAAATATTTGTTTCAGTAGTATGCCCTAGTAGATATACTGGACTACTTCTACGACAAAAACCAAGATGGCGGCCATAGGGGTGTCGGTCCGGTGATAAGGATCGGTTGTTTGTAAAGAGTATACAGGGTGCGTGCAAAAAGTGTGTCACATGAAAGAGTATACAGGGTGTGTGCAAAAAGTGTGTCACAGGGTCACGTGACTAACACATGACAGCATGGCGGCCCTAAGGTACAGCTGTCATGGCGACCATAAGATCCAACTGTCATGGCAACCATAAGGTACAGCTGTCATGGCGACCATAAGATCCAACTGTCATGGCGACCATAAGGTTCAACTGTCATGGCAACCATAAGGTACAGCTGTCATGGCGACCATAAGATCCAACTGTCATGGCGACCATAAGGTCCAACTGTCATGGCGACCATAAGGTTCAACTGTCATGGTGACCATAAGGTCCAACTGTCATGATTGCGTTGTAGAGGTGTCGCCACCACGTGACAGCTGTCATGGTGGACCTATGGTACAGATTGCTTCGTAGAGGTGTCGCCACCAAGTGACAGCTGTCATGGCGAACCTAAGGTACAGATTGCTTCGTAGAGATGTCGCAACCACATGACAGCTGTCATGGTGGACCTAAGGTACAGATTGCTTTGTAGAGGTGTCGCCACCATATGACAGCTGTCATGACGAACCTAAGGTATAGATTGCTTCGTGGAGGTGTCGCCACCACGTGACAGCTGTCATGGTGGACCTAAGGTACAGATTGCTTCGTAGAGGTGTCACCACCAAGTGACAGCTGTCATGACGAACCTAAGGTACAGATTGCTTCATGGAGGTGCGAAGCACCTCTACGAAGCATTCTGTACCTTTGGTTCAAAAGGTATAGACTGATACGTGGAGATGGCGCCACCAGTTCGACTCGACCGACTCATGCGGCTCGCAAGCGACTTCGATAAATGAAAGGTCGGAGATCATCGGCTACAACGTTTCGTGCGACTTCGCAGACTCGTTCTAGTTTGCGGGTGTTAATATCGATGAGGACAGTATAGCTCAAGATGAAGTGTGTGGCGGTCGACATTCAGAGCTTCCAAATCTCATACCATGGTTCAACTAGGTGTCCGTGGAGGCTCTGCCATCTTTGAATGAACTAGTGTGACGGCACATGCCACATGTGTTTTTCATCGGCTTAAGCATCAGAGTGAAGGGGTCTACACCGGAAGTCGTTATTTTATTGCTTATTTTGAATCTACATGATGAGCTGAACAAGATTTTCATCGACTCGATGAATTTTATGATTTACATGGGGAAAAATCTAATATCGGGCATGTAAACAGGACAAACTGTAAATTTTGCTGCAACTATAGCTTCATGGATATCAAATGAAAGGTCTTGATGTGTAGAATGTGAATTTCCAACATTTTCGTGAAAAAATGCCATATCGTACATGTAGATGAGGAAAAACCTCTGAATATAGCTTTATGGAGGGTGTCACGTGTGTTACATCGATGAGGTGGTCAACGAGGTGTCTCTCACGCAGGTCTTCAGTGTGGTGTCATGGCATACCGTAGTCATAGAAACCATAGAGCTACAGAGCACAACCAGTCACAACCATAGAGCTAAAGGTTATAGAGCTAACCTGAGTCGCAGACTGGAAGAGGTGTCATGGTGTCTGTCATGTGGGTCTTCAACGAGGTGTCTTGGTGTCTACCGTGTGAACTGTCATGGAGGATCTTTCATAGCGTGTGTTTCCATATTTTTGATATGAGGAAAATCAATATGATGCATACAAATTGGGGTGGGGAGAACATCAAGCTATAGCTTCATGTGTATCAAAATACACAATGATTTTGACGAGTGAGTGGTGTTTTATTGAATTGAAGATCCGGCGACCATCGTTCACGAACGATGATGACGTCACTGCTCCAAGCCAATGACAGTAACTGATTCAATCCGGCGACCATAGTTTACGAACGATGATGGGTAGATGTGAATAATTATAATGATTGTAATGCATTCATGCACATGTTTTATCGCGTGATTCAACACGTGCTTCAACATGCAGACACGTGTTTCAGACACGTGCTTCAGTATCCAGACACGTGCTTCAACATTCAGACACGTGTTTCAGACACGTGTTAAGCACGTGACATAATGGATACCTGCTAGCAGTCTGTGAACAACTATGAACGCTGAATAATTACAGCACTGCCACCCTGTTTGAGAAATAAAATGCCAAAAATAATAATGATAACATTTATTGGGAAGAATACATTTTGATAGTACATCATTTGTAATTAAAATAATAACATTATGATTCATGACCTGGCTCTTCACACTAAACTCCGAACTGATCCTGTAATCGGGGAATACTCCATTATACGGTCGTTAATGATGATGCAATAAGCCCTGGTGTTTTTGGGGAAATTCAGGAAACTTTCCATCTCTAGTTTGACGTCAACTGTTGATGACTTTATAGCATCGTTCTGTTTTGAACAATCAATAACAAAAATTGCTCTATTCTTGAATGCTATATAATCCAACATGGGCTCGCTTATCATTTTATTTGAAAATGATTTCTGGAAATCATAGTACATCTGGTATGCTTCCATGTATTGCTGGTCGGTGGAATTCAATTTCATTGCTTCATAGGGATAACACTCTGAATTCAAGTATAATTTTACATTTAGCAAGTTTATATTATCGAAATATGCACTGTGCTTCACAGGATTATTTTTTCGATCAGTTTGGAAAGCTAGAATCACATATCTGGGGCGTTCCAAATTCATTGATGTTTTAACAGCCCAAATGTCGCGAGTGCTCTCCTTCATCAACAGATTTTCATGCAGATCCCAACTACGGAATGGAATCAAAATAGGCTTCTCAGCACTCAAATTCTCCAACATTTGAAATTTAACTTGATCACTTGGAAACACATGTCGCACTTTTGATGCTATCGTCTTCACATTTATTTTAGCCCTCTTCGTGCCTGTGCTATTAGTATAGCAATTGTTATCGGTTCGAGACCTTATCAAGCGCAACTTATGTTTTCCACTCAAAACTTTGTTATAGTCAATGAATAGGCCTAGTAGAAAATTCAACGGTATCCATAAATTGATTTTATTATTGTAGACTGAACTCAGTGCATCCTTAAATGACCATCCAGAAATAGCTAGAGGTATAGATTCATGTTTGGAATATGTTAGATAAGCTCTGATGGTGCTGACAATACCAGGATCACGTACTTTGTCTATCTCTTTCCCATTCAATTCATAACTGATATATTCGAAGAGAAACGCTCCGAAATTATTCGTTAGTTTACATTCACCATCACCACTTGCTTCTGGCTGGAATTCTGCCTCGATTATAAAGCAGACGATGCCAAATCTACCAACACGTCTTGTTGATTGATTAATATCTCAACTTCATCGCTGTTGCCAAAAGATGTTGTGTGTGGATAGTAGGTGTGAGTTTCTTCTCGGATGATGTCTTCAATGAAGTTTGGCTCGTTGAATATTTGAAGTTTTTCTGACATTGTAACCAAGGAACTTCAAAAAATTTATATTCTCCAATGATAATGCTGCAGTAGCAACCTTCTCCTTCGAGCTCGTTGTAGATAATGACTGATGACCACTATGGGGATGTCTTTTATTTCTGAAATCTAAACCCATGTTCTCAAGTGATGGCTACTGCAACCTTCTCAGTTGAATTCCTTTCATATAATGAGTGGTGGTGAGTATTGGATTATTATTTATTGTTGTGAGGTATAATCCCTAACGATCTTTTTCAATTCCAATCGTACAATAATTTCTTCTCCACGAAAATTTACCGGTTTCCAATTCTGATCTAAAATATTCAGTGTGATGTTATCGAAGGACGTCTTGCTGATGACCGGTAGATAAATAAGATTCTTCGGCTCTATATCAATGGAAAACCCAGGTGGTACAAGAGGTGAGAACTCATATATCGTATGAGCTATCTTATTGTTATAATATGCTCCTGCGGTTAAGTTACACTCAACACGTATTGTTTGAACTTTGATTATGTTTATAGGTCGATCAGATACGTGTAGTTCGCGAGATGTCAATTTCTTTTTGCTGAATCCCAACAGTTCGCTTATACTATCTTTAGGAATAAAATTCACTTCAAAATCACTCTTCAGCTCTGTGTGTAGAGTGTTGTTGTTAGATTTTATTGATAATTTCCGGTCACGTTCTTCTTGCTTCACTCCTATCCCACAAACTGCACTTTGTATGAAATCCTCGATGTCTGTCAACTCGTAGGACCCCGTAGGTATAGTTACTACTTCTTCCTCACCCTTCACATTTTTATAATAAAATTTATTAAAACCTTCTTCAATGTTCGGAATGCTATTGTACGTATGCAAGCCAACAAGTGCGATAGAATAATATGAATGAGGATCTAGTTCTATAGGTGGGTGGAAATCTACAGATAAGCGGGAGCTCTTACCCGTGATAGTGAACGTCTGAGACATGATTGATGCAAACTTTACCAACAATCTATTTATATACTAATAAATGCAGGGTTAGTCGAGCACAACTGAAGAGTTAGAGAGGAATTCCAAACATAACTGACCACAATTATAAGTGTTATATTGTTGAAAATTATCGTGATTGAATAATATCTTACACTTTTTGAAATAATCCACTAGTTCGCGAGGGGGGCGTAAATTACCAAAACTATCATAATATAAAACTGTATCACCGACTTTATTAAACCCAACCCAGTGAGTGCCTCCATTGTCCGAGCTATCTAAATTAACTATTCCACGCTCGTTTTTCCATGGTCCGTTGGATGGTAGTTCATCACGCATAAATACTCCTCTAAAATGGGGAATTTTCAGAGCTTTTGCTAGTTTTCGTAGATCGAGATCGGTCAGAGGTCTTCTGGGTAGGTTTACTGACAGTTTTTTGGATGTTTATTTAAATATAGGCCAAGACCTTTGCGATACTTTTTCAAATATAGACCAGATCCTTGTTTCCCCAAAGCTATAGCTTCCATTGTTTTATTATGTCTTTCCGTTTCCTCCAAGGTTTTCCGAGCTGCTTTGCTGTCGTTGACGGCCTTAGCGATGCCTGCACCACCCCCCGCCAATGCTCCAGCAGCTGATAAGCCGGCAAACAGAGGTATTAAAAATGGTAGAAATCCTCCAGTCTTTGGAATAGGAATTACTCTTGGTAACCGAACATTTTTCCGACCACCCGCTTTTTTGAATTGTTTTCGTGCAACTTTCAACGCTGTTTGGGATGTTTTCTTCAGATTGGATGAGTCAAACTTATTCTTCATAACTTTTCTCACCCCATCGACAATTGCACTTCCGAACCCAACCTTCTTTCTCATACCCATTCCCAATTTCCTCTTTGCCTTCATAATTTTATTTACACCGAAAGCGGCAATCCTTTCTCCAAATTTTGTGTCTTTAGATTTGACACGTTGCCAAGCAGCGTTCTCTAATATTTTATCCGCCTCGTGACGTCCTTCCAAACTAGCGTTTCGCAGATATGAAATATCGTGTTGGCGGCAAGCTTTATCGAGTGGATTGATACCTGAATCTCCTCTTCTCAACCGTTCTTCTAATTTTGTACCGGGACCACAGAATTGATAACCAGGAATATGAAGTTCAAACGGGAGCTTGTTTATAAGCGTATTGAGAACACCTTCTCCTACGTACGCTTCCATACAGACTGATGAAAATTCAAGATTGCACCGTTATTTAACGAGGGGAGGGAGAAAGATCAAAGATCTCAAAATAATATTTTTTATTAATTTCAAAATTTTCTCAATACAAAAGACTTAAGTATAATCTTAACAATATATGTTTCAAATATTATAATCTTCACTCTTGATTCACCCTCATATTCACGGAATTTTTGTTCTATTATAATAACCATACCCTCGAGTCAATAATATTCCAGCTATTTGTTTGTTCCTAATAATCTCCAAATGATCAATGATGGATTCATTGAACGAGATCCGAATTATTGATCCAACTGTTGTGATTATTATCTAGACCCAACCATTTCACATACTGTTGACCCCTCCTCTTCCGTAATATTTTTTCGACTAAATACACATCGGGTTGTTTTGTTTTCTGTAATTCTTCCTCGTAGAAACAGCCGCTGATTGGTGCGTTGGTCATATCTTCTAGTAGATATGTGACCGGGTTGGTAATTTTTACTTTGATGATTTTAAATAATTCCGTACTCCGATTGGGCGTAAATCCCTTCTCAAAAATATGTTTAGCCTTACTTATTCGTACCACATCTCCTACGTTGTATTTGTGAGGCAGAGCTAACTTGATGTGTGAGTAGGATCGCTTCAATATCTCGCTCTCAATCTGTTTCGTCACTTTTATTGGAGCCATATTTATAGTACTATGTTTACGTTTATTATATTTTTCTGTGGTTTCTTCAAGTATATCAAGCCATTTGTATTTCCCGCTGAGACTGAAATGTTTGTAGAGCGATTCCTTTGACGTTCGAATGACACGTTCAGCAATGGCTGCTTTTTTCACACTATACGTATTATAATGATTGATATTATGTTTCTTCATTAGATCGTTAAAGTGTTTATTGAAGAATTCTTTTCCCTGATCGCTTTGCAGATTCCTAGGCTTACGATGTCCTTATAGCAATATAGAACTGACCGCTTTCCGAACTTCTTCGGCTGATTTCGTTTTCAGCGGGCGTGTCCATAGAAATTTCGAGAAACAATCGATCATAATCAAAATGTATTTGAATCCTCTATTTTCACGAGCGTAATTACCCATTTCTGCCAGATCCATTTGCCACAAATCATCCAAACCTTTTATGATCGTTCTGCGTCGTTTGAAATTCTTCCTACTCGGCTTATGAAGCTCATGCACAACTTGTTCTCTACTCATCTTATCAATGTGGAAATCTAGTGTAGAATTAATTTTTTGGGTATATTCACAGGATTTGGAGATATACGTTTCACAGAGCCCTGCTTTGTTGTTGTGGATGATGAGGGTCTCTTCTTAGAAGGTTCCACAGATGTCATCCGTCGTTCTAACGCCTCCACTTTACTAGTAATGTCATTTAGACGCATGTTCACACTGTTAAATGTGTTATTGATCTCTTTCAATTCATTTCTGTTTTCCCTCACACTATCACTGATTGTTTTATACTCTGATTTTATATAGATCCCCATTCCATTATATTTATTCTGAATGTCCATCAGATGTTTATCAATGTTGAGAATAACCTTGTCATTCGTTAAGTTATGTTCATCCAGATCCTTGTTGATATCTTTGATCAAATTATCAACCCTAACATTGAAGGTATCTTTAAGACTGGTTTCCGTTTTCAGATTCAGTTTGTGTGTTAATTTATCAACATATACTTTATTTGCAACATCTCCATCATCATTCGGTGATTTTACGTTGCACAATCTACGATTTTCCATATCATAACTTCCATCGCTAGTTAGGAATAATCCTTGTCCGTGAACTTGTTTGAAATTATTATTAAATACATTTGTATCATATATCCACATGGAAGAGGAGGCTCTGCAAAACTTATCCATTGAAACCATCTTTATAACTGAGATGAATTTGTCTTACACCTGGTTTTTGTTCAATTACCCCTGCCTCTATCAATTCTTCTATTATAGAGATTATCTCATTGTGATGATTATGGTTACCTGCATGCGAGGATGCAACAAGAAGTCTCAGTCTATCCACAATTTCGTTAACGTCATCCCAATAAACATATTCGATATGTTTCTCGTTATATTCAAGCATATCATTTTTGATATATGCACTTCCAGTGTATGTTTTGGCTCTGGGTCTTTTCATGGAATTAATCAAAGGTTTCAGTACATTTTTGTATTTTACAATGTTTCTTATTCGATCAGCTGGATCGTTATTACGCCTATGGGCACTAGTCATTTCCATCATTTGACTGTAATTTTTCCCATCTTCCACAGTGTAAGTATCAGGTAGAACATCTCTGTAAAATATCAAATTATACAGTCCTGTGGTACCCTTGAACGGAGTACCCTTGATAATTATATTACTCTCACTATCAATTTCTATAGGTTGATTACCCATGAACCATTTGTCTAAAGTTGAATTATATTGCAATCCCATTCTATCATCGTATTTCTTGACATCATCATCCAATAGGAATCCTTCCAAGTAATAACGTGCTAATGTGGGGTATTGTTGCAGAAACTCCTCTGTAGCCTCTGCATTATCTTTCTTATGTTTTCTGAATTCTTCACGAATCTGATCGATAGTAGGTTCGAGGGTAAACACATCCTCCTCAGTATTTTGGGGGTTATATACGAACTCTTCCCCTTCAGTTACAATATTTGAGATTGGTATGGTCTCCATTTGTGTTGCTGTAGAAACAATACTTTTAGGTTTAACCAACGAATTTTGTTCGATTATTTCAGCATTTTTCGCAATTTCCTCCAGAGGTTTAGATACATTCCTGAACATATTATCTAGAATCTCATCATTTTCAGATTTACCCAATTTCACAGCCATATATTTTTTCCTCACAACGTTTGCTAACTCCCAAATTTTTTTCTTCAATTGTTGTTTTTCTTTAAGCGTGTTACTCACACCCACGTCCATGCTGAGCGGGTTGTCTATTTCAAATGAAAGTATATATACATGTTAGATGTATATATAACTATCAAAACCTTTGCTATAACGTCCTTTGTTCATATCACAGTCTTTGTTTATCATAAGGAATCCATATTTATCTTTCCAACATACGCTACATATCTCTTTGAATTTTTCGAGTGACATGTCGGTACTTATATGATCGGTGAATATATGTTTCAAATTGAGCTCATCCTGTTTGAAAATAATCAAGCAATTGGCATTGTCGCGCAATCCATGTTTTGGACATTTAGCAAAAGACTGGCAAAGATAGAAACTATCAATTGAGTTGTGTCTCCCTCTTGAAAAATAAGCACGAATTTTCTCCTGTTTCTCAAACATCACGTCATCGAATATTATGATTGAATTGGGCCTCGCTTCTGTGGGGTCTATGACCTCATCACTTTCGGTACAAGGAAAATATCCAAGCCCCTCAATTTTCTTCAATGTCTCCTTTAGTAACTGGTATTTTGGTTGGTGTAAAGACTTTGAATATATGTACACGTTTTCAAATTTCAGACCGTTTGCATCTAACAATAGAGATAACATCACATTTGTTTTCCCACAATTACTTGGACCACAGATTATTGTTCGTAGAGTATTAGGCAGCAGAGAGCTGTGACGTTGTGGTTGTTCAACATTCTCATTGCTTGACCCTAAGTTCATAATACTCAACGAGTCTTTTTGCTTAACAATCTTCATCATGCCTGAAGGCGAATCGAAATCATACTGGAACATATGTTAATAAGCATTTGTTTATATACTAGATGATGATGTTATATTGTGTATGTCTGATCGCGCGGTTAGGTGCTTCTACGGTTCTGTCAAAATCAGGTATCAAATACATGTTAAATAGGTATGAATGCTGGAACACGTGTCTGAATGTTGAAACACGTGTCTGAATGTTGAAACACGTGTCTGAATGTTGAAGCACGTGTCTGGATACTGAAGCACGTGTCGGAAACACGTGTCTGCATGTTGAAGCACGTGTTGAATCACGCGATAAAACATGTGCATGAATGCATTACAATCATTATAATTATTCACATCTACCCATCATCGTTCGTAAACTATGGTCGCCGGATTGAATCAGTTACTGTCATTGGCTTGGAGCAGTGACGTCATCATCGTTCGTGAACGATGGTCGCCGGATCTTCAATTCAATAAAACACCACTCACTCGTCAAAATCATTGTGTATTTTGATACACATGAAGCTATAGCTTGATGTTCTCCCCACCCCAATTTGTATGCATCATATTGATTTTCCTCATATCAAAAATATGGAAACACACGCTATGAAAGATCCTCCATGACAGTTCACACGGTAGACACCAAGACACCTCGTTGAAGACCCACATGACAGACACCATGACACCTCTTCCAGTCTGCGACTCAGGTTAGCTCTATAACTTTTAGCTCTATGGTTGTGACTGGTTGTGCTCTGTAGCTCTATGGTTTCTATGACTACGGTATGCCATGACACCACACTGAAGACCTGCGTGAGAGACACCTCGTTGACCACCTCATCGATGTAACACACGTGACACCCTCCATAAAGCTATATTCAGAGGTTTTTCCTCATCTACATGTACGATATGGCATTTTTTCACGAAAATGTTGGAAATTCACATTCTACACATCAAGACCTTTCATTTGATATCCATGAAGCTATAGTTGCAGCAAAATTTACAGTTTGTCCTGTTTACATGCCCGATATTAGATTTTTCCCCATGTAAATCATAAAATTCATCGAGTCGATGAAAATCTTGTTCAGCTCATCATGTAGATTCAAAATAAGCAATAAAATAACGACTTCCGGTGTAGACCCCTTCACTCTGATGCTTAAGCCGATGAAAAACACATGTGGCATGTGCCGTCACACTAGTTCATTCAAAGATGGCAGAGCCTCCACGGACACCTAGTTGAACCATGGTATGAGATTTGGAAGCTCTGAATGTCGACCGCCACACACTTCATCTTGAGCTATACTGTCCTCATCGATATTAACACCCGCAAACTAGAACGAGTCTGCGAAGTCGCACGAAACGTTGTAGCCGATGATCTCCGACCTTTCATTTATCGAAGTCGCTTGCGAGCCGCATGAGTCGGTCGAGTCGAACTGGTGGCGCCATCTCCACGTATCAGTCTATACCTTTTGAACCAAAGGTACAGAATGCTTCGTAGAGGTGCTTCGCACCTCCATGAAGCAATCTGTACCTTAGGTTCGTCATGACAGCTGTCACTTGGTGGTGACACCTCTACGAAGCAATCTGTACCTTAGGTCCACCATGACAGCTGTCACGTGGTGGCGACACCTCCACGAAGCAATCTGTACCTTAGGTTCGTCATGACAGCTGTCATATGGTGGCGACACCTCTACAAAGCAATCTGTACCTTAGGTCCACCATGACAGCTGTCATGTGGTTGCGACATCTCTACGAAGCAATCTGTACCTTAGGTTCGCCATGACAGCTGTCACTTGGTGGCGACACCTCTACGAAGCAATCTGTACCATAGGTCCACCATGACAGCTGTCACGTGGTGGCGACACCTCTACAACGCAATCATGACAGTTGGACCTTATGGTCACCATGACAGTTGAACCTTATGGTCGCCATGACAGTTGGACCTTATGGTCGCCATGACAGTTGGATCTTATGGTCGCCATGACAGCTGTACCTTATGGTTGCCATGACAGTTGAACCTTATGGTCGCCATGACAGTTGGATCTTATGGTCGCCATGACAGCTGTACCTTATGGTTGCCATGACAGTTGGATCTTATGGTCGCCATGACAGCTGTACCTTAGGGCCGCCATGCTGTCATGTGTTAGTCACGTGACCCTGTGACACACTTTTTGCACACACCCTGTATACTCTTTCATGTGACACACTTTTTGCACGCACCCTGTATACTCTTTACAAACAACCGATCCTTATCACCGGACCGACACCCCTATGGCCGCCATCTTGGTTTTTGTCGTAGAAGTAGTCCAGTATATCTACTTGCCCTTTTGATTTTAGAATATCAAAAGTTATCATAATATATAAAAATGGTGACAAAACATTACCTGAAAACTACCGACCTATATCACTGTTTCATAATGAAACAAAACATTTTTCCAGACGGGTAAATCAAAAGAAAACGCCATTTCGAACTTGACGGAAAACATATATAAAGCATTAGACAATAGCAATACTTCACTAGACCTGGCTAAGGCCTTCGATAACATTTCACAGGAAAAATTATTGGGCAAACTCTATAATATCGGATTTTAGGGTACACCCTTAGAACTAATCAAAAGTTACCTGGATGACCGGAAACAGTTTGTAAAAATAAAGGATTCTTACAGTGAACAAAGTACAGTAGCATTTGGAGTACCTCAAGGAAGTCTACTGGGTCCGTTACTATTTATAATCTATATGAATAATATCTTAACGAAAAATACAAGAGACAAGGTAACAACTTTTGTAGATGATACAGCTATCTTCTACCAAAGTGACAGCTGGCATAATCTAGAGAACCTTGTAGAGGCTGACTTTGCCAATTTCAAAGATTGGGTTGACAACAACTACTTAATCGTGAACCTAGAAAAAACAGCATATATTGCTTTCGCGTCTTATGAAAATGGGAGGCAATCCATTTTATCCATAAAGAATTTTTTTAAATCACTTTTTATTCCAAATTAAATCTCCTACATGTGTGAAGTACCTGGGTATTTTCATAGTCCAACATTCAGAATGAACGAAACAAATTGAGGTCGCAATAAAGAAAATCAGATGTTTCGTATATTACTTTAAATATTTTAAGCCAACACTGAACATAGAACATTTCATGATTCTCTATAATGCCTTAATCGGACCACACCTGAGATATGAGATTATCGGATGGGGTGAGATATATAAAACAGACCTTGAACAACTGAATATTTTTAAAAAACTTATTATTGAAATAATATCCAGTAAAAAAACGTACCTGTTGGAAAAACTATTCCCTCTAACTTGCATTATGAACTGCAGACAATTATACTACCTCATTTTGGCAACTCAAGTATACACTAAAAATAGACAAATGATGAAAGAAAATAGTTATAATATCAGAAATTCAAATAGCTTACCTGTTCCAAGCATGATAAAGACAATTGGTCAACGTAGCCTTTACTATTTGGAACCAAAAATCTTCAACAAAATACCCAACTATATGAAACAAGCTAATTATCTCCCTATATTCAAAAACTTTGCAAAACTCATATACTAGGTACTCCGAGAAATGACACATATTCCCAAATTGATATAAAAAGTATCAAAGGTCACCCTTCCCTAGGGGTTGCAGGACCTTGACGTGTGCCGGGTACTTCAAGCCTTGTGCCGGTGAGAAGGCTTATCTGAGCAAGGGGATCCTGAAGGGTCACGACCTGTATGAATGGTGGCTCAGCCGAAAAGTTATTATCCAAGCACGTGAAGACGAATGACTGTGACGACTCTGCTCACGCCGGATCGGTCAATGCGGAAGATGGGAGGAGGCTGGGTCGAATTCTGGGTTATGACCTGTCTTGGATGTATCCTTGGGCAAATCTAAGGGAGGATAGCAAATCCTCAGAACAAAGAAGCAACCCTCCATCTACCAAAATGGACATGAACCGTAAGCCGCTTGTCAACGTCACGACTCCCAGCTAGGGTAGTACTGGCAAGGGGCACAAGGACCTTGGCTTAAACGCCCGGGTCGCGTGGTGCAAGGCTGAGAGGAAGCTCAGTCAGTAGCGACCAACCTTGTGGCACCGGGCGACACCCCATTGTATAATCCCTATCCATGCATGCCGGGCTCTGCATGGGTGGACCATTATTCCCCTTGCCACTCGTGAGACCAAAATGGATACCAAAAAAAAACAAATAGAAAAACGGCAGGGGGACTCTTCGCAGAATCCCACAGCCTCCGGTACGGCAACGCCAGGGAGCCAGATGACTCGCAAGGGACACAAACTCACAGGCTGCGCCTGCCGGAAGACGAGAGACAAACGGAAAGCCGTAGATGAACAGGCTTCCACTTCCGGGAGGTAAAAGCGACACCGATCTGATGGAAGCACACTCAGCACCAAACCACTGCCAAAGAGGAGGCGCGGCGGGGCCGCTATAAAAGCAAAAACCGATCGCAAGTCCTTCAAGGAAGCGGTGGTCGGGAACAAAATGATCATTACCACGGGCACTGAAGATCCCAAGGCAACAATCTCGGAAGAGCAGGCGGGGCTAATAAAGAGCCTCCTGCTTGAAGAGATTGACAAACTGCAAAAGGGGGAGACCGCCTCTGAGTTTTCAGAATGCCGATACGAGGGAGAACACTGCTTATCACCTGTCTGAATGATCCCACTAGGGATTGACTGGCGGGTGTGGTGGCTATGGCTAAGCCCTGAGATGGGGTTGAGCTCACTCTCGTCGAGGAGAGCCAACTCCCAACACCACGACGTGCAATCGTCTTCATTCCAGGGATGACAACCCCGGGGAAGACACTGCACAGACTGAGTGTCCGAAATAACTTGGACACATCAACCTGGAAGATCACTAGCACTGGAGGGAAGCAAATGAGAGGCTCCTAGTCGTACTGGTGAACGATTGGTCATGGGAGAGGTTGAAGAAGGTTGATTACAGACCGTTCTACAACTTCTCCCGTGTGACGTTCAAGCCCCTAGATCCAAAGACCAAAAAAGAAGAGGGGACGGGGGGGCAGGCAACTAGAACTTTTCCTCCGGATATGAGGGTTGAAGAAGGGGGACATATAGATGAAACCCCGACTCAGTAGCAATAAATGCAAGTTGTGCAAATCAATTCGGCTTCGGCCTCGGCCGCGCTCGGTGCATATATGATGAAAGTGAATTTAGACGCTGTCCTAATTCAAGAACCATACGTGTATGGAAGAGAATCGGGAGATTGGGTAGCTTCGAGGAGCGGATCATACACGAACCATCAGAACAAAAACCACGGACTTGCATACTAATAAAAGATGCAGCTGAAGTCTTAACGTTGTGGGAGCACTGTAGTCGCGAACTAACAACGATTAGACTCAAATTAGGGATAGGAGGGAGGGAGCAAAGTCTCCTGTTGGCATCAGTATACCTACCCTAAGAACAGATGGAAGCACCGCCACCCCAAGAAATACGAACTCTTGCGGAATATCTCAGAACCTCGAAATCCCAAGCCTTATTGGGATGTGATGCCAATACACAGCACACAGTGTGAGGAGCAGGGACATTAACAAACGAGGTGAAGCATTGCTGGATTTCCTGATGGCGCACAACCTACAGGTGTGCAACCAGGGCAACAAACCGACCTTTGTGACGAGTGTGAGAAGGGAGGTCATCGATATCACGATATGTACGGGGCGCATAAATGGCGTAGTGCATAACTGTCATGTGGCGGAGGAACCAAGTTTATCCGACCACATGTACATACGATACACAATTGGATCGTCAGAGGCACTGCCTATGAGTACAGAAACACAAGGGCCACCAAAGGCCAACGACTGTTACCTCAGCCATAATGACAACCTTTGAAGCCTCATGCCCCCTGAAAGCAAAGACAGGGAAGCTCTGCCCCCTGGTGGAATTCAGAACTCTCCGCAATGGGGAGGACGCTGAGTAGACTTTTCAACAAAGCCACGCGGACCAGCACGTACTGAGATGAATATAGCATGGCACTGACGGCGTATAACAACGCTATGAAGAAAGCACGAAGGACTTCGTGGAGGAAGTATTGCCAGAACATAGAGGAAATGCCCAGCTACGCCAGACTTCACAAGATACTAGCAGCTGGACCACGACAGAAAGTAGGCTCCTGTGAAAAACCACAAGGAGGATACACCAAAACAGAAGGAGAGGCGCTGGAGCGGTTGCTCCAGACTCACTTCCCTGGATTACGGTGTGAAAACGACCGTAGTTTAACAGAACGAGAAGACCCAATACCTCAAGAGAGAAAGCGGATAGAAAACTGGGCTCTGGCTGCGAGTATCATTAACAAATCAAAAATCAAATGGGCAATAAATTCATTCAAACAATATAAGTCGCCATGAACCGATGGGATACTGCCAGCTTCACTGCAGCAGGCAATCGATGTACTGTCCCCTATCCTTTGTGTAATGCTGAGAGTCAGCCTGGCACTGAGCTACATACCGGGAGAGTGGAGGGCGGCAAAGGTGGTATTTATACCAAAGCCAGTGCGAGAGTCTTACGCCCAGCCAAAATCTTTCCGTCCGATCAGTCTTACTTCGTTTCTTCTGAAAACCCTAGAGAAACTGATCGACAAGCATATTAGAGAACTCTTGTGAGAAATCCCCAACATAGCAATCAGTATGCTAACCAAACCGGGAAATCCTGTGAAATGGCAGTATACGAGTTAATACAGATAGCGGAAAAATCGCTGGAATGCAAAGAAATTGCGCTAGCAAGCTTTCTGGAACTTTTGACAACACCTCATTCGTATCGATTGACCGAGCAACGCGAGAGCGAGGGATGGAAGATCTGCTGTGCAGATGGATCTACAACATGCTCCGATGCAGTACAGTCATAAGAACTCTGGTTCAAAAAAAGTGCGTGTCACTGGGTGATTACCGCGGGGAGTTGTACCGTCACCTCTGCTGTGGAGTCTGGTGGTGGACGAACTTCTGATACTCCTTGAGAGCAAAGGATTCTGTGTAATCGAATATGCGGATGACATCGTCATTATAGTACAAGGGAAGTTCGGGAGCACAATAGCATCTCTGATGCAGCACGCACTGTACACCGTAAAAATGGTGCAACAAGGACGAACTCAGAGTGAATCCTTCGAAAATAACCATTGTACCCTTCACAGAGAGAAAGGACATTGGGAACATACAAGACTTAGTTTTGTATGGAAAAAATATACAGATGACGGACACGGTCAAATACCTTGGAGTAAGCCTAGCTAAAAGGCTGACCTTTGGGAAGCATCTGGAGGAAACCGCTAACAAAGCGATAAAGGTCCTGTGGACCTGTCATCGTACAGTCGGGAGAACCTGGGGATTCACTCCACGGATGGTACACTGAGTGTATACAACCATAGTGAGACCCATTGTAACATACGCTGCAATCGTGTGGTGGCCAAAAACAAAAACCAAAGCATCCCAGAATTCACTGAACAGAGTTCAGAGGCTGGCATGCTTAGGAATAACAGGTGCAATGTCGACCACCCCAACGGCTGCGATATAAAAGCTGTTGGGGTTGGAGCCACTGCACCTCGCCGTTCAGGCAGAGGTCATGAGAGGAGCGTATCGCTTCGATCTTATTGGCCGAGGAAAGGCTGACCAAAAAGACCGAAGCATCCTCGGATTGCTTGGATCACCTGGGCCATTGGGGATGAGATCCGACAGGATCAAGGTTCACAGCACTTCCGTGACTTTCATGATTAAAACCTTGAATGGACGGAAGAACGCTGGTGGCAGACCTCATATGATACCAGAGGATTCCATATGGCTTAACGAAGGCACCAAGATGAAAAAAAGTACGGGTACTGGAATAGTCGAGGATACGGACCAAGGGGAAAGAATTTCTTTGAACCTAGGGACTTTTGCGACAGAATTCCGAACAAAATAGTTGCAATTACAACATGTGCTTAAATTATGGGGGCACTAGTACTGAACCCCAATAGCGTGACACTCGTGTGGGAGTCTGAGGAAACCAAACGAGAAGGGACAGAAACTGCCGTCGCACTCGCTAAAGCGGGGGCGGAAAAACCATTGATTGGACCAGAGCCAACCTGTGGCATGAGAAATGCCACAGCGGACTGAAAGGTGATATAGAAACGTGATGTTAGTGAAAGCTAGTGGAATGGCATGGGGTCACGTACTCTGAATCAGTTGCATACAGGAACATCTTAAGTATTTAAGCACGAAACGAATTCCCGCAATCAGCGAATACCACCTAGTGAATCTGAATTGTATTATCTATACTCTGCAATTGTGACATAAATAACCGTTCCAATTTGGAGTTAAAGATAGGTGCTTTGGTTTTGCTTGGTGTTGTTCTTGCTTCAGAGGGAATATTTGTGGTTGTATATTGAACTGAAACAACGATTCAGGCGAAAACATAGGAACCAGTTGTTCTGAGATCAGGAGAATAATTGTATTATTGCAAGTTATTTCATGTATTTTCCAGCTGGTGTAGTTGTAGCCAGTAACGGAGTACAAATTTCGTGTAAAAATATTTGCGTATATTATCCGGCTGCTACGAATTATGTTGATTCAGGTGAAAACCAGTTGAAACATAGGTAGCAAAAAGGCAAAAGTTAGGAAACACTTATAGTGCGGAAGGTTGTCAATCATAGTAGATTTTGAAATTTTAATTTTGAATGTATATTATGCTTTACAACTGTTAAAGAACTGAAACTGTTTTCAATTTAAACCGACGATACCCTTTATTTCCGATCTAAGACCCTTCCAGACTTGATAACAGTAGGCATTAGGCTGAGGTATCAATGAATGTATAAGCACAGCAAACAGAAGGGACTTGTATGTGCTTGGATTTGTGAGTACACTATGTTAGTGATTATTGGAGTCTGTGGCAGTTCAAATTCAATTATCCATATATTCACTACAGGGTACAACTATTCTTCCAACTTGGTTAATGGAAATAATCAGGTCCTATTTCAACTAGGAACAGCATATCCTCATTGGCCACATTGTCCCAGTTGCTACTATTTCGGGGGATTTTATCCTCCAACCACGGATAAGGCTACCATCAGTTGCCCGGGGTGGGTTATTCGATCGTACATACCACTTTCGGTATTGGGTAAATTATTGTATTGAAAATATCTTGCTTAATACGTGACTATTAATCTGTTTAAGATAGTTAGGCTTATCTAATTAGCAGATATAAACAAAACTACACATATATAGGTTGTACATTTAAGATTCGGTGACTTGCCCACTGCATAGGCGAACACAGGTTTACTATCACGTCCACTTAATCCGAATTCCCATGATTCCATTTGAATCATCTCTAGTATGTGAACACCATGCCAAACCATCGATTGCAACCAGAAGAAAATCCGTTCGAATACCTCTAACATGATATCATGAACGCACAAATACTGATTTATTTGAGATTCTAATGTAATGAAAAACAAAAAAAGTGAAGGCGTATATATGGAATACATTAACGGTGGCACACGCCATCTTAACCTCATCAGTCTGTTAGCTCATTATTTCGTATGATCCCACATAGCATTTCTTGGCGCGCTAGACATACAGACCAAAGCTACTTGGATACTGAATTTTCATTTGGAAGGACACTACGTGCCAGTGGCGGCTCGTGAATTTTTGAGAGAGGAGGCTGGACAAAAAACGTTTTTGTGAAAATATACTCTATTTACAGCCTTTTAACCTTTGCACAGCGACCGTACCAGCTACTTCAGTGACAAAATTGATTGTTACCCAGCAAGAACCAACGTGGAGGTATAGAGTTTCTCTTGCCAAAAAATTTTTTTGTTCGTTTTTTGTCTTTTATTTTTTTGGATTTTTAATATTTTTTCTTTTTTCTGGAATTTTTCATATTTTGTTTTTTTTAATTAATTCTATTATTTAACGGTGGCACACACCATCTTAACCTCATCAGTCTGTTAGCTCATTATTTCGTATGATCCCCCATAGCATTTCTTGGCGCGCTAGACATACAGACCAAAGCTACTTGGATACTGGATTTTAATTTGGAAGGACACTACGTGCCTCCGACCTAAGGTTCTCTTCGCCAATTGTCATAGCTGGGGAGAACCTGGTGCATCATGATGGACCTATACTCTACTTCGGACTGCTGCGGCAAATTTTCGCGAACTACCCACTGAGCGAATTACGGTGCGCAGAATATTTCCCATCTGTCACACTTACGATTGCAAGATGAGTCACATTACAAACAGTTATTTGAAATTCCAACGATCGGGAATGCACGTAAGTGAATGCTGAAAAAGAATCAATACAGAATTATCATTGTAATACTGCCAAAAAATATTGCAGGATTATGTCGGAAAATTTGTATTCAAAGATTATTTTCAAGAAGAAGAAATTTCACAGCAAAAGAGTCAATCACAAAAGAACTGTCGTTGTCAGAGATTGAATGGAAGTTTGTTCTGGAAAAAATCAAAATGCAAAAGAGGGGTTACTATATTTTGAGAAAGAATGTACTCGATATGAAATAGAAGATAAGGAGAAGAAATTCAATGTTTGAGACTATTTTTAGAGGATAATGCTGAATAATGGTACTGTTCTACGACGAAAAAGCTGAATATGAGAGATTGGAACCAATGCTTACATTCTTTCCTTCAAACATATGCGAATAAGGGTTGGTTAACTGTTCGTTATGCTTAGGTATTCAAATATATGAATGATTTCGAATCATTATTAGCTTATGCCTCGAAGAAAGAGCGCTTACTATCAGAATGTGAAAGGAATATGACAGATGTATAAAAAATTTCACATATTGTGGTAGGATAACCTATTTATATACAAGACAAGCTAGATAAAGAAAAAAATAAGAACTACGGAAGAACTCATGAACCAACTTCAGAAATATGAAACATCAGTTGTGCCTAGGATAAAGAAGGATGACTTCAAAAATATTTTGTTATTAAAAGAAAATATTAATAACAAAAATAGAAGAAAATTATGTTACATATGTACAGCACTGGGGAAACCTGATCGTTAACATCCGTCGGAAGTTTCTTTGCCTAATTGGCCACAATTTCGTGTAGGTAACAGGAGAGATAAAAAATAAGATTTTCTGAATCATGAAGATAACTTAGATAATTTAACATAGGATTATAAAGATGAATAAACGTAAAAGATTGAACCATAGGCGAGATTCGTACCTACATTACTGGATTTCTAGTCCAGGGTGTTTACCAATTACACTACTTTGGTCCTGTCAGATTTTTATATTTTTGTGAATATAAACCTCTGGAAGGATAGTAGATCATTGATGAACACAATGCGATTCGATGCCCTACCATAGATCAACTATTTACGCACATTCATCTAAAGTTAAGTCGTTTTGAAGTAAGGATTGTGGGTTGAAGTATTGCTATGGTTGGCAATTACTTGACAGTACTTATTCAATGACAGCATCCCGGTTCTTATATATTTCAATAGAACTGACTGAAAAATGTTCTGTTCGAGTATGAACAAGTTCAAAGTCTCTTTGCCTAATTGGTCACAATTTCGTGTAGGTAACTTAAGAGATATAGAATCAAATTTTCTGAATTATGAAGATAACTTAGATAATTTAACATAGGATTATAAAGATGAATACATGTAAAAGATTGAACCATAGGCGGGATGTTTTACGTTTATTCAGCTTTATAATCCTATATTAAATTATCTAAGTTATCTGTTTATTTCCTGATTTTATCGTGGAAATGTTTTCAGTTTGTATAAATAAAAAGTCAATTTTGGATGCTAACACTAACTATATTACTTAAGGTTAAAACAGATTGAACGAAACGGAGCAGAGATTTACTGTGTGTTATCCCAAAGGAGGGTTCATAGATAACCCTACTATCGTAGAATGAAATGTCTTATGGGAGGGACCAAAACCGTCAAGTATTTACGCTTCCAAAACACGGGAGGGCGCGTCAAGCGTCCGAAATTAATAGAAATTATAATGCACATGCGATTGTTATTGTTTTTCAATAGTAGCCATGTTTAATTCATTTGTGGATTTTGTTTCCATAACGACTTGTTGCTTGCTATCATACACGCTATTTCTACAATATTATATATATATTATATATATATATATATATTCTGTCTTTTGGATTCCGAAGAACATTTTTGATTGTCCTATCTGTTGTGAAGGTTGTTTTGATATCATGACGGCTCAGTATTTTGCAGATTTTGTCAGTTGTGCCTTTTATCTAAGGTAGAAAAGCGTTTCCCACTGGTTGATCTTCATTGTTGACATCCTTCTCATTTTTGCGTTGAGAGTTATGAATCTGTTTTCTTGAATAGCCGTTCATCCTAAGGGCTGCTCGGATGGTTTCCATTCCTCTGGAATGCCAAGGAGTGTACGAGGTGCTATGTGGTAATTGTGAAAAGACATACATCGGACAGACCAACAGACGCATTGATGTGCGAAAGACTGAACATGCAAACGCTGTGTCGAAAAACGAAACCACGTCTTCACTAGCTGAACATGTAAGAAGTACTGGCCATATGATCAACTTTAGCGGCACAAAGACTCTAGCCAACATTGAACACTTCTACACCAGAATAACCAGGGAGGCAATAGAGATCGAGAAACGTCCACATAGTTTTAACAAACGAGATGACGGACTAAGATTACCAGCAACATGGAAACCCGCTTTAGAAAGTCGGAAGATACAACCAAAAACAAGAGAGAACGTGGTATCCAGTGCACGTGCAACAGGTCACGGAAACTTTCCGGCTGATTCCAGCGTCGCAATGACGTCATCCAAACGTGTCACTCGGAGCCAAACACGTAGAAATCAACCAAGCGTGAAATAGTTCGAAAGTCCAAAGGTCAAGCATAACGGTGGACTCTACGGTCGAATCACCTGAAGATGGCAAATGCAACTTATATATATATATATATATATATATATATATATATATATATATATATATATATATACATTCTTTTAATGATATTCTTGAACCATTTCAAACATTTGTATCCTTTCTTGGTATATTGGTTCGTATATATACTGAAAATAAAATGAAATAAAAATTCTTTTTGACGTTTCGACAATGTTTATTGCCTTTATCAAAATTGTGGATTAGTGTTTCCATGTAATTTAGAAAAGAATAGATGATTTCGATTAATGAAATGCGTCTGCAGCCGACTTGTGTTTTAAGATCCAATTAAAACTGCAGAAAACATTGGATCGGTTGTGTGTGAAAGAGTAATGTATGGCTAATTACAATTTGAAATGGATTGAATTTGATTAAATACAAGACATTCTAAGATTGTACAATTATAAAAATCTATGATTATTGTGAATTAGTTATTCTATGATAAACACTCTATCCACATCTATTATAATCAACTATTCAAGTTTAAGATAATTCTATGGAATTTAACCTCAAAAGATAACGTATTGTTTAACTATGACACTATGAGTAACAATTTTGAGGTTAAATTCCATAGAATTATCTTGAACTTGGATAGTTGATTATAATAGATGTGGATAGAGTGTTTATCATAGAATAACTAATTCATACAATAATCATAGATATTTATAATTGTACAATCTTAGAATGTCTTGTATTTAATCAAATTCAATCCATTTCAAATTGTAATTGGCCATACATTACTCTTTCACACACAACCGATCCAATGTTTTCTGCAGTTTTAATTGGATCTTAAAACACAAGTCGGCTGCAGACGCATTTCATTAATCGAAATCATCTATTCTTTTCTAAATTACATGGAAACACTAATCCACAATTTTGATGAAGGCAATAAACATTGTCGAAACGTCAAAAAGAATTTTTATTTCATTTTATTTTCAGTATATATACGAACCAATATACCAAGAAAGCATACAAATATATATATATATATACATATGTATATATATATATATATATATATATATATATATATATATATATATATATATATATACGTAGAACTGGATTCTCGGGTATTGATCCGCGTTGTGTGGTTTCGGTCCTCAAAAGGACCAACAAGAGAGAGCGTGGTATCCAGTGCACGTGCAACAGGTCACGGAAACTTTCCGGCTGATTCCAGCGTCGCAATGACGTCATCCAAACGTGTCACTCGGAGCCAAACACGTAGGAATCAACCAAGCGTGAAATAGTTCGAAAGTCCAAAGGTCAAGCATAACGGGGGATATAAATACCTGTCCCTCCAAGTAAGCGTCAGTTCGCCTAGATTTTCCAGACTCTACGGTCGAATCACCTGAAGATGGCAAATGCAACTTCGCCGAAACGTCATGAAATTGGTCCTTTTGAGGACCGAAACCACACAACGCGGATCAATACCCGAGAATCCAGTTCTACACATTACGTCCGCGAGAACCTAAGAAGAAACATATATATATATATATATATATATATATATATATATATATATATATATATATATATATATATATATATATATAATATATATAATATTGTAGAAATAGCGTGTATGATAGCAAGCAACAATTATACTTAATGTAGTTTCTTGTCTACCAAATTATATGTTTTCCTCCTTTTCGCGGGAGGAGCCTCATCAGTTGAAAAATTTTCAAATAAAATATTAAAATGAAATTCTGTATTACGGAAACTTGAAATTTTTCCAATGAGATGTTTCAAACGATCTCTTGAATTTATGTTGTAAAATTTGAAAAATAAGATCAGTTTGTTCAAATATTAATTTCAAATTATCAAGAAAAAACAAAAATTCTTCATTTTCTAAATAAGATTTTAAACCAACAGCAGCATTTAATGAAACCTGATCTGTTAAAAAGTCATCACTGTTTAATACAAAATCAAATGTTTCAATTAATTTGTCTTTATTTTTATGGATGGTAAATACTGCACGTGATGTAAAATTCCATCAAGTTGGAGCATTACAGGGAAATCAATGATTTTTTTAACTTCGTCTTGTCAATATTACTATTAGTATTAACAATGATCGATTTTGATAGTTACCTGACATTACTAATCCTTTCAAATCCGGTAAAGGCCGTTTATTTAAAAGAAACTCTTTTATCATATGTTAATTCACTAAATGGATTTTCTAAAAGGCAGCAACTAACTCACTAACACTCATTTTGAATTTACAACAGACAACAATCTAACCTTACTTGGCGTGACAACACATAAGCAAACAAGCACTGACTGACCTACTCAGCAGTCGGCAGAACGCACGTCTCGTATTTCATAGATTGCTAGCGGCTGCCGCAGGCTAGCCTCCAGAGAGTGTTGCCGTTTTCGCTGATTTACCCAGTTGGCGTTCGTACTGGTCGGAAAAAACGGCAACTGCGTTGAACAACACATGCTCAGCGTTTGAGATATATAGAGAGTCTAGCCTCAGGGCACTGTTGCCAAATTAAAAATAACTACTGAGATCGGGGAATTAATTGTAAAATTTTAAAAATTATCAGAGAAACAGGAAATAAAATGGAGAATGATCATTAAGATAAATTGATGAGGAGACTGAGCCTCCTTAGCCTCCTTCGAGGAGCCGCCACTGCTACGTGCCTCCGACCTAAGGTTCTCTTCGCCAATTGTCATAGCAGGGGAGAGCCTGGTGCATCATGATGGACCTATACTCTACTTCGGACTGCTGCGGCAAATTTTCGCGAACTACCCACTGAGCGAATTACGGTGCGCAGAATATTTCCCATCTGGCACACTTACGATTGCAAGATGAGTCACATTACAAACAGTTGTTTGAAATTCCAACGATCGGGAATGCACGTAAGTGTATGCTGAAAAAGAATCATTACAGAATTATCATTGTAATACTGCCAAAAAATATTGCAGGATTGTACATGGATTATGTCGGAAAATTTGTATTCAAAGATTATTTTCAAGAAGAAGAAATTTCACAGCAAAAGAGTCAATCACAAAAGAACTGTCGTTGTCAGAGATTGAATGGAAGTTTGTTCTGGAAAAAATCAAAATGCAAAAGAGGGGTTACTATATTTTGAGAAAGAATGTACTCGATATGAAATAGAACATAAGGAGAAGAAATTCAATGTTTGAGACTATTTTTAGAGGATAATGCTGAATAATGGTACTGTTCTACGACGAAAAAGCTGAATATGAGAGATTGGAACTAATGCTTACATTCATTCCTTCAAACATATGCGAATAAGGGTTGGTTAACTGTTCGTTATGCTTATGTATTCAAATATATGAATGATTTCGAATCATTATTAGCTTATGCCTCGAAGGAAGAGCGCTTACTATCAGAATGTGAAAGGAATATGACAGATGTATCAAAAATTTCACATATTGTGGTAGGATAACCTATTTATATACGAGACAAGCTAGATAAAGAAAAAAATAAGAACTACAGAAGAACTCATGAACCAACTTCAGAAATATGAAACATCAGTTGTGTCTAGGATAAAGAAGGATGACTTCAAAAATATTTTGTTATTAAAAGAAAATATTAATAACAAAAATAGAAGAAAATTATGTTACATATGTACAGCACTGGGGAAAACTGATCGTTAACATCCGTCGGAAGTTTCTTTGCCTAATTGGCCACAATTTCGTGTAGGTAACTGGAGAGATAAAAAATTAGATTTTCTGAATCATGAAGATAACTTAGATAATTTAACATAGGATTATAAAGATGAATAAACGTAAAAGATTGAACCATAGGCGAGATTCGTACCTACATTACTGGATTTCTAGTCCAGGGTGTTTACCAATTACACTACTTTGGTCCTGTCAGATTTTTATATTTTTGTGAATATAAACCTCTGGAAGGATAGTAGATCATTGATGAACACAATGCGATTCGATGCCCTACCATAGATCAACTATTTACGCACATTCATCTAAAGTTAAGTCGTTTTGAAGTAAGGATTGTGGGTTGAAGTATTGCTATGGTTGGCAATTACTTGACAGTACTTATTCAATGAGAGCATCCCGGTTCTTATGTATTTCAATAGAACTGACTGAGAAATGTTCTGTTCGAGTATGAACAAGTTCAAAGTCTCTTTGCCTAATTGGTCACAATTTCGTGTAGGTAACTTAAGAGATATAGAATCAAATTTTCTGAATTATGAAGATAACTTGGATAATTTAACATAGGATTATAAAGATGAATACATGTAAAAGATTGAACCATAGGCGGGATGTTTTACGTTTATTCAGCTTTATAATCCTATATTAAATTATCTAAGTTATCTGTTTATTTCCTGATTTTATCGTGGAAATGTTTTCAGTTTGTATAAATAAAAAGTCAATTTTGGATGCTAACACTAACTATATTACTTAAGGTTAAAACAGATTGAACGAAACGGAGCAGAGATTTACTGTGTGTTATCCAAAAGGAGGGTTCATAGATAACCCTACTACCGTAGAATGAAATGTCTTATGGAAGGGACCAAAACCGTCAAGTATTTACGCCTCCAAAACACGAGAGGGCGCGTCAAGCGTTTGAAATTAATAGAAATTATAATGCGCATGCGATTGTTATTGTTTTTCAATAGTAGCCATGTTTAATTCATTTGTGGACTTTGTTTCCATAACGACTTGTTGCTTGCTATCATACACGCTATTTCTACAATATTATATATATTATATATATATATATATATATATATATATATATATATATATATATATATATATATATATATATATATATATATATATATATATATATATATATATTTATAATCCTATGTTAAATTATCTAAGTTATATTCATAATTCAGAAAATTTAATTCTATATCTCTTAAGTTACATACACGATAGTGGCAAAGAAACTTTAAACTTATATATATATATATATATATATATATATATATATATATATATATATATATATATATATATATATATATATATATATATATATATATATATATATATATATATATATATATATAATATATATATATATATATATATATATATATGTAGAACTGGATTCTCGGGTATTGATCCGCGTTGTGTGGTTTCGGTCCTCAAAAGGACCAATTTCACGACGTTTCGGCAAAGTCGCATTTGCCATCTTCAGGTGATTCGACCGTAGAGTCTGGAAAATCTAGGCGAATATATAAATACATATATATAATATGTATATATAATATATATATATATAGCTAATCATGTACAGGTAAACTATAGGTGAATGAAAATAATTGAATTTCTCTCATTGACACTCTTTCAGGTTTTCATGCTGCAAGGTATTGAGGGAAAATGAAAACAACCAATTATGTATCAATTTATTAGAGGAGCAGCTAAAGCTGAAAGCATTAAATGTTCAATTCAAAACATTGTACGATCTTGCAGGGAAATTGGTTTCAATGTGTTGCGATCAAGGTACAAACAGTGTCAGTACCATAAACAAATTAGTGAAGGAAACGAAAGAAGAGTATGCAAGAGGAGGGAAAGAATTATATGATTTCATATTTGAAGTCGATGGACAACAAATTATTCCATTGTATGATCCACCACATTTACTGAAAGGTGTGAGAAACAACCTCCTAAACGGGAAGATATACAAAAGGCATGGCAACTGGATAATGTTAGTGGATACTTGAGAGCAATGCCAAAATTGATTGAGTTTCATGTAACTCCTAATAAAGTGAAGAAAATGAAGGTATCAATATGTGCTCAAGTTTTGAGTAGAACTGTTGCATCGACTATTAACCTTATGGCAATTAATGGTAAGTTTAATTTGTCTCATATTATATAAAATAAGTGTATATCTAAATCTTCAAATTGCAGAACAACCCATTGTAATTAGTCTCGATATTTAATTGTATTTATATGTATATTTTATGTATTTTTGTTTTAACTCATTGTAATTAGTCTCGATATTTTATTGTATTTATATGTATATTTTATGTATTCTGGTTTTAACCCATTGTAATTAGTCTCGATATTTAATTGTATTTATATGTATATTTTATGTCTTTTTGTTTTAACCCATTGTCATTAATATCAATATGTTCTTCGGAATCCAAAAGACAGAATATATATATATATATATATATATATAATATATATATAATATTGTAGAAATAGCGTGTATGATAGCAAGCAACAAGTCGTTATGGAAACAAAATCCACAAATGAATTAAACATGGCTACTATTGAAAAACAATAACAATCGCATGTGCATTATAATTTCTATTAATTTCGGACGCTTGACGCGCCCTCCCGTGTTTTGGAAGCGTAAATACTTGACGGTTTTGGTCCCTCCCATAAGACATTTCATTCTACGATAGTAGGGTTATCTATGAACCCTCCTTTGGGATAACACACAGTAAATCTCTGCTCCGTTTCGTTCAATCTGTTTTAACCTTAAGTAATATAGTTAGTGTTAGCATCCAAAATTGACTTTTTATTTATACAAACTGAAAACATTTCCACGATAAAATCAGGAAATAAACAGATAACTTAGATAATTTAATATAGGATTATAAAGCTGAATAAACGTAAAACATCCCGCCTATGGTTCAATCTTTTACATGTATTCATCTTTATAATCCTATGTTAAATTATCCAAGTTATCTTCATAATTCAGAAAATTTGATTCTATATCTCTTAAGTTACCTACACGAAATTGTGACCAATTAGGCAAAGAGACTTTGAACTTGTTCATACTCGAACAGAACATTTCTCAGTCAGTTCTATTGAAATACATAAGAACCGGGATGCTCTCATTGAATAAGTACTGTCAAGTAATTGCCAACCATAGCAATACTTCAACCCACAATCCTTACTTCAAAACGACTTAACTTTAGATGAATGTGCGTAAATAGTTGATCTATGGTAGGGCATCGAATCGCATTGTGTTCATCAATGATCTACTATCCTTCCAGAGGTTTATATTCACAAAAATATAAAAATCTGACAGGACCAAAGTAGTGTAATTGGTAAACACCCTGGACCAGAAATCCAGTAATGTAGGTACGAATCTCGCCTATGGTTCAATCTTTTACGTTTATTCATCTTTATAATCCTATCTTAAATTATCTAAGTTATCTTCATGATTCAGAAAATCTAATTTTTTATCTCTCCAGTTACCTACACGAAATTGTGGCCAATTAGGCAAAGAAACTTCCGACGGATGTTAACGATCAGTTTTCCCCAGTGCTGTACATATGTAACATAATTTTCTTCTATTTTTGTTATTAATATTTTCTTTTAATAACAAAATATTTTTGAAGTCATCCTTCTTTATCCTAGACACAACTGATGTTTCATATTTCTGAAGTTGGTTCATGAGTTCTTCCGTAGTTCTTATTTTTTTCTTTATCTAGCTTGTCTTGTATATAAATAGGTTATCCTACCACAATATGTGAAATTTTTGATACATCTGTCATATTCCTTTCACATTCTGATAGTAAGCGCTCTTTCTTCGAGGCATAAGCTAATAATGATTCGAAATCATTCATATATTTGAATACATAAGCATAACGAACAGTTAACCAACCCTTATTCGCATATGTTTGAAGGAATGAATGTAAGCATTGGTTCCAATCTCTCATATTCAGCTTTTTCGTCGTAGAACAGTACCATTATTCAGCATTATCCTCTAAAAATAGTCTCAAACATTGAATTTCTTCTCCTTATGTTCTATTTCATATCGAGTACATTCTTTCTCAAAATATAGTAACCCCTCTTTTGCATTTTGATTTTTTCCAGAACAAACTTCCATTCAATCTCTGACAACGACAGTTCTTTTGTGATTGACTCTTTTGCTGTGAAATTTCTTCTTCTTGAAAATAATCTTTGAATACAAATTTTCCGACATAATCCATGTACAATCCTGCAATATATTTTGGCAGTATTACAATGATAATTCTGTAATGATTCTTTTTCAGCATACACTTACGTGCATTCCCGATCGTTGGAATTTCAAACAACTGTTTGTAATGTGACTCATCTTGCAATCGTAAGTGTGCCAGATGGGAAATATTCTGCGCACCGTAATTCGCTCAGTGGGTAGTTCGCGAAAATTTGCCGCAGCAGTCCGAAGTAGAGTATAGGTCCATCATGATGCACCAGGCTCTCCCCTGCTATGACAATTGGCGAAGAGAACCTTAGGTCGGAGGCACGTAGCAGTGGCGGCTCCTCGAAGGAGGCTAAGGAGGCTCAGCCTCCTCATCAATTTATCTTAATGATCATTCTCCATTTTATTTCCTGTTTCTCTGATAATTTTTAAAATTTTACAATTAATTCCCCGTTCTCAGTAGTTATTTTTAATCTGGCAACAATGCCCTGAGGCTAGACTCTCTATATATCTCAAACGCTGAGCATGTGTTGTTCAACGCAGTTGCCGTTTTTTCCGACCAGTACGAACGCCAACTGGGTAAATCAGCGAAAACGGCAACACTCTCTGGAGGCTAGCCTGCGGCAGCCGCTAGCAATCTATGAAATACGAGACGTGCGTTCTGCCGACTGCTGAGTAGGTCAGTCAGTGCTTGTTTGCTTATGTGTTGTCACGCCAAGTAAGGTTAGATTGTTGTCTGTTGTAAATTCAAAATGAGTGTTAGTGAGTTAGTTGCTGCCTTTTAGAAAATCCATTTAGTGAATTAACATATGATAAAAGAGTTTCTTTTAAATAAACGGCCTTTACCGGATTTGAAAGGATTAGTAATGTCAGGTAACTATCAAAATCGATCATTGTTAATACTAATAGTAATATTGACAAGACGAAGTTAAAAAAATCATTGATTTCCCTGTAATGCTCCAACTCGATGGAATTTTACATCACGTGCAGTATTTACCATCCATAAAAATAAAGACAAATTAATTGAAACATTTGATTTTGTATTAAACAGTGATGACTTTTTAACAGATCAGGTTTCATTAAATGCTGCTGTTGGTTTAAAATCTTATTTAGAAAATGAAGAATTTTTGTTTTTTCTTGATAATTTGAAATTAATATTTGAACAAACAGATCTTATTTTTCAAATTTTACAACATAAATTCAAGAGATCGTTTGAAACATCTCATTGGAAAAATTTCAAGTTTCCGTAATACAGAATTTCATTTTAATATTTTATTTGAAAATTTTTCAACTGATGAGGCTCCTCCCGCGAAAAGGAGGAAAACATATAATTTGGTAGACAAGAAACTACATTAAGTATAAACAACTTTTTTATGAAATTTTAGATACTATTAAAGGTCAAATTGAGATTCGATTTTCCGATTTACATGAATTGAAGTTTTTTGACTTGACGAATAGAAGATTTTTTGAATCTTTTCCAAAAGAGTTCCCCAATACACTTTAAGATAACTTAGTTCTAAAATATAAATTTTTTGATAAAATAGCACGGCACAATGAATTATGCGTTATATACTCGGATAAAGATATTTTAGGCCAGTATGACAGTCACGCCGATATGATAAAATATATGATAGACAATGATTTGCAACAAGTTTTACCTCAGTTTTATAAACTACTTTGTTTGACAGTCACCATTTCTGTCACGTCGGCATCGGTGGAGAGATCATTTTTTACTCTCAAACGAATTAAAACTTACATGCCAAATACAATGGGCCAAAATCGTTCATACAATGTTAGTTTAATATCTATTGAAAAAGATTTAGTAAAACACTTAAAATAAAATGATACATTTTTTGATAATATTATTGATCATTTTTCGCAAACTAAAGACCGTAGAATTCCGTTAATATATAAAAAAAATAATAGAATTAATTTAAAAAAACAAAATATGAAAAATTCCAGAAAAAAGAAAAAATATTAAAAATCCAAAAAAAATAAAAGACAAAAAACGAACAAAAAAATTTTTTGGCAAGAGAAACTCTATACCTCCACGTTGGTTCTTGCTGGGTAACAATCAATTTTGTCACTGAAGTAGCTGGTACGGTCGCTGTGCAAAGGTTAAAAGGCTGTAAATAGAGTATATTTTCACAAAAACGTTTTTTGTCCAGCCTCCTCTCTCAAAAATTCACGAGCCGCCACTGGCACGTAGTGTCCTTCCAAATTAAAATTCAGTATCCAAGTAGCTTTGGTCTGTATGTCTAGCGCGCCAAGAAATGCTATGTGGGATCATACGAAATAATGAGCTAACAGACTGATGAGGTTAAGATGGCGTGTGCCACCGTTAATGTATTCCATATATACGCCTTCACATTTTTTGTTTTTCATTACATTAGAATCTCAAATAAATCAGTATTTGTGCGTTCATGATATCATGTTAGAGGTATTCGAACGGATTTTCTTCTGGTTGCAATCGATGGTTTGGCATGGTGTTCACATACTAGAGATGATTCAAATGGAATCATGGGAATTCGAATTAAGTTGACGTGATAGTAAACCTGTGTTCGCCTATGCAGTGGGCAAGTCACCGAATCTTAAATGTACAACCTATATATGTGTAGTTTTGTTTATATCTACATATATATATATTTCTTCTTAGGTTCTCGCGGACGTAATGTGTAGAACTGGATTCTCGGGTATTGATCCGCGTTGTGTGGTTTCGGTCCTCAAAAGGACCAATTTCACGACGTTTCGGCAAAGTCGCATTTGCCATCTTCAGGTGATTCGACCGTAGAGTCTGGAAAATCTAGGCGAACTGACGCTTACTTGGAGGGACAGGTATTCGTATCCCCCATTATGCTTGACCTTTGGACTTTCGAACTATTTCACGCTTGGTTGATTTCTACGTGTTTGGCTCCGAGTGACACGTTTGGATGACGTCATTGCGACGCTGGAATCAGCCGGAAAGTTTCCGTGACCTGTTGCACGTGCACTGGATACCACGTTCTCTCTTGTTTTTGGTTGTATCTTCCGACTTTCTAAAGCGGGTTTCCATGTTGCTGGTAATCTTAGTCCGTCATCTCGTTTGTTAAGACTATGTGGACGTTTCTCGATCTCTATTGCCTCCCTGGTTATTCTGGTGTAGAAGTGTTCAATGTTGGCTAGAGTCTTTGTGCCGCTAAAGTTGACACAATAATGAGAAGGATGTCAATAATGAAGATCAACCAGTGGGAAACGCTTTTCTACCTTACATAAAAGGCACAACTGACAAAATCTGCAAAATACTGAGCCGTCATGATATCAAAACAACCTTCACAACAGATAGGAAAATCAAAAATGTTCTTCGGAATCCAAAAGACAGAATTCCTCTAGAATGCCAAGGAGTGTATGAGGTGCCATGTGGTAATTGTGAAAAGACATACATCGGACAGACCAACAGACGCATTGATGTGCGAAATACTGAACATGCAAACGCTGTGTCGAAAAACGAAACCACGTCTTCACTAGCTGAACATGTAAGAAGTACGGGCCATATGATCAACTTTAGCGGAACAAAGACTCTAGCCAACATTGAACACTTCTACACCAGAATAACCAGGGAGGCAATAGAGATCGAGAAACGTCCACATAGTCTTAACAAACGAGATGACGGACTAAGATTACCAGCAACATGGAAACCCGCTTTAGAAAGTCGGAAGATACAACCAAAAACAAGAGAGAACGTGGTATCCAGTGCACGTGCAACAGGTCACGGAAACTTTCCGGCTGATTCCAGCGTCGCAATGACGTCATCCAAACGTGTCACTCGGAGCCAAACACGTAGAAATCAACCAAGCGTGAAATAGTTCGAAAGTCCAAAGGTCAAGCATAATGGGGGATATGAATACCTGTCCCTCCAAGTAAGCGTCAGTTCGCCTAGATTTTCCAGACTCTACGGTCGAATCACCTGAAGATGGCAAATGCGACTTTGCCGAAACGTCGTGAAATTGGTCCTTTTGAGGACCGAAACCACACAACGCGGATCAATACCCGAGAATCCAGTTCTACATATATATATATATATATATATATATATATATATATATATATATATATATATATATATATATATATATATATATATATATATATATATATATATATATATATATATATATATATATATATATATATATATATATATATATATATATATATATATATATTTGTATGTTTTCTTGGTATATTGGTTCGTATATATATTTCATTATCAGTATATATACGAACCAATATACCAAGAAAACATACAAATATTACAAATGGTTCAAGAATATCAACAAAAGAATATATATATATATATATATAATATATATATATGTAGAACTGGATTCTCGGGTATTGATCCGCGTTGTGTGGTTTCGGTCCTCAAAAGGACCAATTTCACGACGTTTCGGCAAAGTCGCATTTGCCATCTTCAGGTGATTCGACCGTAGAGTCTGGAAAATCTAGGCGAATATATATATACATATATATAATATGTATATATAATATATATATATAGCTAATCATGTACAGGTAAACTATAGGTGAATGAAAATAATTGAATTTCTCTCATTGACACTCTTTCAGGTTTTCATGCTGCAAGGTATTGAGGGAAAATGAAAACAACCAATTATGTATCAATTTATTAGAGGAGCAGCTAAAGCTGAAACCATTAAATGTTCAATTCAAAACATTGTACGATCTTGCAGGGAAATTGGTTTCAATGTGTTGCGATCAAGGTACAAACAGTGTCAGTACGATAAACAAATTAGTGAAGGAAACGAAAGAAGAGTATGCAAGAGGAGGGAAAGAATTATATGATTTCATATTTGAAGTCGATGGACAACAAATTATTCCATTGTATGATCCACCACATTTACTGAAAGGTGTGAGAAACAACCTCCTAAACGGGAAGATATACAAAAGGCATGGCAACTGGATAATGTTAGTGGATACTTGAGAGCAATGCCAAAATTGATTGAGTTTCATGTAACTCCTAATAAAGTGAAGAAAATGAAGGTATCAATATGTGCTCAAGTTTTGAGTAGAACTGTTGCATCGACTATTAACCTTATGGCAATTGATGGTAAGTTTAATTTGTCTCATATTATATAAAATAAGTGTATATCTAAATCTTCAAATTGCAGAACAACCCATTGTAATTAGTCTCGATATTTAATTGTATTTATATGTATATTTTATGTATTTTTGTTTTAACTCATTGTAATTAGTCTCGATATTTTATTGTATTTATATGTATATTTTATGTATTCTGGTTTTAACCCATTGTAATTAGTCTCGATATTTAATTGTATTTATATGTATATTTTATGTCTTTTTGTTTTAACCCATTGTCATTAAGATCAATATTTAATTATATTATTATATTATATATAGTCATTTCTATTGTTTTTGATGTTTAATTGTATTTATATGTATATTTTATATATTTCTGCTCTAACTCTGTTGTTGAAAAAAAACTATTGGTAAAAACTATCGACTTTCATTTCCTACTTAAATTGTAAGAAAACCAAATTTGCATTTATGTGCTGTGTAACTTCGAATTTCCCTCCAAACTATCATTTAGTACGCTTCCAATTCTCACGCGGCGCTCTTGTCGTGGCTTCGGTACCTAACATGTAACATTTCATTCTACGGTATTAGAGTTATCTATGGGAGGGTTGGTTTGCACTGCTCATGCAGATATTTGTTAGTATTGATGAATATGTACAGAGGACTCAATGGGTAGGAACACAACACTTGTTTATACCTATACCGTCGGTAGGGTGAAGATACGTCTGTACCGTTACAAGTAATATAATAATAAAAAAGGGAAACTGGATATTTCGCAGCCCTTTATTTACAATATTGAACTGAATTTGTAACTGACAATAATAATTTACTCAACAAGTTTAACTATGATTATCATACATTTTCATGTAACTGAACATGCCGGGCTCCTTGAAGTTATATTCAATCTTCAATCACATGTCGTGTTCCTGCGTACAAGGATAAAAAAATACATAACATAATGATCAGTGATTGTCTGTTTGATTGTCTATTGGTAACGGAAAAGTTTTAGAAATTGCACGTCTCTCAACACCATTATTAGTTTTCACACTCACTACGCGAACAATTTTGTCTGTACCGGGATGCGTTTCGATGACTCGACCCATCTTCAATCGTAGTGACGACGAGTTGTCGTCGTTCAGTAAGACCAACACACCAGGTTGAACGTTGTTTTGACCTGGTAACTTCCATTTCGTACACCTCTGCAGACTGGATATATATTCCCTATGCCAGCGCTTCCAAAAAAGTTGCGCCAGCTGCTGGCACCTTTGGAATCTGGATAGTCAGTTTTCTTGTACATCTAACAGGTTCGCGTCAGGCAGGGCAGTGATAGGCTCTCCAATAAGAAAAAGACCAGGACTAAGGGTGCTTATATAATTAAGATCATCGGAGAGTGGACACAAAGGACGAGAATTTAAGCAAGCCTCCACTTGAGTCAAAACAGTATGAAATTCCTCATATGTGAGATGCGTATTACCTACTACACGTTCTAGATGGTATTTCATTGATTTTATACTGGCCTTCCAGAGACTCCCAAAATGTGGGGACTTAGGCTGTATTAAATGCCAATTTATATTATTTTCATTTAATGAGCTAGTAAGAGAGGTTTGAGTTTCCTGTTTATTCAAGAAATGTTCTGAATCAATTAATTCAGAATTTGCCTCACGAAATGTGTGCCATTATCTGAGTACGAATTGATAACGTTTCCTCGTCGTGAAATAAATCTCCTCAACGCGGCTAAGAAATATTCAGTTGTAAGATCGCCAACCAGTTCTATGTGAATGGCTTTAGTTGCAAGGCACACAAATACACATGTATAGGACTTGACTAATTTAGCAACTCTGCCCTTTGTGTCTTTGATGTAAAAGGGACCTGCGGAGTCAACGCACGAATTGATAAAAGGTCTTGTGGGAGTAACCCGCGCACTTGGCAAATCACCCATTTTTGTGACAGCGCCTCTTGGCCGTACCTTGAAGCATTGTATGCATTCATGAACGATTGATCTATCTATGTGTTTTCCAGGAATGGGCCAGTATCTTTCTCTGGTTGCAGCTAACAATGCCTGTGCCCCTGCATGCAATGACAATTAGTGTAAATTTGTCATAATTCATTTTGTTAATATATGTTTCTGCAGCAGTAGGACCGGATGTTTTTCATCAAAATAAAATTTCGACTACCTACTCTTATAATGCCATGCTCGTCAATATAAGATTAAGTGACAGCAGATTGCTTTTCGCGTTAATCGATTTATTTTTAATTAGGCAAATATATTCGTTGTTGAATTCGTCGATTTGAGCCAGCCTAAGTGAGCATAATGAACTTCTGTTTAATTCATCTATCTTTAGAGCATTTATATCTCTATTTGCTATAGTCATTCGACAATTGTTTGCAAAACGCAATATGTAAGCTGTTACCCTTCGAAGTCTTGACAAAAAAGAGTATTTTTAAACTTGTTCAACTCAATAGCTGAACAACTAATCATAACATTCGAGTGGTACCGGTGGAACTTTGACATTCTGATAATGACTAGCTCCGGTCATCGTTCGATTTCTGGCTTCAAGAATTTGATAACAAACAACTTTGGCCATCGCTTAGAGTTTACTCACACAACTTGTCGTCTCAGTCCATTCGCTATCTGCTCACTAACCAATTTTCTACTTGATGTATTCAGAATTGAAACATTGCCAATGAACAACAACAGAGCTTGCGAGGAAATTCCATCAAGAATAGAAATAATTGTTATTATTATTTTTTCTATTTTCAAACTAAGAATACGTTTCCATACTATCGTTCTTCAACGCATGAAAGTTGCGAAGGAACTGACTCTTCCAGCTTATTGTACTTCCTATTACGTATTTGGATTTATATTTACTTTCGAATGACAACGATGTACATTGAGAAACAATGAGCTATAACGAATGACTTCACGTTATGCTATATGTAACGAGACTCCTATAAAAGGACACGATTCACACGTCTCGCTCACTATTCATTCAATAACCATCAACAGTCCAACATCATGGAAAGTTTCATCAAATTCGTCATATGGATTCTGCTAACGTTTAGTCTATCGAAAATTGAATACCAGAGTGAATCTGTGAAAAATAATAACCAATCATCAGGAATAGTGAGCAAAGTCGACTTTTCATCGACGAATGAACGTGAAGGATACTTTCGTATAAATCGAGCTCGAGGTGTTTATTTTCTTCTGATGTATGATAAAGGACAGCAATGCATTTACTTATAACTTGAACCCAAAGCCTCAAAATATTGCATCAAAATCTTGACAGCTGCCATTTTGACATATCATTCATAGCAAAATACGTTCTTATTGCTAAATTCATTGAGTTTGATATTATTTTCGAATAAATCGAGTTCGAAGTTCGAGTATGATGAGGAAAATCAATGTGTTATATATGTACTCGGCAGAATATTTTCAAGTAGTACAGAATGTTGTTGACAATCATTATTTTTTCCAGAAACTATGCACTGAAAATGGTCGAGTTATTGAAATATCCAAGTGTGAAAGTTCGTATTCTAATGAACGTGGTGGCGACAACGAAGGATGATTCTGTTATATATGTAGAATGCTATGTTTATTATATTGTTTTTGTGTGTATCGCATAAGAAGCGATACGCGTTTTTGTAACTGATGTCGAACTGAATTCTTGAGTTTCCAATAAATACGTAAAGTGTCAGCACATTGTATTAATTGTACCTGCACTGATATAAAACAAGTGGCGACGAGGATAATTAGAGTTTATCGTTTCGAAAATTATTAATATTAAAAAGTTTCGGGACAAAGTGTGACTGTGCTCATAATAGCGCTAGGATTAGTTTCGATAAGTTATTGTGTTCGCAAATTTAGGCACTAAAGTTCAAAATGCCTGCGGATTCTGTTACAAATATCGGACTAATTGGTCAGTTAAAAGAGTTTCATCATGAAACAAGCGACTTCTCTGTTTTTAAAGTAAAACTTGAGCAGTATATAATCGCAAATAGTTTCACAAATGATGAAATTAAAAAACGGACAATTTTATTAAACATATTCCACGAGGACACTTACGTATTGCTACGTAGCTTATGCGTGCCGGTCGCTATCGATACAAAAAGTTTTGAATTCTTATTGGACAAGTTGGAAAGACATTGTACCCCGATAAGAAGTTATTTTGCTTCGCAAATAAAATTTTATACCGCGAAGAGATACTGTAATGAAACAGTAGCAAATTGGGCGGCGCGTGTGCGTAATTTGTCCGCATCGTGCGGATTCGGGGCAGAAATTAATACGGTCATGAGGGATGTATTTGTGACTGGAGTAGGTGCTGGAAAAATTTTGGACCGACTTTTGGAAACGGATCCAACTAACGCAACATCGGATTTCGATGCACTCATCCGCTTGGCCCAAAGCAAGGAAGCTGCGATGAGAGAGACGGAGTCAACGTCCAGGAGCGTGGTGATCAGTGGCGGCTCCTCGAAGAAGGCTAAGGAGGCTCAGCCTCCTCACCAATTTATCTTAATGATCATTCTCCATTTTATTTCCTGTTTCTCTGATAATTCTTTAAATTTTACAATTACTACGTTCTCAGTAGTTATTTTCAATCTGGCAACAGTGGCCAGAGGCTAGATTCTCTATATATCTCAAACGCTAAATACGTGTGGTCAACACAGTTGCCGTTTTTCCAACCATTCAATTGCCCAGTGGGGTGAAACAGCGAATATGGCAACAGAGTAGGGAGGCTAGCTTTTCGTACCCATTCGTCGGTCGAATGAAATACGATTACTTGCTCCCGCCTCCCGCTGCTAGAAGAATGCGGCAGCTCAGTTGTTGTTTTTATTCCACGAGGCGTAGTAAGGTTAAGTAGTTAATTTTTAAGTTATAATTTATCTAATCGGAATCGGTTAACGTTAAAATTATGAGTGACTTAGTTGCAGAGTTCTTAGAAAATCCATTTAGTGGATTAACATATGATAGAAAAGTGTTCTTCAAAAACAAACGGCCTTTACCGGATTTGAAAGGATTAGTGATGGCAGGGAAGTATCAAAATCGATCGTTTAATACTGATAATTATAAAAAATATGTATGGTTAACGGGATCTGATGTACACAATAAATTATATTGCTGGTATTGCTTGCTATTAACATCAGACATCAGATACAACTTCATGTTGGGGGCACTTGGGTTATAATGATTTGAAAAATTTAGCTCGTGGCCTAGAAAGACATGAAAAATCGCAGGAACATATTACATCGTGTATTAAGTTTAAATTAACCGGTAAACAGAATCTTGTTAATGCGATTGATTCTACACGAACACGCGAAATCGAAAATCATAATAATACAGTTAAAGAAAACCGCGAAGTTTTAAAAAAAATCATTGATTTCTTATTGTATTTATCATTTCAAGATTTGGCTTTTAGAGGGCATGATGAAACTGAAAATTCAGTTAATAAAGGTAATTTTAGGGAATTGTTAGATTTGTTTTGTAAATACGACAGTAAGCTTCGCGATTTTATGAGTAACGCGTCAGTATTTGCAGGCACCTCAAAAACAATACAAAACGAAATTCTTGATTCAATAAATTATGTCCTCCGAAATCACATAGAGGATGAATTATTTAATGTCCCTTTTTTTTCGTGGCAGGTTGACGAAACAACTGATATAACGTGTAAATCACAATTATCAATAATTTTTAGATTTGTAAAAAATGGACAACTAGTGGAAAGATTTTTAGGGTTTTACGATGTTAGTTCGGGAAGAACAGCGATCAATTTATTCAATTTCTTAATGGAAACATTTCAACGATTTGACTTTGCGAATAAATTAATAGCTCAAACCTACGACGGCGCATCTGTAATGGCGGGACATTTAAACGATCTTCAAACAAAAATAAAATCAGTTTCGCCTCAGGCTATTTTCACCCATTGTTACGCTCACAACATGAATTAGGTTTTAAGTAATGCATGTAATTCCATTAAGGAAGTTAGAATTTTTTTTTTCAACTTATCGTCATTTTCAAATTTTTTTAGCAAATCCACCAAACGAACTGAAATTTGGAATAACATAGTAGGAAACAGAATTCCCTGTAATGCTCCAACTCGATGGAATTTTACATCACGTGCAGTGTTTACCATTCACAAAAATAAAGACAAATTAATTGAAACATTTGATTTTATATTAAACAGTGATGACTTTTCGACAGATCAGGTTTCATTAAATGCTGCTGTTGGTTTAAAATCTTATTTAGAAAATGAAGAATTTTTGTTTTTTCTTGATACTTTTAAATTAATATTTGAACAAACTGATCTTATTTTTCAAATTTTACAACATAAATTCACTGATATAATTTATTCAAGAGATCGTTTGAAACATCTCATTGATAAAATTTCAAGTTTCCATAATACAGAATTTCATTTTAATATTTTATTTCAAAATTTTTCAACTGATGAGGCTCCTCCCGCGAAAAGGAGGAAAACATATAATTTGGTAGACAAGAAACTACATTATAAACAACTTTTTTATGAAATTTTAGATACCATTAAAGGTCAAATTGAGATTCGATTTTCCGATTTACATGAATTGAAGTTTTTCGACTTGACGAATAGAAGATTTTTCGAATCTTTTTCAAAAGAGTTTCCCAATACACTTTTAGATAACTTAGTTCTCAAATATACATTTTTTGATAAAATAACACTGCACAATGAATTATGCGTTATATACTCGGATAAAGATATTTTAGGCCAGTACGACAGTCACGCCGATATGATAAAATATATGATAGACAATGATTTGCAACAAGTTTTACTTCAGTTTTATAAACTACTTTGTTTGACAGTCACCATTCCTGTCACGTCGGCATCGGTGGAGAGATCATTTTCTACTCTCAAACGAATTAAAACTTACTTGCGAAATACAATGGACCAAAATCGTTTATACAATGTTAGTTTGATATCTATTGAAAAAGATTTAGTAAAACACTTAAAACAAAATGATACATTTTATGATAACATTATTGATCATTTTTCGCAAACTAAAGACCGTAGAATTCCGTTAATATATAAAAAAAGTTAATGAAATTAATAAAAAAAACAAAATATGAAAAATTCCAAAAAAAAAGAAAAAATATCAAAAATCCAAAAAAAATAAAAAACAAAAAACGAACAAAAAAATTTTTTGCCAAGAGAAACTCTACACCTCCACGTTGGTTCTTGCTGGGCAACAATTAATTTTGTCACTGAAGTAGCTGGTACGGTCGCTGTGCAAAAGTTAAATTAATTGGCTGAGTAGAGTATATTAAAAAAAAACGTTTTATGTCCAGCCTCCTCTCTTAAAAAGTTCACGAGCCGCCACTGGTGGTGATAAAGAAGGAGCCGCAGTACAGGATCACCCATACAGGCAAGCGTGATCAAGGATTTCAAGGTAGGAAGAGCGAATGTGGAAAAAGTGCGAGTGGCGCAACAAAAAGTGGCGATAACCAGAAGTGTTTCGTGTGAGGCCGTAAAAATCATTTCGCGGACCAGTGTAGATATAAGAATTATTCATGTCACACATACGGCAAGCGAGGTCACATTGCCACAGTATGTAAAAACAAATCTTTTTCTAAATTCTTATCAACCGAAACCAGTGAAACGTCAAACTCAACTGAATTGTTTACAATTTATGATAGTTTACTAAATAGCATAGATGACAAAAGAGAGGAAAGTGACCATCCTTTTTACATAAAGTTGAAAATTGATAAACTGTATTTGAATTTTGAAATTGATACAGGGTCTTCGCATGCTGTCATTTCTGAAAAATTATACAAAAAACATTTTTCTAAATATAAAGTTTTAGAAAACGATTTGGTTTTCAAAGATTATGTTGGTATGAGCTTTAAACCTATGGGTAAAATTAATGTTAATGTTGACTTTGAAAATAAGATTCATCCTCTTAATTTATATATTATTAAAAATGGAGGCACTCCCTTAATCGGCAGAAAGGCATTAAATATGTTTAAATTGGGAATTTCAAGTATTCACAATCAGAAAGACATTATTTCAGGTACTGATATGGTTATTCAAGAGCTAGTTGATAAATATAAAGATATTTTTGAACATACATTAGGAACTTTTAATAGAGATAAAATTACATTGAAGTTGAAAGACGATATTACTCCTAAATTCTTTAAGCTTCGCCCAATTGCTTTTGCATTAAAACAAAAGGTTGAAGTGGAGTTAGAACGTTTACTAAATTTAGGTATTCTAGAGCCGGTGCAATACTCAAATTGGGGAACACCAATTGTGATTATTTTAAAACCAAGTGGGGCAGTTCGAATTTGTGGAGATTATAAAATAACAGTTAATCCCGCATTAGAAGTTTGTAAATTCCCTTTATCTAGAATTGAGTACCTTTTTGAAAAACTTCAAGGCGGCACAAAATTTTCAAAATTAGATCTGTCCGAAGCCTATCAACAATTACTTTTAACAGATGATTGAAAAGATATTCTAACTATCTCGACCCATAAGGAAAAATTATTAATGGATTTACCAGGCGTCGTATGTTTCATCGACGATATATTAATTAGAGTCAGTTATTCGACGTTTACATGATTCAGGATTGCGATTAAAAGCAGACAAATGTAGTTTTATGCAACCCACAATAAAGTATTTGGGACACATAATTGATAGGACGGGGTTACACAAAACTACAGAAAGAATTGACGCAATAAATAATTGTCCAGTTCCAACTAATTATACAGAATTGAAATCGTTCTTAGGTATGATCAATTTTTATGGTAAGTTTTTAGAAAATGGAACAACAGTTTTGCATCCACTCTATCAACTTTTGCGCAAAAATTCTTCTTTTAAATGGGACTCTGAATGCCAGAGTACATTTAATGAAGTTAAAGAGATGATAACATCTCCAAAAGTGCTGGTACACTTTAATTGCAATTTGCCAATAAAGTTGACAGTAGACGCGTCACCGACAGGGCTTGGAGCTATACTCTCGCATATTTATGGAAATAAAGAAGAAAAGCCAATAGCTTACGCCGTAACCAACTTCCGCCCAAATGACTAATTTTGGTGGAAGATTAGTTGTCCCCTAAGGTTACGGTACGGTCATGTACCTTAGCAGACCTGCCTGGGTTTCTTACAAGTAAGAAGGTCAGAGTTCTTCTAGTTTAGTTTTGTGGTTGGTATTTGAGAAATGTTCTTCCTACAGAAGAATAATGTCTTTGCCTTGAATAAAATGATGACAAACCTTTGTAGCTATTTATTAACAGAAATAAATCATTAACTATTTACAATATTATATACAATTATCAACAATCAAAATATCTATACAGAGTCTTCACTGGAAATGACAACATTTATAAGACAGTGATATTCGGTCATCCCTATATGATATACGCTATTCGATTATTAAATCCAAATGATTCCGCGAAAGTTTTTTATCAGTTCACTAACAGCTGGTATCTCGATTAGGTCAATATACCCTAACACGATGTAAGAAATGAGAATATCAGATTGTACACGTCTTCCTGAATTCGACTCGGAAATCTGTTTACTTGAGAGGTGACCAGGCACCCGTGTACTACTGTGTCTCTCCTTATGACAATTTATTACGCCTCGGTTTATATTTTGGTTAATAGAAATACGGAAATCAGTGTTCGGAAGAACAAATTACTATTAAATTGTTCACGGGGAATCTCTAACTTGAAATGGAACTCAATCTCTTTACGGAAATTCTTAATTGTTAACTAAACTGGTATTCATCATTGCATTCATATGAAACGACTGTCAACACTGAATCGTCTCGTAGAATTTGATTGAAAATTAAAACAACAATTGATTCTTCACGGAAAATATTATTAAATTATGAACGGAACAGCTCTTCTCAATATATTCAGGAAAAACAATCGTCAACAGTTGACTGTTTCCTAGAATTATCGAAAATAAACTCAGATTCAAATAGTGACGGAAAATAATAAATAATTATGAACAGTACGGCGCTTCCCAATATATTCAGGAAAACAATCGTCAACATTTTATTGTTTTCTAGAATTATTGAAATAAACTCAGATTCAAATAGTGACGGAAAATAATAATTATGAACAGTACGGCGCTTCCCAATATATTCAGGAAAAACAATCGTCAACACTGGACTGTTTTCTAGAATTATTGAAATGTAAATTCAGCAATTGAATCTTTACGGAAAAATTATTAGTTAGCAAAGTCGAGAATATACTTACTCTCCATTTATCGGATTGAATGGAAAAACTCTACTTTCGGTATATCGGGTTTACTGCTTCAGCTACGGCGGTCTCCTAGCAAGTGATCCCTATATGGGAGACCGGCCGCCTTTTATACTCTGAAGTTGACACGTCATGTCATTGAGAATGTCGCCGGAACGCGGACTCGCTTATCCGTAGCTACACTCTGCTGTCGTGTTTTTATACACATAGTGTACCAAAGTTTGCTTCCTTTATTTCGGTAGAGGCGACTTACTTGGGCAATAATATTAATTAGTAACGACGCTTCGTTACACACCTCCCTTTCTTCGGAAAAATTTTAATTTTATTAAAATTTTCCATCCAAATACTCCTGGTAAGTTGGCGTCTCTGTGCTGTCCCAGGGCAGCTTAACGCGGACTACTACTTTACCAGAAGGATCCCTAACCCGATAATAGCGGAATTTCTTTCGGCGCGGACGTTTACAAATATTCTTAACGCTAGTCTTAGTACTACTTATCCTAATTATGCCACTAATGGTGTCTCTGTCACTCTGGGGCACTGGGTTCTTTACACTGGGAACAGAAGTCTCTGCCTTCGGGGAGGGGCTGATGTTGAAGAGAAGACGGCCGGCGGTTGGAGGCATCTCGCTGGGCAACGGGGAATAATACAATTGGAGAATCGGGCTCGTGTCCGGTGTATGTCCGAATAGCTCCAGATACTTCCGACCCAGCTGAAGAGCGGCCTCGGCATCGTCTCCGGGAGTACGGGGAACCTCAGGGGTACGAATCTGCGGGCTGGACGTCATACCTGAGGGAATAAAAAAAATAGTTCTTAGTTATTGTCTTCAAATCCTTGACATGGACTCGAAGAGGTGGTCGCCCTCTTCCATTGTCAAGGAGGACTACTACCGGAGACAGGATCTTCTTCACACGGTATGGGCCTGCGAACTTGGGAGCCAGTTTTGCCGCGAATCCTTGCACCCCTGAGGACAGTGGATGTTCCCTCTTCATGACCTCATCTCCTACTCGCGGTATCCAATCCCTACGTCCCAAATTATAGTGATGGCTCTGGACATTATAGGCCCTATTCAACTTAAGTTTCACAAAACTCATCACGTCTTGTAAGCCAGTCAAATACTCTGCATATAGGGCGGGTTCGGAATTTTCTTTGCAAGCGTCGGGTTGTCCTTGAGCTTCTCGAAACAGCGTGCGTAATTGTTCCAGCTCTCTCCCATAATTTAAGAAGGCCGGGGTGAAACCAGTGGAGTCATGACGGGCGGTATTGAGGGCAAACATCAATTCGGGTAGACTCACATCCCAATTTCGGTGATCGACTTCGCACATTTGAGCGACCATAGTTTTGATAACTTTGCTAACCCTCTCTACGGGATTCGCTTGCGGTGTATACGGAGGGGTCAGTTTGTGCCGTATGCCAATTTCCGTTAGAAAACTTTTGAATTGGTTGGCTATAAACTGAGAGCCATTATCACTGATCAGAACTCGAGGACATCCAAATCGCGTCAATATTCTTTCCTGGAAAATTCGAAGAACCGTTGCGGTATTGGCTTTCCGAATGGCTTGACATTCTACCCATTTCGTCATTTTGTCCTGAAACACTAGTAAATAATTATTAGCCTTCGATGAGCGTGGTAAGGGTCCCACCAAGTCTACACTCACGACTTCCCAGGGCTGTTACACTTGACTTTGCTGCATTAGTCTTGCCGGTTGTTGTTGCGAGGCTTTATGTTTCAAACATTGGGGACAATTACGAACATATTGCGAGATTTCTCTAAGCATCCCTGGCCAGAAATATTTTCGGGCCACTCGGGCAATTGTTTTCGTAATGCCCATATGTCCCGCGGTGCTTTCGTCATGACATTCATTTAAAATTCTAGGCCGCTCTTGTTTGGAAACGCATAATTTCCACGGTTCGGATTGAGCTCCTTCGGTATAATCATTTACCTCATAAAAATATCGGTACAAACGATTATTCTCTATACGGTAATCTGACCATTGTTCGGGTTTTTCCGAAACTTCTTTCATTTTCTTGTTCAACCACGGGTCGACACTTTCCTCCTGAACAACGGCAATTTCTGCTTGCTCTTCTTCTGCGTCTAGGGGTTCTCTAGATAAGGTATCGGCCAATCGGTTGAGCACACCTTCTCGATATACTATATCGAAATCGTATTGTATGGGATCAACCTCTTTTCGCTCACTAGAGTCGAAAGTCCTAGGTTCGCTGAAGTTGATTGTCACTCTCCAGTGGCGAATCAAATCTATTCCAATAAGCATTTGCGATACCATACTGGGAAGTACTAAAAATTGACCTTCCTTATCCTGCGAGGCTGCGGTACATTTAATATAGTATCCTCTCTGTATATTAATAATAGTTCCATCTGCTAAGCTAGCCTTTTGACAAGTGCGGGTTTCCGGAATATTTAGTTCATTACAATAATCGGCGACGTCATCATTGATATAGGATTTAACCGATCCCGTATCAATTAAAGCGGAGAATTTCCTTGATCCGATTTTCACTTCTAAATGTATCCTCGGATCGGGCAACGTTTCGGCAAGCGTGGATACATTTCCGGTGACAGGCAACGGACTTATAACGTTCCGACAAAGCCTGCCTTGGCGTCGGACGTTCGGGCGTTTCCCGAAAACGCCTTCTGGCATCCACAATCCTTGTTTTCCGCATTGGGAACAAAATTTTCTAAAGGGACCCCCGCATTGGAACCGCCTGTGTCCTTTCCCTCCACATCTCCAACATATCTCCTGGGCCCTGGATCCCGTAGGAGAAAGAATCATGTTGATATCGCGAGGCGGGTTGGAGTCTTTCGGTACCTTGGACGTCGCTTTAGTATGCACCAGTTCTTGCTCTACAATTTCATATTCCTCACATAATCGGATCAATTTGGCGAGAGAAGTAAAATCCCTGGGCCGTACATATTGTCTCACATCCGGGCGGAGATTTTTATAAATGCTTGATAATTCTTCGGTTTTCGACAATACTTGTCCACGCCTGCATAAAGTTTGCAGAGCAATCACGTAGTCCTTAGAGGACTCTTGCGGAGCCTGAACCCTTTTTATAATGGAATCCAGGATGTCTCGGCGATAGTTTGTCGGTAGAAAATACAGTTCGAAATCGGCAATGAAGTTATCCCACGTGACCCATTGTCGGTTATTATTCCGGTACCACAATAAAGCTTGCCCTTTCAGCACTTTCGGTAATACATGAAGACAGTCTGTATCCCCAATTCCGTACGATTCTTTCAATTCGGAAAATCGTTCCAGGAATTCTAAACTATCCTTCTTTCCTTCAAAATGCAAACCCCATTTTCGCACCTGGTCCATGAGCTTAGATCGATCCCTGTTGTCAGGGGGGGATGGAGGGATTTGAGAAAATTCTACTCCCGACGTGAGATCTCTTTCTTCATCTGCTGTTCTGGGATGAGTTCGGTAGTACTCCACCAATCGCTTTCTCATGTCATCTACTGTTCCCATCACGCTGAGTCCAACTTTGAACAGTTCTACTTCCAGTTCCTCGGTCCTTTTTGTGTAGATCCAAGATACTCTACTATCCCCTACGGATCTAGAAACACCTTCTTCCACACTCATTTTACAAGGCAAAGACACAAAAATAAAATTTCCAGATTTTTTTTTTTCAAGTTTTATTCGTTTTTTTTTCTTTCAAAGTCCCCTTTTAGGGCAACTTACAGTCCCTGCTCGGGCGCCATTTTGTAAGCAACTTCCGCCCAAATGACTAATTTTGGTGGAAGATTAGTTGTCCCCTAAGGTTACGGTACGGTCATGTACCTTAGCAGACCTGCCTGGGTTTCTTACAAGTAAGAAGGTCAGAGTTCTTCTAGTTTAGTTTTGTGGTTGGTATTTGAGAAATGCTCTTCCTACAGAAGAATAATGTCTTTGCCTTGAATAAAATGATGACAAACCTTTGTAGCTATTTATTAACAGAAATAAATCATTAACTATTTACGATATTATATACAATTACCAACAATCAAAATATCTATACAGTCTTCACTGGAAATGACAACATTTATAAGACAGTGATATTCGGTCATCCCTATATGATATACGCTATTCGATTATTAAATCCAAATGATTCCGCGAAAGTTTTTTATCAGTTCACTAACAGCTGGTATCTCGATTAGGTCAATATACCCTAACACGATGTAAGAAATGAGAATATCAGATTGTACACGTCTTCCTGAATTCGATTCGGAAATCTGTTTACTTGAGAGGTGACCAGGCACCCGTGTACTACTGTGTCTCTCCTTATGACAATTTATTACGCCTCGGTTTATATTTTGGTTTAATAGAAATACGGAATCAGTGTTCGGAAGAACAAATTACTATTAAATTGTTCACGGGGAATCTCTAACTTGAAATGGAACTCAATCTCTTTACGGAAATTCTTAATTGTTAACTAAACTGGTATTCATCATTGCATTCATATGAAACGACTGTCAACACTGAATCGTCTCGTAGAATTTGATTGAAAATTAAAACAACAATTGATTCTTCACGGAAAATATTATTAAATTATGAACGGAACAGCTCTTCTCAATATATTCAGGAAAAACAATCGTCAACACTTGACTGTTTTCTAGAATTATCGAAAATAAACTCAGATTCAAATAGTGTTGGAAAATAATAAATAATTATGAACAGTACGGCGCTTCCCAATATATTCAGGAAAACAATCGTCAACACTTTATTGTTTTCTAGAATTATTGAAATAAACTCAGATTCAAATAGTGACGGAAAATAATAATTATGAACAGTACGGCGCTTCCCAATATATTCAGGAAAAACAATCGTCAACACTGGACTGTTTTCTAGAATTATTGAAATGTAAATTCAGTAATTGAATCTTTACGGAAAAATTATTAGTTAGCAAAGTCGAGAGTATACTCTCCATTTATCGGATTAAATGGAAAAACTCTACTTTCGGTATATCGGGTTTACTGCTTCAGCTACGGCGGTCTCCTAGCAAGTGATCCCTATATGGGAGACCGGCCGCCTTTTATACTCTGAAGTTGACACGTCATGTCATTGAGAATGTCGCCGGAACGCGGACTCGCTTATCCGTAGCTACACTCTGCTGTCGTGTTTTTATACACATAGTGTACCAAAGTTTGCTTCCTTTATTTCGGTAGAGGTGACTTACTTGGGCAATAATATTAATTAGTAACGACGCATCGTTACAACGCGTCTCGTGTGCTTTTAAAAAGCGAACGTAACTATTCTCAACTAGATAAGGAAGCGTTAGCTATTATATACGGGGTCAAAAAATTTTACCAATACCTTTTCGGTAAGAGGTTTATTTTGGCTACCGACCACAAGCCGCTGGTGTCAATTTTTGGTCCCAAAAATGGCATTCCCATTATGGCAACCAGCCGTTTGTAGCGCTGTGCGCAATTTTTAACATGTTTCGACTTCGAAATAGAATATGTAATGTCAAATAAGAATTCTGCTGATTGTCTTTCTAGATTGCCACTACCTGAAGATCATAATTTAAATTTGGGTGGCAATTTTTATAATGAAGATTCAGAAATTACTCATTTAAATGTGATTGAAACACAAAATGAATTACCTGTTAATTCTGCACAAATTAAACACGCTTCCAGTAGAGACAGTGTTTTAAGTAAAGTTATACTATTTTTACTAACAGGCTGGCCCAAAAGTATAACACAGGATGATTTAAAACCTTTCTTAGCCAGACGTAATGAATTAAGTGTGGAACAGGGTTGTTTAATGTGGGGGTATATTTATTCCGCAAAAATATAAAAGATACGTCTAGTGTGAAATTCACAAAAATCATATGGGCATTGTAAAATCAAAATCGTTTGCCAGATCATACGTTTGGTGGCCTGGTCTTGATAGCGATATCGAAACACTATGCAACCAATGTGAGGTTTGTGCAGAATACAAAAATTTACCACCAAAATCTTACTTTAGTCCTTGGAGATGGAATCAAAACGTTTGGACGCGTATTCATATTGACTATTTAGGTCCATTCAAAGATAAATATTTTTTTGTAGTAGCTGATTCCACATCTAAATCGATTGAAGCTTTTCGCATGAGAAAAATTGATACAGCATCAACAGTGAAGGTATTGAGGCAAATTTTCGCTACATGGGGGTTACCTCAGGTTGTAGTTTCAGATAACGGAACACAATTTGTGTCTGATCATTTTCAATGGTTCATGAAACAAAACGGGATAAAACATATAACCACTCCACCGTACCATCCCTCCAGTAATGGGGAAGGAGAAAGTGCGGTGAAAATTGTAAAGAATTTTTTTAAATAGAGCAGGGCCGACACTAATGATGAAATTGATACTGAATTAATAAAATTCTTATTTCACTATCGCAATTCCCCTCATACAACAACTAATGAATCACCGGCAAAATTGTTACTAGGTAGAAATTTAAGATGTCGCTTAGATTTATTAAGGAAACCTACATGTGAGGTTGTAGAGGAGAAACAGGACAAATCAATTGGTAATGAAGGTGGTAGAAATCGTGAAACTTTTGAAATAGGCGAATCGATTAAAGTTAGAGATTTTAGACAGGGAAAACCGAAATGGTCTGTTGCACATATTACTAAATTTTTGGGAAACCGAAATTTTGAAATAAAAACATTGGATGGACTTGTGGCGAAAAGACATCTTAATCAAATCTTAAAAAATGATAGTATGCAACCCAAAAACATTTCTAAAATTCCGGTGCCACCTGATTATGCCAATGATGATAATCAATATGCTCATAGTGAAGCTGCCAAATCTCCAAGGCCTAGCCCGCGAGTTCTTAGACGTCGCAGTCAATTAAAACACCCTGAGAGATTTGGTAACTCCAATATTTGAGGGGGAGAGTTGTTATATATGTAGAATGCTATGTTCATTATATTGTTTTTGTGTGTATCGCGTAAGAAGCGATACGCGTTTTTGTAACTGATGTCGAACTGAATTCTTGAGTTTCCAATAAATACGTAAAGTGTCAGCACGTTGTATTAATTGTACCTGCACTGATATAAAACAGATTCAAAGTGGCATCACCGGAGAATGAAAAAGAACAAAGTAAGAAGAATAATTCGGATTCCGAATACGGCGAATGCAACATGGACAGCAATAGGCAATTATCGATCGAACACGAATCTGCGATCGTACATGAGGTACAAATAATTGAAGACGAAAACGACGTTAGTTTAGAATCGCAAGATAACAAGGCACGATCGGTTTGTCTACGATAAACAATGCTTGTGATTATATGTATATTTTTAATTGCTATACAATAATCTGTGAAAAATATCGATATAACTTTTTTTATAAATATATTCTACAAATAATACACTAAAACCTACGAATAATAGCTTTAGCCAGGTAATCAATTTACCCGAATCACACGATAATCTAAAATGTTCTAAAACTTTTTTAACGTCGTTTTTGGTATCTTCTGTATTATCTATCATAATAATGACAGTAGTCGAAGACATTTTATGCTGATTTTCCCAAACAACAGCAAAAGGTACAACCATGTTTACTGTTTATTAATTTAAAATCTACTCACATACTCGATTTTGTTCTCTTATAATGCCTCCTGTGGATTATGAACCTTAACGAGAACTAACTCGTCAATATGGACAGTATTACTTATTTCTTGTACCGTGATGTTTGATGTTCCTATATCAGGTTCGTTAATAGTATCTGTATAATTTGTTTTCATGGCCACTATGACCATATCACCATTTTATGCCACCGTGATTGTCGGGAATTTTCATGTTGTAAAGTCATATTGCTACCTAATGGAAATAATATCAAAATAGTTAAAAAGTACGTATATATCATAGAGCTTACCATGAGCAAAAGAGGCAGTAAAAATTCACGACAAACGAGATTTACTCAAGAATAAACAGAAATCAACTGGCAGACACACGTGTGTTGAAAACATTAAGGTTATGTTGTTCGTTTACGAGCACGCCGTAGGTCTATATTTTACATGAACCAAAACAAAGTCAATCGTTTTCTATTAAAAATGTCTCATGTAACATATCGGATCCAAACTTAATATCGTAAGACTATGTTACACTTGGGCCTTTATTACTTACTACCTGAATAAGTAAAAATGGTTAAAGTTTTAAGAATGTATGTGCATTAAGTTGCAGTTTAGCCCACATAGGCGAGATTTATTTCGGCCTACCTGTCACTCAAGCCGATAAACATTTGTAAATCTTATTTTTTAAGCTATTGCATATAGCTTTTATCGCGGGCTTTGAAAGCGGCGACCGAATCAAGAAAAAAAAACAAAAGATTTAGATTTCCGTAACGGAAATCTAAAAAAACAAAAAACAAACACCGTAACGAAATATCCTGACACTCACCATTCCTACCATGTGGCTCGGCCGAGCTTATAATTGTCGAAATGTTTCGAAATGTTAACTTTGAACCTATGCAATAGCTTTACCGCGGCAGTCCCCGAGTGCCACACGTTTCATTTTTTTGTTACATACTTGGCTGTAATCAGTTCGGTTCTTTTCCACCATATCAGAACTGCATGACTGAGTCTTAGGAGAATAATAACTCAGTAGATCCGCATCAACTGAGGACAACGTCAAGTTCTTTCGGTATTTCCCGCGTTTTATGTTATAAGTGGATCTATTATAGTCAGTCAATTTACTGGAAAATAAACTACCATTGTTATGAAAAACAAACAAAAATGTAATAGATTATAATTTATTTCATTGTTTCTTACTGCTAGACCGATTTACATTTGGTGATTTATTAGAAACTTCATGTAGTACAAAAACAAAGGTTCACACTGGATAGGCACTAACTCTGGACAAGAAAACTACACCTACATCAAAAACCTTGTACAAATTTCACCAGCAAAGTAAACAAAAAATTACAGAAACAAATTTCTCAAGTTCAAGATTGAACAATTTCGCTGATGCTGTTAGGTTTTTGTTTTCTATCATCATCACTTTTTATACTATTCCGCTAGTTTCTCTTTTAACATCCACGAAAGAAGAAAAATGTCAGTAATATACATTTCATTTCAATAGCTACGTATTAAAAATTGCTTCACCACAGTGACTCCTCAAGATGTCTGATGAAACAATTGTTAACAGATAGCTGTTATAATATGAATTTAATTCACAACTTCCACGTAACAAACGCAGAGACTTCAAATTTATTGAGAATAATCGAAGTTAGAGTGTATCCATATTGTAAAATCTCAGTGTTAGTTTGACCTCATTTCACATGGTAAAAAATTGGTTCACATAAACAATTCTGCAACATCAATACTATCCTATTTCCAGTTTCGTTTGCCGTTGAACCATTATCGGTTCAAGTATTTTTGAGGGAATTAAAATAAATGGTAAATACTGTTATCTAGCAGAAGATTGTAACACTTTTCTGGATAGCCGCATTAGCCCTGATATTGGATCTCTACCAAAATATTTCACCTGTAAGTCTTTACCCACTTCCAATCCCAATGCTGACGGATGAGCGATCTGAAACAAATATCGATATATTTTGACAGCTAACATAATCGAAAGTCACTATATATAAGTTGCGACAATAATGTCCTAGATTTTTGAATTTTCTGAATTAAGATAACTTATATAATAACATAACATAGGATTATCAAGTTGAATAAATAAAAATCTTGGATATCTAGTCCAACATGTTAACCAATTGCACCATTTTGGTTCCATCAGTCTTATATTTTTGCAAATTTAAACCTCTAGATTCATTGATCAACAAATGCTCTGTCATATATCAACTATTCACGCCCATTCATCTAAAGTTCGATCGTTTTTGAATTGAGGCGTTTAGGTTAAAATGGTTGGCAATTACTCTGACAGTACTCATTCAATGACAGCATCCCGGTTCTTACATGGATTACAATAGAACTGACTGAGAAATTTTCAGGGTAAGTATAAATAAGTTTAAGGTTTCTTTGCCTTATTGGCCACAATTTCGTGCAAGTACATTAAGAGATATAGAGTTAAATTTTCTGAATTATGAAGATAACTTAGATAATTTAACATATAAGAAATAGGATGCTGTCATAGAATGATTAATGTCAGAGTAATAGACAATCCTATTACTAATAACTTATTATGTCTAAAATTGGATTACTTAATACTAATTTTATTACACAAAGCGTTTTTTTCGCACCAATTTCAATTAAAATGCTCACGTCGCCGAAACGAACAGGAACACGAATAACCGAAAATTGTAACATCTCAATGTTATAATTATACCGGGATATCAAAAATTATCTTGGTCAAGGGTGGTTGTGGAATCTAAAACGTGTGTCTTACTTTACGTTTGAAATAATTATGTCACTGTCACACTGACATCATCAATAACCTACAAATTTCATACCTATTTATTTCAGTTGTAAAACAACAGATTCTGACACAACAAAACATATTCAAAAATTCAAAGTAAGATACACGTTTTACATTCCACAACCACTCTTGACCAAGATAATTTTTAATTTGTAGTTCATTATTGTTTTACAACTGAAATAGATAGGTATGAAATTTGAAGGTTATTGATGATGTCAGTGTGACAGTGACATAATTATTTCAAACGTAAAGTAAGACACACGTTTTAGATTCCACAACCACCCTTGACCAAGATAATTTTTAATATCCCGGTAATATATCAAAAATCCACTGTTGAGCAGAACTTTTAATAAATCTGAGAACGACTAGAAACGAGACCAATTAAGGTTAAATATTCACTTTCAAACCAGATGTTAGATTTTTATGAGCTAACATTATTATAATCGAATTGATGGTTATAATCAAAGCAGTGTTTAGCAAGGGCGGTGGAATTTTCTAAGTTTTTGTTTCTTGTGCTATACTTTTGGCCATACATTCTTTTTTGTAAATATTGTTTAGAGATTCCTGTATAAGTCCCATCGCAATCTAAGCAATTTAATTTATATACTGTGTGGGTTTGTTTATCTTTAGGTATTAAAGGTTTTAGATTTGAGAAATATTTTCCAACACAGTTAGTAGGTTTATGGGCGACATTTATATCATACTTTTTCAAACATTTCTCAATTTTCTCTGAGGTCTCCGGAATGTAAGGTAATGTTATAAAATTGTCTGTATTACTTTTTATGTCATTTATATATGAAGATCCATTATAGATTTTGTTTATTCTTCCTTTAATGATAGGATTTAAAAATGTTTTTGGGTAGCCATTCATTTCCAGTGTATTACGAACAATTTTTAAATTTTTGGGACGGTCCTCTGCGTGGGACAATTTAACAGCCCGATCTGTAAGGCTGTTTATAACACTTTTTTATAACATGTTGATGCAACGGAATTGAAATGAAGATAACGTTGAGACCAAACTTCTTTAGTAAACCACGAAGTTCTTATTTTTCCACCTGCATCATGCCTAATGTTCATGTCTAGGAAATTTATGTTTTCGTTCACTTCAATTTCACAAGTAAATTGAAGTTTACAGTGGAAATTGTTAAATTTATTAATCACGTACTGAATTTTATCATTGGGAACACACATAAGGTAATCATCTACATACCGTTTGGAAAATACGGGTTGAAAATGTAATGAATTATAACAGATTCCTCTAGGCATTCCATAACAAGGATAGCAATAGTAGCTGAAATAGGAGATCCCATCCCTGTGCCGAAGATTTGTCCAAAATATTGCTCACCGTATTGAAAATATGTGCATTCTGAGCAAAACTGTACTGCATTCATAAACTCAGATTGATTTAGAGGTGTGTGGTTTTTAATCTCTGACCAACGTTTTTTGATGCTGCTCAATGCCAAAACGACTGGTATATTTGTAAACAAAGAAACAACATCCAAGGAAATAAGTTACTGTGCCAAAAACAAAGAAAAAAAAATAAAAAGAAACCTAAGGTCAACAACGATTGCGAAGCTGACCGTATACAGTTATCTCAAAGTGACAACGAAGCATGGGAAGTGGTTAAAGATAAAAGTCAGGGAAACACAAGCAACACTATTTCACTCTCTCAACTCCAAAGTTTCCTAGTACAAGTCAAAGGCCAAGAAAATCCCTTGGAGATAGCGAAAGCTTTCACAAAAGACATCAATGGTCTAATAAATATGTTGGATGAAACGTCAAAAGTTATCGACTCAAGGGCCCTGAAACAGAGATGCAAAAGGTTGGTGGTAACTCTGCGCAGATCTACAGTACTTACCGTCAGCTCACTCTAACCCTAGCACATAACAGGTAAAAATTTTGTCTAATTTTGTTTCCGATTAAATCTCTTCCATTTTACATTTATTCCATGGCTCATAATATTAAAATAGTTCAATGGAATGCCCGATCGGCCTCTTCCAATCACATATACCTTCAACAATTACAAAAAAATGAGCGATTTGATATCGCATCGTTATCAGAAACTTGGTACAAGCCCCTTGATCAAATTACTTTAAAAGGTTTCAATATCGTTCGCAAAGATCGACCTTCAGGTAAAGGAGGCGGCGTAGCAATTTTAGTGTCAAAAAAATATCAATACAATATCATAAACTTTAGTAACCTAGGCAATATAGAAATTGAGATAGTTGGAATTAATATCCAATTGCAAGATAAAACTATTTTCTGTGATTTCTATCTATGAACCCCCTCTTATTAAGGCTACAGCACAAGATTGGTAACACATTTTTTCCAATTATGAAAACTACTCGATAATAGGCGGGGATTTTAATGCCCATAACAGTGTCTGGGGATCTCTTTCAAATAATACAGCTGGCGAAGCATTATGGGAAGCTATTGAAGAATCGCAAAATTTAGCAGTACTAAATGATGGCTCGGCCACAAGATTAACTCCTCCATTAGAATTAAAATCAGTGGTAGATGTAACAATAGCTTCATATTCTATTGCATTAGATTCTTCTTACAGCGTTCTAGAAGACCCGTATGGTTCTGATCATTTCCCTATTTCTATAGAAATAGGTAAGAAAAATTCTTCCTACACTTCTGTGCATCCTTCGTGTAGGTGGCGTGTTAAGGACGCCAACTGGGAAAACTATTCAAACCACATTGAGCAAGCTATTAATGATTCGCCCAACTTCTCAACACTTACGATGAGTTAACTTTCCTAATAGAAGCAATAACCGCCTCTGCTAACCTTTCCATGCCAATAAACAATTTCTTTACTCCCAGAAAACAAAAATTACCCTGGTGGGATGCAGAATGTGAAGGTCTTAAAAAAGAAAAATATGTAAAACTAAAAGAATTTAGGAAATCCAAATCCATGCAAACTTTTCTGGAAGTAAAAAGAATCATCGCTAAATGCAAATATACATTTCGTCGCAAAGCTAGGGAATCGTGGAAAAAGTTTTGTGAAAATCTCAACACGAATACACTACCCTCCACAATATGGGAATCTGCTAAGCGAATCCAAGGTAGCAAAGTCAAGAGCAGATCATGCCATCTTGATAAGATTCAAATTGAAAACTTCCTCACCAATATCACCCCTCCTACACCTAGACCTAATTTTACTAAGAACCCTGTACAGTGTAATCACTGGCTTAACAAAGAAATGTCATTAGACGAATTTAACTATAATATTAAGAACAGTACTGATACAGCGCCTGGTATGGATAGCATCACATATTCTATGATTGCTCATCTTCCCCAAAACGCGAAAAAAGTTCTGTGCCGCATTTACAATAAAATTTGGATCAATGGCGATAATTGTCCAATAATCAAAAAATCAGTAAATATTTTAATTAGTAAAAACAATAAAAATAGATTTGAACCGTCTGGTTACAGACCAATTACCTTGCTTTCATGTCTTTTCAAAACTTTAGAAAGGATTATCAAAAATAGAGTGGTTTTTAGAAGAAAATAGGACGATGCCTAGAAGTCAATACGGTTTTCGTTCGGGACTAGGCACAATGGATTGCCTTGGCCAACTGGTTGGTGATATCCAACTTTGTTACTCTGAAAATAAATATATAGCGGCTTTCTTTTTGGATATCAAATGAGCTTACGATTGCGTTAAACTGAACATCTTGCTAGAAAAAATTAAATATCTAAACATTCCAGAATCCTGTGCAATAAATCTCCTCCACTTGTTTTTAGACCGAGAAGTCTATATCAAAAATAGAACCAATATTATCGGCCCTTGCCTCACTTCTGACGGTCTACCTCAGGGATCAATCCTCAGCCCTCTATTATTTAATATTTTTACAGCGGACTTTCACGATATGTGGGACGATGACATTAAAATCATACAATATGCTGATGATTTTGTTATATATTGCAGTGGCAGTACCATATCAGAATGCAATGCTAAACTCCGACACATAATGTATAATGTTAAAAGATATACTTTTATCAATGGTCTAACCCTATCTACAGAGAAATCCAAAGTAGCGTATTTCTCCCGACACAAAATTCCACATATAAACACCATCAACTTATGTCAAAATGAAATCCCCGTAGCTGGACTAATTGAATATCTAGGTTTAACTCTAGACGCTAAGTTGTCTTGGAAGTACCACATTGAAGACATTAAAGCACGTTGTGAAAAAAGCATAAACATACTTAAAATGGTCAATAAAACAAAATGGGGTGCATGCCCCAAAGTATCACTAATGTTTTACAAAGCGTATACAAGATCGATTTTGGAGTATGGATCTATTTTGTATGGTTCGGCAAGCACTACTCTGCTTAAGAAATCGGATGTTGTTCAGAATAAGGCCTTACGACTCACTATTGGTGCATTTAAATCTACTCCTGTATGTGCCCTTCAAGTCGAAGGTGGTCAGGTCCCGCTGGATATTAGGAGAACTTACATGGCGGAAAAATTCATTGCAAAATTAGTTACAAATGAACAACACCTTTTATTAAACATTATATCGAGACTAAACGCAGAAAATTTGACAAACACTTTTTGGATTTAAAAAAATAGCCCACCTTCAACTACAGCATTTATCAACACAGCCACCTTACACAAAAATATGTCCCATTCTAACAGACCGCCTTACTCTTCAATCCACTTTGAAGCCTTATTTAATAGAAAAACAATACATGTACCACAGTATGATAAGTTAAATCCTAACCTTAATAATCGCATTTTAAACTCTGCTTTATCCAATACCTCATGCCATATATTTACAGACGGATCAAAAAACAATAACGGTACAGGCTGCGCCTTTCATATTCCTAGCACTAATACGAGCATTTGTATCCAACTACCATGTGAAGCATCGATTTTCACCGCAGAAGCTACAACTATAAAACAAGCCTTAATATGGGCTAAGGATAACAATAAAAAAGCAGTGGACATAATTACCGATTCGCAATCAGTTATCAAATCGATTAGTAATATCAGGAAGGCCAAACTGAGTAGCATAATTGCAGAAATCATAGATTTAGATTGGCAATGTTCACAAAAAGACATGAAATTAAGGTATATCTGGTCAAAGGCACATAGTTGTATACCGGGGAATGTCAAAGCAGATATGCCGGCAAAAAAATCAATAATCGGACCAGACATGATAATAGATAGCTACACAAGACATGACCTGACTAATATATCGAGGAAACGAATGTTTACGGAATGGCAAAAACGTTATAAAAACATCAACAGTTGTAAACCAACCCAATATTATATATTACATCCTCTGGTAACAGCCAGTCCATTTCTTGAATTATTGAACGTACCACGTGCTTCGTATATCCGTATAATTAGGTTGATTTTTAACCATGGTCATTCTAAGGCACATCTTTTCAAATGTGGCATTGTAGACTCCAATAAATGCCGATGCGATAACGAAGCCATATGTGATATCAATCACATATTTTTCGCATGTCAAGAGAACAACAATATACATGTACTGTTATAGAGCAAGAGCCCGTGAACCCCAGACCTTCGTTATTTTATAAAACCTGAAAGTTTGTCAGCGCATGCTCCCAACACAGGTAAGAACGATTATTAGACTATTATGAAGTTTGAGTTACCCTGGCTCTGGCAGGTAAACGGTACTAAAGGTGTGTAAAATACCGATCTAATTTCTTCAAATAATAAAGTGTGATTTTTTGGTATTACCTTCAGAATATTATTAAAAATAACGTCATTAATTGCTAGACACTTAACATCGTGGCAACCCCTTGCCAGAAACCCTTAATGTTCATGAAATTATAATTCTACTTACGTTATAGATAAAAGCTGATTTTTATATATAATACTTGGGTAATAATTAGATGTTTCCTCATTAGCCAGACATTTTTGGTAGTTCCAACCCCTTGCCAAACAATCATGTAGGGTAGCTGTAGGAGCGAACGCGACATAGTATATATGGGTGGGTGCGAGTGAGATAGCGAGTTAGGTCTATCGCGATCCCTCACTGCGCAGTTGTTATTTCTACTGCGCATGTATTTATCAGCTAAAATAATCTTATATGCTATCTTCAAGTATTATCAATTTAATATTCATTATTAATTAACAACATAAAATATTTCGAATATATACAGACTATAAAGTATATTCAATATTATTAGTGTATGATACGTACATTATATGTTTATGTGTTTTATGTGTTATATGTTTAGGTTTATATTACAATTTGTTTATTTTATTTATCACTTTTTGTATTAAAAAACAAGTCATGGGTGATACATTAATTTGTGTCATTTGTAACAAAAGTAGTGGCAAAATAATGTTATTTTCTGACGAGACATTGAAAAAATGTGAATTTATTTTAAAATTTAGAAAAAAACATAACCTTAAATATAATAACATCATTCTTCCACGTGAATATACAGAGAGTGGTTATCACAGGGAATGTTATAAATCATTCACAGGACTGATGAAAAAATATTTTACCCCAGAACCTGAAAATTCTAAAAAGATTGTTGAAAAAGAGCAAGAAAAAGAAACATCTAAAGATGTAAATACATCAACAGACGATTCAATACCAGGTTCATCGCATTTGGCTGAGTTAACTGTATCACACCCACCTTCAGCTTCTCAATCAACAGAACCTCAACCTTCCCAGGCATCTGTGGACATTCGTGAACTTGAAGAAGTGAGTGAAAATGCTAATGCTGCCATAGTAAATAGTTCGATTCAAAGTACCAGTGTTGACATAAGTAAAAAAATTTGTTTATTTTGCAATAAAAAAAGACAAGTGAGATCAAAAATGCTTCCACTCCATGAAGGTGATAAAAACCAATCTCAATCTCGTATAATGTCTAGCTTTGAAAATCAAAAAGAGTATAATGAGTTGTTAAGTAGATTGGAAAGTATTGCAAGTCCGAAAATATACTATCACACTGAATGTAGGATTCAGTTTAATAATAAAATATCTTCATCGGCGAAAATATCTGTTAAAAGTGATTGGCATCATCATCGAGAGTACCACCAAGAAGCTTTCAATGAAATTTGTAGCATCATAGAAGAAGATATTATCAATAACGGCCGCTGTCATTTATTGATTTATTTACATGAATTATATACTGATTCATTGGGGAGAATTTATGCAGAGAATTCAATTGAAATGGATACTACTTTTACTGCACACCACCTAGAAGAAAAAAGCGGCATTAATCTTACGAAAAACTATTTTGACAATGGACAAGAAAAAATTACCATCTAAAAATTTTTCAGCACAGCATTTAATTGCAGGTGAAACTTCTATACCGCAAGAATTATTTGATTTTTATTCTACTCTAATAGGTGGCTCTAGACAGAAACGAAAAAGTAGCTTAAACTGTGTTCGTCAAGTACGGTCTTACTGTCAAGATATTATTTATGCAATTCATAATGGTCAAGTCAAGACGTCTAAGCATATCACGCTGGGTATGACTCAAGAGTTTAACGAGTAGCAGAAAAATTATAGATATAGTCAACAGATATGGTCATTGTATCAGCTATCAAAGTGTCGAAGAACTTGAAACAGAAACCACCTATGCTTCCATTGAAAAGTCAAATTCATGCCCTGAAAAAATTAAAAAAACACCTGAACTTTGTACTGGACTGGCTTATGATAATTTTGACCGCTTTGTTGAAACTACTAGTGGGAAGGACACTTTACATGATACCGTCGGAATCATTTCTCAGAACATCGAATTAAATACATCTGAAGAATCTGAAATATTCGAGGCACCAGTTCCCACTAACAGAGACAATTCGAAAAGGAGAGAAGAACTTTTGAGGCAATAGCTTCAGAAGAAATTCCTTATCCAAAAAAATCAAAAATGACAAGTAATTTGCAATTAACGGCTGATGAAATTGATAACATACTTCCCAATAATTTACAATTGTATACAGAAATTGATAATATCTGGATTATTAGTCATGCACTAGAATTACCTGATATTCCAATGTGGGTTGGTTTTAACTGTAGGATTCATGATATTGACACTTGCAAACAAAGCATATCTTATTTGACTCCGATAAATGCCTCACCAACAAGTAATTCTGTAATTTTAGAAACCATGCAACAAAGTAAGAAAATTGCTGAAGAGTTAAATCAGTCATCCATTCAAGTAACGTATGACTTGGCTATAGCCAAAGTCGCTCTACAAATACAAGCAACGGAAAAACCTACATATGATAATTTATTTATACACTTAGGACCGTTTCACATCATGATGGCTTATTTCAAGGCAGTTGGTAAGGTGATCAGTGACTGTGGACTAACAAATGTAATGGTGGAAAGTGGCTTATTGGCGAATGGTTCAGTGAATGGATTTCTTGACGGCAAGCATTTCAATCGCTGCAAAAGACTGCACCCTTTGGTGGCATTAGTATTAGAAATATTACATTTTAAATCTTTTCTGGAAATGAGTAACACGGCCGTAACAGATGATATGATTGAAGAACTTCACAGACTACAAAACTGTAAAATATCATCATTCAACGTAGAACATGAAGAGCTGAAAGAATTGATCAATAATTACTGTATTTATAAACAACGAAGTCTCAATGGCGAGTATGGAAAGACAATTTTATGTAATTTATATTAATCTCATTAATCATTACCTACAACTATCACGAAGCATACGTGCTGGAGACTTCGAACTTCTCAAGTCAGTTTTACCTAAAATAACAAATTTATTTTTTATCTGTAATCAACAGAATTATGCTCGATGGACCGTGAAATATGCTGATAACTTGATGAAAGTAGCAGAATCCCATCCTGATTTATTTGAAGGATTTCAACAGGGTTACTTCGGTATTAAAAGGACAACTAAGCAATTTTCAAGGCAACCCATTGATCTGGTTTTAGAGCAGACTATCAATGCAGATGCTGCACGAAGACTTACAGGTGTTATACACTTTACTAATTCAATTTCAGCCCGTCAACGGTGGGCTCGAAACCATGATGTAACATCTACAGTAATTAGTTACGTTTACCAAGAATTGGGACTACAAACTCACCACTTCGTATTTGAATAAGCACAATATTCAGAAAAATATTAAACATCTCAAGAAATTTAGTGAAACATTTGAACAGTTTATTAATCCCTTCAGCTCGGAAGTACCAAAAGATCATTTAATAACTTGAGGATGTAACGGGAAAAGTGTCCAGAACTTTTTTGTGGTCGATGTAATTCATTCTACATTTTTTATGTAGATAGCTAATTTGAAAACTTTTCTTACTCTTAGAAAATTTTGATAAAATCAACGGATTAGCTTGAAAAAATTAATTTTCGAGTCTCTGCAATTTTGGCTTAATAATTTTACTTGATTAAAATACCTTAGTTGCCTTTGCTTTTCTAATGTCATTTTGCCATTTGAAGAATTTATTCTCAAAACTTTCAGTTTTTACTTTGCTTTCCGTAAAAATTTTATAAAATTATGGCTCAATTTGAAGCAAATCGCAAAGAAACTGGACGCAGACGGACAAGAAGGACGTTAGAGCTCGAAGAAGCGATACTGGAAGCGGTTGAAACTGAACCTGGGATAAGCACACTACGTTTGGGACTTCGTATTGGAGCCTCAAAATCATTAGTTCATAATGTACTGAAAGAAGAACTGATGTATCCCTATCATATTAAAACAGTTCAAGACTTATTGCCCATGGATCCAGGTCATCGGCTAGATTTCTGTCGGCTTATTGTCCAAAGACAAAACGCAAACCCCAATTTTTCTAGAAGAATTCTGTTCACGGACGAAGATACTTTCACGAGATGTGGTCTTTTTAACCTCCGTAATGAACATTTCTATGCTGATGAAAATCCTCATGAAACGGAAGTTACATATTTTCAGAATCAAACTAAAATCAATGTTTGGGTTGGAATTGTGGATAACTTTATTATTGGCCCTACCGTTATACCCGATCGATTGAACGGGGAGAACTACTTGAACTTTTTGGAACAAAGGCTACTTGAACTGTTGGAAGACTTGCCCTTACACATTCGTCGTGGCCTGGTTTATCCATGATGGTGCACCTCCTCATTTCACATTAGCTGTGAGGCGAATTTGAATGCGGAATATCCAGATCGCTGGATAGGTAGAGGACACGATGCACCAGTGAACTGGCCGGCCCGCTCCCCTGATTTGACGCCCTGCGACTTCTTTCTATGGGGCGCTTTGAAGTCGAAAGTTTATGCAGCTCCAGTAAACACACGAGAGGAATTGTTGCAACGAATTAATCATGAAGCGGATTTATTGAAGAATGATCCTGAAGTACTAGCCAGAGTTCAATCCAATTTCTTGAAACGAATTAATTTGTGTATTCAGGAAAATGGGCAACATTTCGAACAATTGATGTCTTAGCGATTTCCCAAAAAGTTTTGTTTCTTTTAATTTAGCATTTGTTTTTCCTAAATAATCACATCGTTTCCCCATTTCTGTTGTTTTTATTATTCGTGTTTTACCGAGATATTAACCATTTCAGTGTTAGTGAAATTTTGAGCCATAATTTTATAAAATTTTTACGGAAAGCAAAGTAAAAACTGACAGTTTTGAGAATAAATTCTCCAAATGCCAAAATGACATTAGAAATGCAAAGGCAACTAAGGTATTTTAATCAAGTAAAATTAGTAAGCCAAAATTGCAGAGACTCAAAAATTATTTTTTTCAAGCTAATCCGTTGATTTTATCAAAATTTTCTAAGAGTAAGAAAAGTTTTCAAATTAGCTATCTACATAAAAAATATAGAGTGAATTACATCGACCACAAAACAGTTCTGGACACTTTTCCCGTTACATCCTCAAGTTTGAACCATTTCTATGGTCTCTAAGGCTCTATGCTCCGCTCTCAAAAACGGCTATTATTGACAGTAACTCACCTGCCAAATATTGTAAAAGTCCTCCATCACTCAAGTTATACCGAAAAAACAAAATTATTTTTGCAACTTTGAAGCCCTCTACCGGCTAAACAAGACACTTGAGGCAAAAGTAAAAAGGCTCATCAAATTTTTTTCGAATCAAAGAATCTTCGGTTTTATTTTAGCCACGCAGTTCGAGGACACCCTGTATATACAATGTCGGTTCGATAACTGATGTTGATGCAGCACGGCTTCAACTATTCATAAATACATATCAGGTCTCAGATATTAATGAAGCATTTAGTCGTAAACAAATATGAAATTTTGATGCTAGCAGTCTGCCACCGTGTAAATCTGAGCTGCTACAATAATTTCTGCGAGCCAACTATGTGTCTAGCATTTAGAATAATGCAAATCAGCAGATTCCAACAATTTATCAACCCGAGAATAATGGTTGGGTTCTCGAAAATAATCAGTACCATTTTAAATGGTTCGAAGGTGATCAGGTGCCAAATTTCATCAGAGAATCACTGAAAACTGTCTCAGGTATAAATACTACTTCAAACCATTATACATTATTTTTAATACCAATCCCATTAACTTTTTCACATTTTTACAGAAACTGACGAAGAAGAAGATGACGATATCGAATGGAGTAACAGTGACGAATAAAATGATAACATTGATCATAATGATGATAATGAATAAAATAATATTTTCTTTTACTCGTATACACTATAATAATAATCTGTAATGTCATCAATCTATTTTTTTATACTTTATAATAACTTGTAATGTCATTAATCTATTTTTAATTAAATTTTTGAGTATTATTTTATTTTGTTTTTTTTTATAACCTGTTATTGACAGAATAAATTTAAATTTTTAACAGTTTAAGGTAGTTGTAGCATCGAATGTCTTTTCTTGAGATGTTTTTAAAATCTACACAGATAATTAGTTATATAAATCTGTGCCAAAAAGTTTATTTGCATAAGTCATTCTAATCATGGATCTCTTCTTAAGATTTACATGCTTGTCTGGCAAGGGGTTGGAACTATCAAAAATATCTGGCTAATGAGGAAACATCATCTAATTATTACCCAAGTATTATATATAAAAATCAGCTTTTATACTATAACGTAAGTAGAATTATAATTTCATGAACATTAAGGGTGTCTGGCAAGGAGTTGCCACGATGTTAAGTGTCTAGCAATTAATGACGTGATTTTTAATATTATTCTGAAGGTAATACCAAAAGATCACACTTTATTATTTGATGAAATTAGATCGGTATTTTACACACCTTCAGTACCGCTTACCTGCCAAAGCCAGGGTAACCCAAACTTCATAATGGTCCATCGTTCTTACCTGTGTTGGGAGCATGCGCTGACAAACTTTCAGGTTTTATAAAATAACGAAGGTCTGGGGTTCACGGGCTCTTAGACTATAACATAACCTTCACTGCCTGCATAAGGTTCCTCTTCCAATTAACATGATATCATTGCTGAATACAGCATGCAACGATCAAAATGTTTTTTCCACACTCGATAAATTCATGACAACTAGTAAAATCTTAATATAGGTCCCGATACATAGTACAATCGAAGGTAGTATACATTACTATCATGGCGCAAAGGGCCTAGCTGCCTACGCCATAAAATACATTAAAAAAAAAAAAATTTCCTATTACATTATTGATAGATTTTGATAAATTGTAGGTAGGCGCACCAATATTACTTACAATGGGTGTTAGAGGTATATCACTTTTATGTAATTTCGGAACAAACAAAGAATACAGGTAATATTGTAGGTATTGGGGCGAAATACCAAAAAATAACAAGAAAAAAAATTATTAATTAGCTCAAATTTCCCTTCTTCGGCACCTAGTAAACTGAAATACAAGTCCGCCTTATATTTATTTACTAAAATAAAAAGGACCCAAAGATGTCAAGAAACGACCTGAAACTTTATACCGAAAATTATAAAAAACCAACAACCAGATCAACTGTTTCTGTTTAGCTTGGCACGGAAAATGAGAATAATGCGGAATAACTATCAAAATACGGTGTTTTTTTTCAACGAGAACGCCCACAAATGGACAGGCTGAAAGTACTATATACACCCAAATAATATATTATATCTGTTATATTGACCCTCGTGGTTATGGCCCAAAGCAAGCTTCAGGAGACAGATATACAGTACCTTGTTCTAGTTTGGCATAAGTCTATTTCAAGTAGAAATGGTATGACCTGCGTAAGAGTCAAGAATATGGATTACGTCGGTCGATTTTGAATTGATTTTAACAAATAAATGACGACGTGCAATATAGACAATGTATTTCGGACACGCGCAAACTACTTGAGATCAACTTATACGAAATGTATATAATTGCCGAATATTTATGTCTCTTATTATTGCGTCAGATAGCTCTCATTGTGTTTATATATAACTAAGGTCAAATTTCGTAACTCCTCCTCAACTACAATAGAAACCAGTAATAAGTTTTTCATGAATTTTGGCAATAAGGGGACAATACTATTGGGCAGTAATTTTGAGCTTAAAGTTTGTTGTCGTTTTTGAAACAGGGATAACTGATGTATACAACCCAGCATTAGGGAGAGCGCTGCTTTGGTCAAGTAAATATATTGGATAACTCAGACTTGAACCACATTCTTTCAGTATTTTAGCAGGAAGTCTGTTGAATCTGGAAAATGTTACAGATTTCAGTTTTCTCAGTATGGCTTCGCGGCTTTGAGCTTTTGTATCTTGTCTCTTGTTTATTTTGACATCGTTCAGCAGGTTCAATGGAATCCATGGTTTTAGAAGACAATGTTGCTTTATCCTGACAATAGAAGTGAGGAAACTAATTGAGGCAGCTGGTCAAGAAGAGTAACATCACATGAAGAAGGACACAGTCTGTACATACATTCTGAAGTTAGAGATATACTATTTGAAGTCAGTATTAAAATAATGTCATCTATTCTAGGAGTATCCATATGAAACTGATTTATGGAAAATTCATTAACGATTGAACTTTTCATAAAAATACATCCACCATTTTACGCCAGTTTATCAAGTTAATCTGATCTAGTCATAGAATAGCCTGACTGAGCGCATACACCGTCAGTAATATCTGGTTTCAACCACGTTTCAGTTATGAGAATAGTCTGGATTATAGAGTGTTCAGGTCAAAACTGCTAGTTTTCTAGAGGCCTACAATGGTTGGAATTTAATTTGTTTGAAGCCAGTAATAGTTAACAGTTTCGCAATAAATTGGAATTAGTATAGGAAACGGTCAGGATTTTAATTTTCTGAACTAATGCGAACGAAATGAAAGTTTGCTTAATTAGTTTTGGAATTTAAATTCTTTGATAGCGATTTTTTTTCATTTGGTATGAATTTAATTGTCAATACAGACGCACATTAACAAACAAAAAACTATCTGATTGGGATTGAGATTATTCGATATGGAGTACTAGAACTTAAAAAAAATAGCAGAGGAATGTTTGTATCAACTGTTATTATTGGAGATTAAACATTACAAAAGTGGATAAAATATAAAAACAACTAAGATCAATCATGGCAAATGAAGAGTAAACAGAGCAAACTCACGGTGATTCTAAAGAAGTGGGACAATGCTCTACGTGAAGCCTATTTCGGATAGTTCAGATGTGTTTATAGTACCTATGGAATATAAATATACAGAACAGGGCAAAGGACTCAAAGACGTTTACAAAGTATTTAAGAAGCTTTATTCATATAAATATGAAACATATAGACAACCACAAAAGATCTTTACAATGTTTGTTCAGTGGACAAAAAAAGATCACTGGCAGAGGAAAATTCTAGTCACATGTATTTCGAAAAAAACACTCAACAGGGGAAAATCACAAAACAGACTGTAGAGAAAATCTGATTTCTTTTGCTTTTACGGTAGTGTTGCTCCTCAGATGAATGTTATAGTAAACTATTAGAGAACCAAATTGAACATACTACATCATGGAAAATCAGGCCCTTCTATCTTGTAGGTTTTCTATAGTTTATTATAATTATAATTTTTGAATATTAACAGAATTTATTATTGACATACAAGTCTAAAATAGGGAAAGTACTTAGAAGCTACCAATATTTTTGTATCATAATTCATCATTTTTGAAACACGTCCTACGTATGTATTGTATAATAGCGACGATACGTGGGTTATAAATGGGAAAAGCTCACCTTTCTTTGATCCAACTGAGAATTATGTAGGAGAGCTGGGGGCATTCCTGAATAAAGAGTCACCATGACACCAATGTCTCGCACTTCAACAATTGTGGCTTTGTATATTCCGCCAAATTCCAGTTCAGGAGCTCTCTCTGATGTTATCAAGGTGTTAATTATTTCTTGAGCTTCATCCATTGCGTTTTGACTAGGAGCAAAAACATCGAACGTTGTGTCATCTATATGGGTTACCTAGTGATCAACAGTGAGACAAATAGAGATTTAGTCAGTGTGTACAAATCAACAAGAAGTAAACTGAGAATTATGGGGAAGATCGATTTTATTATTTTGCAATGTGATATCTATAATGTAAGAAAGGCTGACTTGATTCACATGGATTCAAAAACTGTGAAAAACGATGAATGTTGGTGAAGCAATGTGTATCATACTTCATGCTGGTTGTACAACAGGTTCTATTCCTGATGCAGAATTAATATTTTCTTCAAAAACAAAGGATTTCCATCATAATGGTGAAATGTATCAAACCAACTTCCTAAATAGGTTTCATTGAATTTAGAAGAAATGCCACCATCGTTGTAGATATTGAATACTAAAAATGAATAAGCCACAACCATTATACGTAGCATGTTACCTAGAAAATATGGTCAACAAAGTGCTTTGTCTAACCCATTACCATTACATTTTTAACCCCATTCAGCACATTTTGGGTATAACTAACTACTTCGGGAGATCAAGTTGACACAGATGGTCTACAGTGGCTATGTAGAAAGAGGCTAGGAAAACCAACACCAGAAACATGGGCGAAGAACACTCGACATACTGATAAAGTGAATAATTCTGCATTATTGCTAATGTGTCGTTTTCAAGGAATGAGCGCCTGAATTAACACCAGTTTGCTGCAGGTTGTTTACCCGTTCATACAAGCTTGGTGTATTTCCTTCAAGCTGGAAGACAGCTAAAGTACAACCAATTCCAAATAAGGAAAGAAGACCCTTCCTAATGATTATAGACCCATTGCATTATTATCTGTGATCTCTAAAGTGATGGAGAAAGCAATCAACATCGAGCTCATCCAATACCTAGAGAGCTCCAAAAAAGCATGAGACCTGCTTGCTTACACAACACATGTATAGCTGAAATGTATCGAAAAAATGGGGAATTTTCTAGCTTTAGCATTGGATATCTCCAAAACATTTGATCGAGTCTGGCAGCATGGCATTCTTGGGAAGCATCAGCCATATGGTTTGCCGCCTCAACTTTGCCGCTTACTATCGAGTTTTCTCTCAGATAGATCACTCCATGTGGCGGTAGACGAAGTATTCTCCGATATAATGGCGATCGACGCTGGCGTTCCATAGGTATCTGTCTTGGCATCAACATTGTTTCTGCTTCATATCAACGATCTGCTAGAAGTTGTAACGGGCTGCGTTACGTGATTATATATAGAACTCTTTAAAGAACAGAGTAGAATTCTTTTCGGCTAGGAAACTTGTCATATGATATTTAAAGATATCTGCCGGTCAATAAAACATAGATTATTGATACTTATAATAAAGATTCTTGACCCACGTATGAATTAATACACAATTCTCGGGAAATAGGTCACATTAACACATATATTTTCATTTTTACCCTCGTCTTTACGTACGTTTCGGTCTCACGACCATCATCAGAAGACTTATTAATACAATAACCTGATTACTTAGAAATACTGTAATAACACAAAGCGTCCTTATCGCACAAATTTCGTTTAAATGCCAACGTCGCGAAACGAACGGAGACATGAAATCGGAACTATAACACAGCAATGTTGCAGCGTAAAAATTAAAAATCCACTATTAAGTAGAATCATCAATAAATACGAACACATTTCATAAATGTCTGCGAGAGATTGATACTGATACTACCATTCCTAATGTGAGATGTCACTATATATCGCGAAGTGGGAGGTAGAATAACGGAAGTCGAAGAGAACTCATTGTGGTTTGTTCCTTTGCCTAGGTAAGTCGAGATTTCGTAATTCATTGTCGTTAAATACATTTCTTAATTTTGCTTCCGAAATATCATCACATCAGGCTATTTAATTTGATTTAGATTTGTTATTAAACGTCTGGATGTACAAAGCCTGATTGTGATAGTATTTCGGCGGATTTTGTATCTCGATTTGCCTGGGGGGGCACACCCGATCATTTTGCGGATAGCATATTTCAAAGAATATCATTTCCATCACAGCATTGATTGTTGTAACTCTTGTAAGAGAATAATCTATCGGAACGTAGGCAGGTTCTCATGATAATATTTCTGTAGTCCTTGTAAGTTTAATTCCGCATTGGCACATGCTATTTTTTTTGTGATTCGTAAGAGTCGCCATTTTGTAATCTGATACGTAGTATTCAGAGCTGTCTTCGACTGCATCGTGCTATAAATAGTATTTGGAATTATCACAAGGTATTATTCAATTATTGCTTATTGAATTTTTAATTATCAGGACTGCTGCGTTCGCGTGATTTCAGAGTAGAGTAATACATCAATTCGATGCAAATCAATTCAAGTTTCTAGATTTGTGCTTACTAGCAAATGCAACGTTTTGATTATTTCCTTTCAATCACAATTTGATTATTTTTCTTTCTATCTCATTTTTTTGTATCGTTAATTCAGTCACATATTATTTATTGTTTAAATTTAAGTAATTCTTGTAATTATATAATTCTTGCAGATTAAATTAAATTTTTGTCTAAATTGATATCTCTTCAAGATATCGATTTTGTTATAGTGTATTACATATTGGGGAAGATAACATTATCGGAGGTGGAATCATTTGGTTATTCCGGCCGACGGTGTTACTTGTCCTTTGATCTCAAGTCAGGTACTGTTCGTTCTTTGACATTACAGGGTTTGAACATCTGAGGTTCCTCACTCCTTCACTCCAAGACGCTTTAGTGACTTTCCTGACAGGACCAGCTTCCAATTCCTACGAGTTCCAAGGAGGGTAACATTTTCTTGTTGAGTGACCATTATTTCATTTTCTGATTTTGTTGTTCACCAAAATTGTATTTCGCTAGATTTGTTTAGAGCCATTCGTGGTCTCTTTACTATTTAACTATCCATTCTTTCAATTAAGAAATTGAGTTAATTTCATAACTATTTACTCAAAATTCTTTATATACAAATTGATTTAATTTTGTAATTGTTACTCTAAATTCATTTTTTTATAAATTAATTCATTATATAAACTGTAAATGTATTTTTGTTAATTACCAAATTCCATCTGGAATAAATCAAATTGTTAAGTTGAACTTGTATTGTTTTTCTAATTTCCATCAACTAATAAACCATCTCGTGGTGCTTGTATTCTAGGCTGTGAATTCATTTATTTTTATAGTTTTTCTTTAAGCAATTGGCGCTCAAGCAATTCACCAGTCTAGAATCACAAGGCACGTTTCACTACGAGCCCTGAGATTAATTAATACAAATTGAGCTAGTTGGGTCAATATAAACCGACCCTAGCGGGTCCGTTTCAAAGTGACCACTTGTCCCGTCCACAACTTTGCTGATGATGATATATATTTCTATAGATATATCCATGGTCGGTGTTCATCAGAAATCTCGTCTGCTGTTCCACCACGAGAGATTCCAGATAGGCGGACTACCTCAAGCTAGTCACTCCTTCATTGTCAAGCTCGAGACCAGCCAAATTTCTTCCGACCAGACTTCATTTTTCTATCGAATAGCGAAGTTGTGCAACTCTTTGCTTAGTGAGGCCTTTCCCTGTGCCTATAACCTCCAAACCTTCAAGAAAACATCGAATGCCTATCTCCTCTCCAAACATTTCACCGCTGGCTCACACGATGTTCTTCGAACATTATAGGTTTCCCTCTCGTGTACTCAGAGTATAAAAAACAAAAAGCATGAATTAAAAATTAAAACAAAGTACTTAGAATTTCATAATACCATTCCATAGATTTAGGTGAATGTCATCGCCTTGAATTTAAATATCCCGTGTTTATATACCTGTGAGTAAATATTTATCGTTTATCCAAAAAATCAATGTGACGTTACTTTGCTCAGCTACCAATATATTTAATTTTTGACTTACTTGTCAATTAATATAAGAAATATAGTTAATGTTAATATAGAAATGAGATTGTCATTTCCTGTTCTAAATATAATAATTATTAGCGATACATAACAGATTTCTTCTACAATATATATTTTTTCCTACAATGCTGATCTGAGTTCGGAATGTAGACAGAAGTCTAGTTCCGTATAATTCGTGATTAGTTTAATTTGCTAGTTACAGTTTATGTCATATAACCTACTCCGAACTTCTGAATATGGAGTTCCGTACTATTACAAGTTTGCTAGTGTCAGTAAATGAACCAAGCACACTTCAATAAACTAAGATTCTTCTTATGAAGAAAAAATTTAATAGTTTCATTCTGAACGACACTTTGGAATATTGGAAACCCTATATTCTATGTGTCATGTGTTGACTCTCTATAATTAGCCTCATAATGTTATTGTATAAGTGAGCCTATTCAAAAAACAAATGGGAAGAGGTTTCTGGAGTGTGCGAAGCGTCGCGGGATTACTACAAGAAATCAACACTTCGCAAATTCATACATATTGAAAAGTTTTACAAAATACCTGCACTCCAGTTTCTAAAAATAGTTTCTTCAAATTTATTCCACCAATTCCTGTTAATCGCGACCGCTTGTGTGCTTCTACTTCAATTTTTTGACATACTGGCCAATTATCTTTCTTCTCGGACCTAAAATTGGATAAATTAAATATTTGGGAAAGAACCATCTATAAACAGCTACCTGGGCCTGCTGATGCAATCATGCATTATCTCAAGAATTTTGGCCTTGGCGTCCGTAGCCTGTTGTATCGATTCCATCACGATTTTCAAGGGTAAACCTGAAATTTTAATATCAGCTTGGATAGCAGTTATACCCTTCTTTGTTCCTGCTAATTTGAAATCCATATCTCCCATATAATCTTCAATTCCCTATTTGCAAGCAATAATATCAATCAATAAACAATTTTATATTGATAGTGACTAATGATATTGGGCGCAAAATTTCTTTCTTTCTATCTTAATCATCGCAGGAAAATTGAACACTTATAGCAAGGCTATGATGCAATTATGAAATAAATAAGCGTAAAACACTCACATAAAATAATCAGCTAGGGAAATATCCTAAAACATTGCAATATCAATGAACGACAATAAGTTATTTGAAAAAATTTATTTGGTTTTATAAAACAATATTCTCAATATAAAAAACTTATTTGGAAAGCATGAAATAATCTAGATATTCAGACATAATCGTACAATATAAAATGGGCAATTCCATTTTCAAGGAGCCCAGTTCAGGGGGGGGGGGGTGTCAGCTCATGGCCCGGCTTCTGGTTTTTTCGATTCTACTACTAAAATGATGACTTCCTGCCAAATTTCAGCTGAAATGGTAAGAACAAAAAAAAAATGGCCCCTATTTTTCGTTTTTCTGTCATTTTTTGATACTAATTTTTGAAACATCGTCTTGAGAGCCGTTCGCGTCAGTTTGAGTCTAGAAAATTTTTTGAAAACCCATAGGAAATCGGAAATTTCCCGTAGAATTCGAATTTTTTATTAGTTTGGGCCCAGCGGCCATATTTTTTTTGTAAAATCAAAAAAACCGATTTTTTGTCTTTTTTTTTTATTTCGAAGCCGCACTTTTTAAAACGTTCTCGTTGAAAAATATCAAGGAAAATTCAATCAGTACCATTTTTTCTTCAAATGCTCTTTGTATATTGGCTGTTTCTTTTCTAAAAACCTCTCAAAAACTCAAAAAATGATATAGGCCAGTCACCAGAGGAAAAATTAAGGAAAAACAATTGAAGGTATGAATTTGCAGTGTTTTTATAGGTATTTCGGTGTGCTGAAGACGGGAAAAATAATCAAAAAATTCCTACGAGTTAGCTTCAAAAGTTACGGCCATTATTTGGCGCGAAAAAATACGATTTTCATATTTTTTGCGTTTAAAAAGAAAACGGTGGCTCAAATGGAAAAACATGTCGAGAGACAAATTGTACAAAAAGTGAAAACGCATCGTTTGAGCAGAAATATAAGTCATTTCGATGTTACAGTCTTGAGATATGAGCAAAATAGTGTTTTTTTAGGGGAATACAAATGTTTTTTTTTTCTCATTCGAATATTGACCAAAAAAATATTCTATTCAAATTGAAATATATTTTGTTATAAACTTTCTACGGTGTTTTTTTTTTTTATCTTTCATTTTGGCTCCACAATCGGCCATTTCCAAAAATCCCTAAAACTGTGCAGTCGAAAAATGGACTTATCGACAAGAAAAAGAAATTCTCTTGTAGATCTCAACAAATGTGATACAAAACATCCTTCAATACTGTTTTCGGGGCTTAAAAAAAATGTAGGACAACTTTGAAAATTTCGGACCTCGGAAAATGTGCAAATTTTTTAGGTTAGAAATTTTTTAGGATGATCAAATCTCAGGTTCTGTTATAGTATTCCACGACGCGTATTCAACGCTAAAGAAAACTTTTCTAGGTTGAGTAGAAGTTGACATATTGATATAAATGTGTTTGGGCCTCCCCAGAACCCAATTTTGGGCCTATAGAAAAAAATTGGAGATCGTTGGAAAGTAGACAAATTTTCTGATCTAAATCCAAAAATAAGACCTCGTAGCTATCATCATCTAGAATTTAGAGCGCGTTGACATAAAAAAATCACGTGTAAAATAATGCAGTGGCTTAAATTTCTATACCGCTTATCTGCCGTAATAGTAGATTTCAACTAGAAAATTGAAATTTAAAAAAATTATGAATACTTAAAACTTGATTATTATCAAAATAACTAAAGAATGATCACTTCAATTTAAAATATTATTATTGCACATTGTTATATTCAATTTAAATTATTTTTCTTGTCAAGAATCATATTTAACAAATGTAAACGCATTTTCATGTGACCACCATAAACTTCAAATTAATAGTATATTCAAAAGAATCGGAAAACTAATCGATGACTCATCATACTTACGTATATTAATTCATTGGCTCAAAATTTCTTATTTTTTCTGAACCTGTAATGGTTATTATATATTTGTATAAACTTATAATGACTTAAAGTATAACGTTTTGAAGCGTTGAAAGGAAAGGTTAAAACAAATTATTCATTGTTCAATGTGCAATAATAATATTTTAGATTGATGTGATAATTTTTTAGTTATTTTGATTCTAATCAAGTTGTGAAAATTCAAAAAAAAATTTAATTTCAATTTACTAGTTGAAATCTACTATTACGGAAGATAAGCGGTAAAGAAATTTACGCCGCTGCATTATTTTACACGTGATTTTTTATATGTCAACGCGCTCTAAATTCGAGATGATGATAGCTACGAGGTCTTATTTTTGGATTTAGATCAGAAAATTTGTCTATTTTCCAACGACTTCCAATTCCTAAAAAATTTGCACATTTTCCGAGGCGCGAAATTTTCAAAGTTGTCCTACATTTTTTTTAAGCTCCAAAAACAGTATTGAAGGATGTTTCGTATCACATTTGTTGAGATCTATAAGAGAATTTTTTTTCTTGTCGATAAGTCCATTTTTCGACTGCACAGTTTTAGGGATTTTTGGAAATGGCCTATGGGGGGCCAAAATGAAAGATAAAAAAAAAACACCGTAGAAAGTTTATAAAAAAATATGTTTCAATTTGAATAGAATATTTTTTGGTCAATATTCGAATGAGAAAAAAAAACATTTGTATTCCCCTAAAAAAACAGTATTTTGCTCATATCTCAAGACTGTAACATCCAAATGACTTATATTTCTGCTCAAACGATGCGTTTTCACTTTTGTACAATTTGTCTCTCGACATGTTTTTCCATTTGGGCCACCGTTTTCTTTTAAAACGCAAAAAATATGGAAATCGTATTTTTTCGCGCCAAAAAATGACCGTAACTTTTGAAGCTAACTCGTAGGAATTTTTTGATTATTTTTCCCGTTTTCAGCACACCGGAATACATATAAAAACAGTGCAAATTCACACCTTCAATTGTTTTTCCTTAATTTTTCCTCAGGTGACTGGCCTATATCATTTTTTGGGTTTTTGAGAGGTTTTTAGAAAAAAAACAGCCAATATACAAAGAGCATTTGAAGAAAAAATGGTACTGATTGAATTTTCCTTGATATTTTTCCACGAGCGTTTTGAAAAGTGCGGCTTCGAAAAAAAAAAAAAGACGAAAAATCGGTTTTTTTGATTTTACAAAAAAAATATGGCCGCTGGGCCCAAACTAATAGAAAAACGAAAAATAGGCGACGTTTTTTCTTGTTCTTACCATTTCAGCTGAAATTTGGCAGGAAGCCATCATTTTAGTAGTAGAATCGAAAAAACCAGAAGCCGGGCCATGAGCTGATATACCCCCCCTGAACTGGGCTCCATGAAAATGGAATTGCCCAAATATGACTTCCAATACTTCTAGTTGACATATGGCAGAGTTTTCTTATCAGTTATAAAGTAGACAAGTGTGAAAGTTATTATTAATCGGTATATGTATCGTATACCCGCCGAAATTGTTACAATTTGTTATCAGAAGAATTGGTCAATTATTTTTGCCCAACGATAATATCGTCGAAGACATGGTGGACATTGTCCTGTTCCATCGGTGAAGATATTTCGGCGGTCAGCTGGTTATTAAGCATACACATTCATTTATGGTCTCAATTGTCACCAATTTTATCAATAAATTAATCACATCTATCAATCAACCAAAACGGGGGCGGGCAAGTCCGGAGCACTGAGACCACTTTATTGGGTCCATTATGCGCCCCTTGATACAAGAATCAGTTCAGCAGGCCTAAGGCAGTGGATGAAGGCTAAGATTTTGTATGACTGATATCTCTTATGACTTCAAGCGACATATGTGTGTTACCGAGGTGTTGTAGCCTAAGAGAAGCCAGTGCTTAACATTCTTCTAGGATGTGAGAGGTAGTTTCGTCCGCTTCTCTACATTTACTACAAGCTGGGTCTTCAACAATGCCCACTGTGTTTAGATGTTTATTCAGATGACAGTGTCCTGTGAGGAGTCCTGTCACCGGTTTTAGGCCTCTCCAGCTCATAGAGAGCAGGGTTTTAGAGAGTTTAGGCGAGAACTCACTAATGTGGAGCTTCGCCTGCACCACGCCAGACCGAGAACCACTGTCTATCCAGTAGTTCTTTGAGGGCGTGATGTGATATTCGAAGAACATGGTGTGACCCAGCAGTGGAATGTAGGGAGACGAGATAGGCATTCGTTTTGTTCTTGAAGGTTTGGAGATTATAGGCATTGGGAAAGACCTCACTAGGTAAATAGTTCCACAACTTCGACGTTCTAGTAAACCTAATACGATAGGAATTGACGGAAGAGATCAGCGTTTTTTCAAGGTAATTGAAGAGTGTAAGGAAGACGTTAGTTTTAGCCAATAAATAATAGAGTACTTATTAGAATTCTTAATACGAATGATAAGGAAATAACCATCAAAAACTTTAGTCCGAAGGTAGAAAATTTATCAAATTTAGAAACAATTGATTTTGGCAATGGTCAGAATGCTGTAGAAAGTCTTGACAAAGTTCTGGATAACATAAATGTTGAATCATTATTACTGAGGAAAAGACAACAATACACAGAATATGCGGATGTTTTAATTAGACGATGACCCATGTACAGTAACCAACATATGTAAACAGAAGAGCAGGTTACGTGATGATATTAAACCTGCGTACAGTAATCCATATCGACTTCTAAATAAAGGACAATTTCAGATGGCACGGCTACCTATAGGTCTAAAAATTAGTCCAAACTCATTTTCTAGAGTAATAAATATTGCAATGTCGCTATTGAATCATGCGAGTTGTCCAATTTATTCAGACGACTTGATAGTATTTGGAAACAATTTGAACGTTTACAATAGAAATCTTATAAGTTTTGGATAGACTTCGAAAACCTAAATTAAAACTGGTTCCACACAAATGTGATTTTCTAAAATAGGGGGTTCTGTATTTAGGGCATATAATATCGTCTGATGGAATATCGCCAGACCCAGAAAAAAGAAGATTCGAAATTATTCGGTACCCAAACATTCCAGCGAAACGAAACGTTTTGTAGCTTTTACAAAATATTATAGAAATTCATCTCTGGTTTCGCCCAAATTGCTGCGCCATTGAATAGGTTTTCGAAGGAAGGTATTGCTTTTGAATGGATGAATGAATGTCAGATTGACAAATGGGAAAACTTAAGCTCAGTTTTGCACTGTAAACATTACTTTTGTAAAGTTCGAAAAAAGCGGAAATGACGTCATTAAAAATATTTTTCCAGAAACATTATTGCCAAAAAACTTTTGCCAAAGAAGTTTATTTAGATCTTTTTTCATTAAAAAGTAACAATCCAAAACATGGAAAATCCTGGTATAAATTTTCTCGGTGAAAATCGAGTTAATAATGACTTGATTAGGTATCCACGAAAAACAAATGATAGTTCGGTTGGTAAAGCTTTCTAAATTGTTATTATTCGTCAGTATTTAATAATAAAATATGGAACAATATCAATTATGGCAGTATAATGTAAGTAAGGATAAAAGCTAGCACAATCAAACAAAACAAAAATAATTTAAAATTGGATATTAACTTATTTTCGATATGACCACCGCCTTTTCCTAGACATAAATCTAATCGGTCGGCGCCTGACTTCTAATTGACTAGTCTTTCTTAAAATTTCAGGGGTAACTTCTTGGCATGCAATACTATTTTTTTTTAAATGGTTAATATTTTGTGACGGAGATCTGTGAACTTTGTTTTTGAGGAAACTCGTTAAACAAAAAGCTAAGGGCGTAGGGTCTGCCGACTTCCCTGGCCATCTTATGGGACAGTTTATCTCCAACCATTGATTCTTCATATCTTTCATTCAAAAAATAACGGACAATTTGTGCTTTGAGGGGAAGCTCCATCATGCTGAAACCACACAGATAGTTCTTCCCAGATGCAAAGACACATTTTCAACAAGATCTCAAAACTCTTGGAATGCTTGATTTGTCCACATTCAACTCGCTACTTGCTTGCCTAATAGTTTCTTGGATGGTCTTGGACATATTGCAATATTTGGGCTGTTGAATTCTTATTGCGAACTCTTCTAATAATACATTTTCCTTTTCGAATATAAAACGCACCTGGATTTTCCCACAGGTTCTTTGCAATGTTGGAAACCTCTTGTGATCGGGAACACGACCATTCTGGAATTTTTTTGGGCTTCTCCATATACCAACAACATATCAACTTTTTTACCACGTGTTGTCATTATTGAATAACTTAACGGCAAGCATAGTTAGTTACTTCAGTTTTGTCAAGTAAAATATTTTACAATGCTCAAACTATCAATCATTTTTCGTGGATACCTATTAAAGTCATTATGAACTCGATTTTCACCGACAAAATATATACCAGGCCATTTCCATGTTTTGGCTTGTAACTTTTTAATGAAAAGAGACATAAAAACTCCTTCAGCAAAAGTTTATCAGAAATGTGCCATCTTTCTAAATATCCGAAGAAGTATGTATGTTTCTGTGAAAAATATTTTTTATGACGTCATATCCGGTTTTTCCGAACTTTGCAAAACAATGTTTTCAGTGCAAAAGTGAGCCTAAGTTTTCCCATTTGAAGCCCATATGTCAATTTTTTGTACGATTTGATCGCTCATAGTAACCTTGAGGCATCGACTCTGAGACATCCTGTATATATATGCTAATTTCTTTCATCTCCATTGTGAGCCTTTGTCCTTGCATATGGATACCAAGATCATTGAAAAATCGCTATCAGCTGAAGCCCTCGATTTAAGAGCTAGTTTCTGCTCATTTATGAATAAGTTGATTCAATTATTAGTTTTCTTTATAAAAATGAGAAATATATTTGAGGAATACGTAGATATAAACAATAAATTCATAGAATATATTCACCAGAATATCTGTTAGTATTCTATATTCCATAATGTTCTTCATTTCATCATCATATCTAGTCATCAAACCAATAGCTACACCTGCAGCAGGGGCAGTAACTGGAACACCAGCATCCATTAACGCTAAGCTACCACCACAGACACTAGCCATTGAACTGGAACCTTGAATTTGATAAAAAAAATTGTGTTGATTCAATGATTCAGTTGATTTAATGATTCAGATGAAAAATACTAACGACGTTTCGAATAGAATTACGAGTCTGCTGTTAGATATAGATAGATATAGATAGCGAGTCCGCTGTTAGTTAAGGCAGGGGTAAACTGAGCTAATATACATAATCAATATTTAGAGAGTAAGTTGATAGAAAATGTTTTCTCGACTATTCTCACAAAAACATCGGTATAATTTCATGATTCTATATTTTTGTATCATCCAATAATTTCAGTTATCCGGGAAGCTCGTATCAATGCATAATCGTAGAATATGATAAAAATGAACTGTGATCATGTGACTTTCCTCACTTTTGAAAGCGAAATAGGTTTCGGGCACTCCTGCGGGTAGAGTGTATGATTGTAGAAACAGAAGACATATTGGAAATGATTTAGAAAGCGATAATGGAAGACGTTAAGGTATACTCTATGTTACGTTGACATTTTATTCAACTAGTCCACATAATGTATTTGCCTACTCTGTTTTATGGCAGGTTGATTCGAATTATTCACACTATAATTAAACTGATTTTATACCAACACTTGCTGTCACATGAACCACTCATATTTGCCGGAGTAAGCACATAGGATAGTGTGTGACTTTTTAGGCCGACTACAATACTTCCCTTACACTTAATACGTATAGTCACGGAAGTAAAAATATGGCAATGTATGTTGTTGCATTTTGGAAATAGCTGACTTATTTATTTTTTATTAAATAATGTCAGACTGATTTCAAGGGATGTTGCATTCCACCTTTATTTTAAGCATCATTATATAATTCCTCGACAGATACTATCCGAAGCTGGAACAGAATGGCATTCACATTGTAACATGTAAAGGTTCATTTATTCTAATTTGACAACAAGTAGCTTCTGATTTTCATTGTGTTTTTCGATGAAATTATTATTGAAAACAAAATTGTAATGCATGTTTCGGTTTCGGTTTAGAATTTGTAATCATCACATTCGTGTTCAGCACCCTTGAAAGGCCCCGAGTAACAATTTTGAGATAATTTGGTTTCAATAAAATGTCTGTGAATTTCCTGATACCGACGTGGTACCTAGGATTACTGACCTCCAGGTGAGATATTAGAATTTTTGATCATCACATTCGTGTTCAGCACCCTTGAAAGTCCCCGAGTAACAATTTTGAGATAATTTGGTTTCGATAAAATGTTTGTAAATTTCCTGATACCGACGTGGTACCTAGGGTAACTGACCTCCAGGTAGAAGAATATGACAATTTTTAATCATGATATTCGTGTTCAGCGCCCTTGAAAGTGCTCTAGTAACAATTTTGAGATAATTTGGTATCAATAAAATTTCTGTAAATTTCCTGATGTGGTACCCAGGGTTACTGACATCCATGTGAAATATGAGAATTTTAAACCATCATATTTGTGTTCAGCACCCTTGAAAGTCCCCGAGTAACAATTTTGAGATAATTTGGTTTCGATAAAATGTTTGTAAATTTCCTGATACCGACGTGGTACCTAGGGTAACTGACCTCCAGGTAGAATATGACAATTTTTAATCATGACGTTCGTGTTCAGCGCCCTTGAAAGTGCTCTAGTAACAATTTTGAGATAATTTGGTATCAATAAAATTTCTGTAAATTTCCTGATGTGGTACCCAGGGTTACTGACATCCATGTGAAATATGAGAATTTTAAACCATCATATTTGTGTTCAGCACCCTTGAAAGTCCCCGAGTAACAATTTTGAGATAATTTGGTTTTGATAAAATGTTTGTAAATTTCCTGATACCGACGTGGTACCTAGGGTAACTGACCTCCAGGTATGACAATTTTTAATCATGATGTTCGTGTTCAGCGCCCTTGAAAGTGCTCTAGTAACAATTTTGAGATAATTTGGTATCAATAAAATTTCTGTTAACTTCCTGATGTGGTACCCAGGGTTAGAATCAGAATCAGAATCAGAAACAGTTTATTGCGTGATATTCAGTTGTTTACACTTGTCATGTATATATACATAATATGTAATTAAAAAAATTTAGTAAATAAATTAAGTAGAATAACACGTGAACATATGTTGAGATCGGTTAAAATATGGTAAAATATGTTAAAATGAGCTAAAAATATGCTAAAATATGGCATACTGATAGGAAAACGCAATAGGATTTTTCCCGTGGTGTTATATTAGAAAAATATTGTATAATCAAAAATTGAAGTTTAAAAATTCATTAAAATCGTAGAACGGATTTTTAGATAAAAAGTCCTTTAATGTAATTTTGAATTTTTTTAATGGTAAGGCTTTAAAATGTTCAGGTAATTTATTTAGAAATATTTTGCCATAATAATTTGAACTATATTTACTAGAATTTAGTCTTAGAAAATCAGTATGAATATTACTGACATCCATGTGAAATATGAGAATTTTAAACCATCATATTTGAGTTCAGCACCCTCGAAAGTCCCCGAGTAACAATTTTGAGATAATTTGGTATCAATAAAATTTCTGTAAATTTCCTGATGTGTTACCCAGGGTTACTGACATCCATGTGAAATATGAGAATTTTAAACCATCATATTTGTGTTCAGCTCCCTTGAAAGTCCCCGAGTAACAATTTTGAGATAATTTGATTTCGATAACATGTTTGTAAATTTCCTGATACCGACGTGGTACCTAGGGTAACTGACCTCCAGGTAGAATATGACAATTTTTAATCATGATATTCGTGTTCAGCGCCCTTGAAAGTGCTCCAGTAACAATTTTGAGATAATTTGGTATCAATAAAATTTCTGTAAATTTCCTGATGTGTTACCCAGAGTTACTGACCTCCATGTGAAATATGAGAATTTTAATCCATCATATTTGTGTTCAGCACCCTTGAAAGTCCCCGAGTACCAATTTTGAGATAATTTGGTTTCGATAAAATGTTTGTAAATTTCCTGATACCGACGTGTTACCTAGGGTAACTGACCTCCAGGTAGAATATGACAATTTTTAATCATGATATTCGTGTTCAGCGCCCTTGAAAGTGCTCTAGTAACAATTTTGAGATAATTTGGTATCAATAAAATTTCTGTAAATTTCCTGATGTGGTACCCAGGGTTACTGACATCCATGTGAAATATGAGAATTTTAATCCATCATATTTGTGTTCAGCACCCTTGAAAGTCCCCGAGTAACAATTTTGAGATAATTTGGTTTCGATAAAATGTTTGTAAATTTCCTGATACCGACGTGTTACCTAGGGTAACTGACCTCCATTTAGAATATGACAATTTTTAATCATGATATTCGTGTTCAGCGCCCTTGAAAGTGCTCTAGTAACAATTTTGAGATAATTTGGTATCAATAAAATTTCTGTAAATTTCCTGATGTGGTACCCAGGGTTACTGACATCCATGTGAAATATGAGAATTTTAAACCATCATATTTGTGTTCAGCACCCTTGAAAGTCCCCGAGTAACAATTTTGAGATAATTTGGTTTCGATAAAATGTTTGTAAATTTCCTGATACCGACGTGGTACCTAGGGTAACTGACCTCCAGGTAGAATATGACAATTTTCAATCATGATATTCGTGTTCAGCGCCCTTGAAAGTGCTCTAGTAACAATTTTGAGATAATTTGGTATCAATAAAATTTTGGTAAATTTCCTGATGTGGTACCCAGGGTTACTTGACATCCATGTGAAATATGAGAATTTTAAACCATCATATTTGTGTTCAGCACCCTTGAAAGTCCCCGAGTAACAATTTTGAGATAATTTGGTTTCGATAAAATGTTTGTAAATTTCCTGATACCGACGTGGTACCTAGGGTAACTGACCTCCAGGTAGAATATGACAATTTTTAATCATGATATTCGTGTTCAGCGCCCTTGAAAGTGCTCTAGTAACAATTTTGAGATAATTTGGTATCAATAAAATTTTTGTAAATTTCCTGATGTGGTACCCAGGGTTACTGACATCCATGTGAAATATGAGAATTTTAAACCATCATATTTGTGTTCAGCACCCTTGAAAGTCCCCGAGTAACAATTTTGAGATAATTTGGTTTCGATAAAATGTTTGTAAATTTCCTGATACCGACGTGGTACCTAGGGTAACCGACCTCCAGGTAGAATATGACAATTTTTAATCATGATATTCGTGTTCAGCGCCCTTGAAAGTGCTCTAGTAACAATTTTGAGATAATTTGGTATCAATAAAATTTCTGTAAATTTCCTGATGTGGTACCCAGAGTTACTGACATCCATGTGAAATATGAGAATTTTAAACCATCATATTTGTGTTCAGCACCCTTGAAAGTCCCCGAGTAACAATTTTGAGATAATTTGGTTTCGATAAAATGTTTGTAAATTTCCTGATACCGACGTGTTACCTAGGGTAACTGACCTCCAGGTAGAATATGACTTTTTTTAATCATGATATTCGTGTTCAGCGCCCTTGAAAGTGCTCTAGTAACAATTTTGAGATAATTTGGTATCAATAAAATTTCTGTAAATTTCCTGATGTGTTACCCAGGGTTACTGACCTCCATGTGAAATATGAGAATTTTAATCCATCATATTTGTGTTCAGCACCCTTGAAAGTCCCCGAGTAACAATTTTGAGATAATTTGGTTTCGATAAAATGTTTGTAAATTTCCTGATACCGACGTGGTACCTAGGGTAACTGACCTCCAGGTAGAATATGACTTTTTTTAATCATGATATTCGTGTTCAGCGCCCTTGAAAGTGCTCTAGTAACAATTTTGAGATAATTTGGTATAATAAAATTTCTGTAAATTTCCTGATGTGTTACCCAGGGTTACTGACCTCCATGCGAAATATGAGAATTTTAAACCATCATATTTGTGTTCAGCACCCTTGAAAGTCCCCGAGTAACAATTTTGAGATAATTTGGTTTCGATAAAATGTTTGTAAATTTCCTGATACCGACGTGGTACCTAGGGTAACTGACCTCCAGGTAGAATATGACTTTTTTTAATCATGATATTCGTGTTCAGCGCCCTTGAAAGTGCTCTAGTAACAATTTTGAGATAATTTGGTATCAATAAAATTTCTGTAAATTTCCTGATGTGTTACCCAGGGTTACTGACCTCCATGTGAAATATGAGAATTTTAATCCACCATATTTGTGTTCAGCACCCTTGAAAGTCCCCGAGTAACAATTTTGAGATAATTTGGTTTCGATAAAATGTTTGTAAATTTCCTGATACCGACGTGGTACCTAGGGTAACCGACCTCCAGGTAGAATATGACAATTTTTAATCATGATATTCGTGTTCAGCGCCCTTGAAAGTGCTCTAGTAACAATTTTGAGATAATTTGGTATCAATAAAATTTCTGTAAATTTCCTGATGTGGTACCCAGAGTTACTGACATCCATGTGAAATATGAGAATTTTAAACCATCATATTTGTGTTCAGCACCCTTGAAAGTCCCCGAGTAACAATTTTGAGATAATTTGGTTTCGATAAAATGTTTGTAAATTTCCTGATACCGACGTGTTACCTAGGGTAACTGACCTCCAGGTAGAATATGACTTTTTTTAATCATGATATTCGTGTTCAGCGCCCTTGAAAGTGCTCTAGTAACAATTTTGAGATAATTTGGTATCAACAAAATTTCTGTAAATTTCCTGATGTGTTACCCAGGGTTACTGACCTCCATGTGAAATATGAGAATTTTAATCCATCATATTTGTGTTCAGCACCCTTGAAAGTCCCCGAGTAACAATTTTGAGATAATTTGGTTTCGATAAAATGTTTGTAAATTTCCTGATACCGACGTGGTACCTAGGGTAACCGACCTCCAGGTAGAATATGACAATTTTTAATCATGATATTCGTGTTCAGCGCCCTTGAAAGTGCTCTAGTAACAATTTTGAGATAATTTGGTATCAATAAAATTTCTGTAAATTTCCTGATGTGGTACCCAGAGTTACTGACATCCATGTGAAATATGAGAATTTTAAACCATCATATTTGTGTTCAGCACCATTGAAAGTCCCCGAGTAACAATTTTGAGATAATTTGGTTTCGATAAAATGTTTGTAAATTTTCTGATACCGACGTGTTACCTAGGGTAACTGACCTCCAGGTAGAATATGACTTTTTTAATCATGATATTCGTGTTCAGCGCCCTTGAAAGTGCTCTAGTAACAATTTTGAGATAATTTGGTATCAATAAAATTTCTGTAAATTTCCTGATGTGTTACCCAGGGTTACTGACCTCCATGTGAAATATGAGAATTTTAATCCATCATATTTGTGTTCAGCACCCTTGAAAGTCCCCGAGTAACAATTTTGAGATAATTTGGTTTCGATAAAATGTTTGTAAATTTCCTGATACCGACGTGTTACCCAGGGTAACTGACCTCCAGGTAGAATATGACTTTTTTTAATCATGATATTCGTGTTCAGCGCCCTTGTAAGTGCTCTAGTAACAATTTTGAGATAATTTGGTATCAATAAAATTTCTGTAAATTTCCTGATGTGTTACCCAGGGTTACTGACCTCCATGTGAAATATGAGAATTTTAATCCATCATATTTGTGTTCAGCACCCTTGAAAGTCCCCGAGTAACAATTTTGAGATAGTTTGGTTTCGATAAAATGTTTGTAAATTTCCTGATACCGACGTGTTACCTAGGGTAACTGACCTCCAGGTAGAATATGACTTTTTTTAATCATGATATTCGTGTTCAGCGCCCTTGAAAGTGCTCTAGTAACAATTTTGAGATAATTTGGTATCAATAAAATTTCTGTAAATTTCCTGATGTGTTACCCAGGGTTACTGACCTCCATGTGAAATATGAGAATTTTAATCCATCATATTTGTGTTCAGCACCCTTGAAAGTCCCCGAGTAAAAATTTTGAGATAATTTGGTTTCGATAAAATGTTTGTAAATTTCCTGATACCGACGTGGTACCTAGGGTAACTGACCTCCAGGTAGAATATGACTTTTTTTGATCATGATATTCGTGTTCAGCGCCCTTGAAAGTGCTCTAGTAACAATTTTGAGATAATTTGGTATCAATAAAATTTCCTGATGTGTTACCCAGGGTTACTGACCTCCATGTGAAATATGAGAATTTTAATCCATCATATTTGTGTTCAGCACCCTTGAAAGTCCCCGAGTAACAATTTTGAGATAGTTTGGTTTCGATAAAATGTTTGTAAATTTCCTGATACCGACGTGGTACCTAGGGTAACCGACCTCCAGGTAGAATATGACAATTTTTAATCATGATATTCGTGTTCAGCGCCCTTGAAAGTGCTCTAGTAACAATTTTGAGATAATTTGGTATCAATAAAATTTTTGTAAATTTCCTGATGTGGTACCCAGGGTTACTGACATCCATGTGAAATATGAGAATTTTAAACCATCATATTTGTGTTCAGCACCCTTGAAAGTCCCCGAGTAACAATTTTGAGATAATTTGGTTTCGATAAAATGTTTGTAAATTTCCTGATACCGACGTGGTACCTAGGGTAACTGACCTCCAGGTAGAATATGACAATTTTCAATCATGATATTCGTGTTCAGCGCCCTTGAAAGTGCTCTAGTAACAATTTTGAGATAATTTGGTATCAATAAAATTTTGGTAAATTTCCTGATGTGGTACCCAGGGTTACTTGACATCCATGTGAAATATGAGAATTTTAAACCATCATATTTGTGTTCAGCACCCTTGAAAGTCCCCGAGTAACAATTTTGAGATAATTTGGTTTCGATAAAATGTTTGTAAATTTCCTGATACCGACGTGGTACCTAGGGTAACTGACCTCCAGGTAGAATATGACAATTTTTAATCATGATATTCGTGTTCAGCGCCCTTGAAAGTGCTCTAGTAACAATTTTGAGATAATTTGGTATCAATAAAATTTTTGTAAATTTCCTGATGTGGTACCCAGGGTTACTGACATCCATGTGAAATATGAGAATTTTAAACCATCATATTTGTGTTCAGCACCCTTGAAAGTCCCCGAGTAACAATTTTGAGATAATTTGGTTTCGATAAAATGTTTGTAAATTTCCTGATACCGACGTGGTACCTAGGGTAACCGACCTCCAGGTAGAATATGACAATTTTTAATCATGATATTCGTGTTCAGCGCCCTTGAAAGTGCTCTAGTAACAATTTTGAGATAATTTGGTATCAATAAAATTTCTGTAAATTTCCTGATGTGGTACCCAGGGTTACTGACATCCATGTGAAATATGAGAATTTTAAACCATCATATTTGTGTTCAGCACCCTTGAAAGTCCCCGAGTAACAATTTTGAGATAATTTGGTTTCGATAAAATGTTTGTAAATTTCCTGATACCGACGTGGTACCTAGGGTAACTGACCTCCAGGTAGAATATGACAATTTTCAATCATGATATTCGTGTTCAGCGCCCTTGAAAGTGCTCTAGTAACAATTTTGAGATAATTTGGTATCAATAAAATTTTGGTAAATTTCCTGATGTGGTACCCAGGGTTACTTGACATCCATGTGAAATATGAGAATTTTAAACCATCATATTTGTGTTCAGCACCCTTGAAAGTCCCCGAGTAACAATTTTGAGATAATTTGGTTTCGATAAAATGTTTGTAAATTTCCTGATACCGACGTGGTACCTAGGGTAACTGACCTCCAGGTAGAATATGACAATTTTCAATCATGATATTCGTGTTCAGCGCCCTTGAAAGTGCTCTAGTAACAATTTTGAGATAATTTGGTATCAATAAAATTTTGGTAAATTTCCTGATGTGGTACCCAGGGTTACTTGACATCCATGTGAAATATGAGAATTTTAAACCATCATATTTGTGTTCAGCACCCTTGAAAGTCCCCGAGTAACAATTTTGAGATAATTTGGTTTCGATAAAATGTTTGTAAATTTCCTGATACCGACGTGGTACCTAGGGTAACTGACCTCCAGGTAGAATATGACAATTTTTAATCATGATATTCGTGTTCAGTGCCCTTGAAAGTGCTCTAGTAACAATTTTGAGATAATTTGGTATCAATAAAATTTTTGTAAATTTCCTGATGTGGTACCCAGGGTTACTGACATCCATGTGAAATATGAGAATTTTAAACCATCATATTTGTGTTCAGCACCCTTGAAAGTCCCCGAGTAACAATTTTGAGATAATTTGGTTTCGATAAAATGTTTGTAAATTTCCTGATACCGACGTGGTACCTAGGGTAACCGACCTCCAGGTAGAATATGACAATTTTTAATCATGATATTCGTGTTCAGCGCCCTTGAAAGTGCTCTAGTAACAATTTTGAGATAATTTGGTATCAATAAAATTTCTGTAAATTTCCTGATGTGGTACCCAGGGTTACTGACATCCATGTGAAATATGAGAATTTTAAACCATCATATTTGTGTTCAGCACCCTTGAAAGTCCCCGAGTAACAATTTTGAGATAATTTGGTTTCGATAAAATGTTTGTAAATTTCCTGATACCGACGTGGTACCTAGGGTAACTGACCTCCAGGTAGAATATGACAATTTTCAATCATGATATTCGTGTTCAGCGCCCTTGAAAGTGCTCTAGTAACAATTTTGAGATAATTTGGTATCAATAAAATTTTGGTAAATTTCCTGATGTGGTACCCAGGGTTACTTGACATCCATGTGAAATATGAGAATTTTAAACCATCATATTTGTGTTCAGCACCCTTGAAAGTCCCCGAGTAACAATTTTGAGATAATTTGGTTTCGATAAAATGTTTGTAAATTTCCTGATACCGACGTGGTACCTAGGGTAACTGACCTCCAGGTAGAATATGACAATTTTTAATCATGATATTCGTGTTCAGCGCCCTTGAAAGTGCTCTAGTAACAATTTTGAGATAATTTGGTATCAATAAAATTTTTGTAAATTTCCTGATGTGGTACCCAGGGTTACTGACATCCATGTGAAATATGAGAATTTTAAACCATCATATTTGTGTTCAGCACCCTTGAAAGTCCCCGAGTAACAATTTTGAGATAATTTGGTTTCGATAAAATGTTTGTAAATTTCCTGATACCGACGTGGTACCTAGGGTAACCGACCTCCAGGTAGAATATGACAATTTTTAATCATGATATTCGTGTTCAGCGCCCTTGAAAGTGCTCTAGTAACAATTTTGAGATAATTTGGTATCAATAAAATTTCTGTAAATTTCCTGATGTGGTACCCAGAGTTACTGACATCCATGTGAAATATGAGAATTTTAAACCATCATATTTGTGTTCAGCACCCTTGAAAGTCCCCGAGTAACAATTTTGAGATAATTTGGTTTCGATAAAATGTTTGTAAATTTCCTGATACCGACGTGTTACCTAGGGTAACTGACCTCCAGGTAGAATATGACTTTTTTTAATCATGATATTCGTGTTCAGCGCCCTTGAAAGTGCTCTAGTAACAATTTTGAGATAATTTGGTATCAATAAAATTTCTGTAAATTTCCTGATGTGTTACCCAGGGTTACTGACCTCCATGTGAAATATGAGAATTTTAATCCATCATATTTGTGTTCAGCACCCTTGAAAGTCCCCGAGTAACAATTTTGAGATAATTTGGTTTCGATAAAATGTTTGTAAATTTCCTGATACCGACGTGGTACCTAGGGTAACTGACCTCCAGGTAGAATATGACTTTTTTTAATCATGATATTCGTGTTCAGCGCCCTTGAAAGTGCTCTAGTAACAATTTTGAGATAATTTGGTATCAATAAAATTTCTGTAAATTTCCTGATGTGTTACCCAGGGTTACTGACCTCCATGTGAAATATGAGAATTTTAAACCATCATATTTGTGTTCAGCACCCTTGAAAGTCCCCGAGTAACAATTTTGAGATAATTTGGTTTCGTTAAAATGTTTGTAAATTTCCTGATACCGACGTGGTACCTAGGGTAACTGACCTCCAGGTAGAATATGACTTTTTTTAATCATGATATTCGTGTTCAGCGCCCTTGAAAGTGCTCTAGTAACAATTTTGAGATAATTTGGTATCAATAAAATTTCTGTAAATTTCCTGATGTGTTACCCAGGGTTACTGACCTCCATGTGAAATATGAGAATTTTAATCCACCATATTTGTGTTCAGCACCCTTGAAAGTCCCCGAGTAACAATTTTGAGATAATTTGGTTTCGATAAAATGTTTGTAAATTTCCTGATACCGACGTGGTACCTAGGGTAACCGACCTCCAGGTAGAATATGACAATTTTTAATCATGATATTCGTGTTCAGCGCCCTTGAAAGTGCTCTAGTAACAATTTTGAGATAATTTGGTATCAATAAAATTTCTGTAAATTTCCTGATGTGGTACCCAGAGTTACTGACATCCATGTGAAATATGAGAATTTTAAACCATCATATTTGTGTTCAGCACCCTTGAAAGTCCCCGAGTAACAATTTTGAGATAATTTGGTTTCGATAAAATGTTTGTAAATTTCCTGATACCGACGTGTTACCTAGGGTAACTGACCTCCAGGTAGAATATGACTTTTTTTAATCATGATATTCGTGTTCAGCGCCCTTGAAAGTGCTCTAGTAACAATTTTGAGATAATTTGGTATCAATAAAATTTCTGTAAATTTCCTGATGTGTTACCCAGGGTTACTGACCTCCATGTGAAATATGAGAATTTTAATCCATCATATTTGTGTTCAGCACCCTTGAAAGTCCCCGAGTGAAAATTTTGAGATAATTTGGTTTCGATAAAATGTTTGTAAATTTCCTGATACCGACGTGGTACCTAGGGTAACTGACCTCCAGGTAGAATATGACTTTTTTTAATCATGATATTCGTGTTCAGCGCCCTTGAAAGTGCTCTAGTAACAATTTTGAGATAATTTGGTATCAATAAAATTTCTGTAAATTTCCTGATGTGTTACCCAGGGTTACTGACCTCCATGTGAAATATGAGAATTTTAATCCATCATATTTGTGTTCAGCACCCTTGAAAGTCCCCGAGTAACAATTTTGAGATAATTTGGTTTCGATAAAATGTTTGTAAATTTCCTGATACCGACGTGGTACCTAGGGTAACCGACCTCCAGGTAGAATATGACAATTTTTAATCATGATATTCGTGTTCAGCGCCCTTGAAAGTGCTCTAGTAACAATTTTGAGATAATTTGGTATCAATAAAATTTCTGTAAATTTCCTGATGTGGTACCCAGAGTTACTGACATCCATGTGAAATATGAGAATTTTAAACCATCATATTTGTGTTCAGCACCATTGAAAGTCCCCGAGTAACAATTTTGAGATAATTTGGTTTCGATAAAATGTTTGTAAATTTTCTGATACCGACGTGTTACCTAGGGTAACTGACCTCCAGGTAGAATATGACTTTTTTAATCATGATATTCGTGTTCAGCGCCCTTGAAAGTGCTCTAGTAACAATTTTGAGATAATTTGGTATCAATAAAATTTCTGTAAATTTCCTGATGTGTTACCCAGGGTTACTGACCTCCATGTGAAATATGAGAATTTTAATCCATCATATTTGTGTTCAGCACCCTTGAAAGTCCCCGAGTAACAATTTTGAGATAATTTGGTTTCGATAAAATGTTTGTAAATTTCCTGATACCGACGTGGTACCTAGGGTAACTGACCTCCAGGTAGAATATGACTTTTTTTAATCATGATATTCGTGTTCAGCGCCCTTGAAAGTGCTCTAGTAACAATTTTGAGCTAATTTGGTATCAATAAAATTTCTGTAAATTTCCTGATGTGTTACCCAGGGTTACTGACCTCCATGTGAAATATGAGAATTTTAATCCATCATATTTGTGTTCAGCACCCTTGAAAGTCCCCGAGTAACAATTTTGAGATAATTTGGTTTCGATAAAATGTTTGTAAATTTCCTGATACCGACGTGGTACCTAGGGTAACTGACCTCCAGGTAGAATATGACTTTTTTTAATCATGATATTCGTGTTCAGCGCCCTTGAAAGTGCTCTAGTAACAATTTTGAGATAATTTGGTATCAATAAAATTTCTGTAAATTTCCTGATGTGTTACCCAGGGTTACTGACCTCCATGTGAAATATGAGAATTTTAATCCATCATATTTGTGTTCAGCACCCTTGAAAGTCCCCGAGTAACAATTTTGAGATAATTTGGTTTCGATAAAATGTTTGTAAATTTCCTGATACCGACGTGTTACCCAGGGTAACTGACCTCCAGGTAGAATATGACTTTTTTTAATCATGATATTCGTGTTCAGCGCCCTTGTAAGTGCTCTAGTAACAATTTTGAGATAATTTGGTATCAATAAAATTTCTGTAAATTTCCTGATGTGTTACCCAGGGTTACTGACCTCCATGTGAAATATGAGAATTTTAATCCATCATATTTGTGTTCAGCACCCTTGAAAGTCCCCGAGTAACAATTTTGAGATAGTTTGGTTTCGATAAAATGTTTGTAAATTTCCTGATACCGACGTGTTACCTAGGGTAACTGACCTCCAGGTAGAATATGACTTTTTTTAATCATGATATTCGTGTTCAGCGCCCTTGAAAGTGCTCTAGTAACAATTTTGAGATAATTTGGTATCAATAAAATTTCTGTAAATTTCCTGATGTGTTACCCAGGGTTACTGACCTCCATGTGAAATATGAGAATTTTAATCCATCATATTTGTGTTCAGCACCCTTGAAAGTCCCCGAGTAAAAATTTTGAGATAATTTGGTTTCGATAAAATGTTTGTAAATTTCCTGATACCGACGTGGTACCTAGGGTAACTGACCTCCAGGTAGAATATGACTTTTTTTAATCATGATATTCGTGTTCAGCGCCCTTGAAAGTGCTCTAGTAACAATTTTGAGATAATTTGGTATCAATAAAATTTCCTGATGTGTTACCCAGGGTTACTGACCTCCATGTGAAATATGAGAATTTTAATCCATCATATTTGTGTTCAGCACCCTTGAAAGTCCCCGAGTAACAATTTTGAGATAGTTTGGTTTCGATAAAATGTTTGTAAATTTCCTGATACCGACGTGGTACCTAGGGTAACCGACCTCCAGGTAGAATATGACAATTTTTAATCATGATATTCGTGTTCAGCGCCCTTGAAAGTGCTCTAGTAACAATTTTGAGATAATTTGGTATCAATAAAATTTCTGTAAATTTCCTGATGTGGTACCCAGAGTTACTGACATCCATGTGAAATATGAGAATTTTAAACCATCATATTTGTGTTCAGCACCATTGAAAGTCCCCTAGTAACAATTTTGAGATAATTTGGTTTCGATAAAATGTTTGTAAATTTCCTGATACCGACGTGTTACCTAGGGTAACTGACCTCCAGGTAGAATATGACTTTTTTTAATCATGATATTCGTGTTCAGCGCCCTTGAAAGTGCTCTAGTAACAATTTTGAGATAATTTGGTATCAATAAAATTTCTGTAAATTTCCTGATGTGTTACCCAGGGTTACTGACCTCCATGTGAAATATGAGAATTTTAATCCATCATATTTGTGTTCAGCACCCTTGAAAGTCCCCGAGTAACAATTTTGAGATAATTTGGTTTCGATAAAATGTTTGTAAATTTCCTGATACCGACGTGGTACCTAGGGTAACTGACCTCCAGGTAGAATATGACTTTTTTTAATCATGATATTCGTGTTCAGCGCCCTTGAAAGTGCTCTAGTAACAATTTTGAGATAATTTGGTATCAATAAAATTTCTGTAAATTTCCTGATGTGTTACCCAGGGTTACTGACCTCTATGTGAAATATGAGAATTTTAATCCATCATATTTGTGTTCAGCACCCTTGAAAGTCCCCGAGTAACAATTTTGAGATAATTTGGTATCAATAAAATTTCTGTAAATTTCCTGATACCGACGTGGTACCTAGGGTAACTGACCTCCAGGTAGAATATGACTTTTTTTAATCATGATATTCGTGTTCAGCGCCCTTGAAAGTGCTCTAGTAACAATTTTGAGATAATTTGGTATCAATAAAATTTCTGTAAATTTCCTGATGTGTTACCCAGGGTTACTGACCTCTATGTGAAATATGAGAATTTTAATCCATCATATTTGTGTTCAGCACCCTTGAAAGTCCCCGAGTAACAATTTTGAGATAATTTGGTTTCGATAAAATGTTTGTAAATTTCCTGATACCGACGTGGTACCTAGGGTAACTGACCTCCAGGTAGAATATGACTTTTTTTAATCATGATATTCGTGTTCAGCGCCCTTGAAAGTGCTCTAGTAACAATTTTGAGATAATTTGGTATCAATAAAATTTCTGTAAATTTCCTGATGTGGTACCCAGGGTTACTGACATCCATGTGAAATATTAGAATTTTAAACCATCATATTTGTGTTCAGCACCCTTGAAAGTCCCCGAGTAACAATTTTGAGATAATTTGGTTTCGATAAAATGTTTGTAAATTTCCTGATACCGACGTGGTACCTAGGGTAACTGACCTCCAGGTAGAATATGACAATTTTTAATCATGATATTCGTGTTCAGCGCCCTTGAAAGTGCTCTAGTAACAATTTTGAGATAATTTGGTATCAATAAAATTTTTGTAAATTTCCTGATGTGGTACCCAGGGTTACTGACATCCATGTGAAATATGAGAATTTTAAACCATCATATTTGTGTTCAGCACCCTTGAAAGTCCCCGAGTAACAATTTTGAGATAATTTGGTTTCGATAAAATGTTTGTAAATTTCCTGATACCGACGTGGTACCTAGGGTAACCGACCTCCAGGTAGAATATGACAATTTTTAATCATGATATTCGTGTTCAGCGCCCTTGAAAGTGCTCTAGTAACAATTTTGAGATAATTTGGTATCAATAAAATTTCTGTAAATTTCCTGATGTGGTACCCAGGGTTACTGACATCCATGTGAAATATGAGAATTTTAAACCATCATATTTGTGTTCAGCACCCTTGAAAGTCCCCGAGTAACAATTTTGAGATAATTTGGTTTCGATAAAATGTTTGTAAATTTCCTGATACCGACGTGGTACCTAGGGTAACTGACCTCCAGGTAGAATATGACAATTTTCAATCATGATATTCGTGTTCAGCGCCCTTGAAAGTGCTCTAGTAACAATTTTGAGATAATTTGGTATCAATAAAATTTTGGTAAATTTCCTGATGTGGTACCCAGGGTTACTTGACATCCATGTGAAATATGAGAATTTTAAACCATCATATTTGTGTTCAGCACCCTTGAAAGTCCCCGAGTAACAATTTTGAGATAATTTGGTTTCGATAAAATGTTTGTAAATTTCCTGATACCGACGTGGTACCTAGGGTAACTGACCTCCAGGTAGAATATGACAATTTTTAATCATGATATTCGTGTTCAGCGCCCTTGAAAGTGCTCTAGTAACAATTTTGAGATAATTTGGTATCAATAAAATTTTTGTAAATTTCCTGATGTGGTACCCAGGGTTACTGACATCCATGTGAAATATGAGAATTTTAAACCATCATATTTGTGTTCAGCACCCTTGAAAGTCCCCGAGTAACAATTTTGAGATAATTTGGTTTCGATAAAATGTTTGTAAATTTCCTGATACCGACGTGGTACCTAGGGTAACCGACCTCCAGGTAGAATATGACAATTTTTAATCATGATATTCGTGTTCAGCGCCCTTGAAAGTGCTCTAGTAACAATTTTGAGATAATTTGGTATCAATAAAATTTCTGTAAATTTCCTGATGTGGTACCCAGAGTTACTGACATCCATGTGAAATATGAGAATTTTAAACCATCATATTTGTGTTCAGCACCCTTGAAAGTCCCCGAGTAACAATTTTGAGATAATTTGGTTTCGATAAAATGTTTGTAAATTTCCTGATACCGACGTGTTACCTAGGGTAACTGACCTCCAGGTAGAATATGACTTTTTTTAATCATGATATTCGTGTTCAGCGCCCTTGAAAGTGCTCTAGTAACAATTTTGAGATAATTTGGTATCAATAAAATTTCTGTAAATTTCCTGATGTGTTACCCAGGGTTACTGACCTCCATGTGAAATATGAGAATTTTAATCCATCATATTTGTGTTCAGCACCCTTGAAAGTCCCCGAGTAACAATTTTGAGATAATTTGGTTTCGATAAAATGTTTGTAAATTTCCTGATACCGACGTGGTACCTAGGGTAACTGACCTCCAGGTAGAATATGACTTTTTTTAATCATGATATTCGTGTTCAGCGCCCTTGAAAGTGCTCTAGTAACAATTTTGAGATAATTTGGTATCAATAAAATTTCTGTAAATTTCCTGATGTGTTACCCAGGGTTACTGACCTCCATGTGAAATATGAGAATTTTAAACCATCATATTTGTGTTCAGCACCCTTGAAAGTCCCCGAGTAACAATTTTGAGATAATTTGGTTTCGATAAAATGTTTGTAAATTTCCTGATACCGACGTGGTACCTAGGGTAACTGACCTCCAGGTAGAATATGACTTTTTTTAATCATGATATTCGTGTTCAGCGCCCTTGAAAGTGCTCTAGTAACAATTTTGAGATAATTTGGTATCAATAAAATTTCTGTAAATTTCCTGATGTGTTACCCAGGGTTACTGACCTCCATGTGAAATATGAGAATTTTAATCCACCATATTTGTGTTCAGCACCCTTGAAAGTCCCCGAGTAACAATTTTGAGATAATTTGGTTTCGATAAAATGTTTGTAAATTTCCTGATACCGACGTGGTACCTAGGGTAACCGACCTCCAGGTAGAATATGACAATTTTTAATCATGATATTCGTGTTCAGCGCCCTTGAAAGTGCTCTAGTAACAATTTTGAGATAATTTGGTATCAATAAAATTTCTGTAAATTTCCTGATGTGGTACCCAGAGTTACTGACATCCATGTGAAATATGAGAATTTTAAACCATCATATTTGTGTTCAGCACCCTTGAAAGTCCCCGAGTAACAATTTTGAGATAATTTGGTTTCGATAAAATGTTTGTAAATTTCCTGATACCGACGTGTTACCTAGGGTAACTGACCTCCAGGTAGAATATGACTTTTTTTAATCATGATATTCGTGTTCAGCGCCCTTGAAAGTGCTCTAGTAACAATTTTGAGATAATTTGGTATCAATAAAATTTCTGTAAATTTCCTGATGTGTTACCCAGGGTTACTGACCTCCATGTGAAATATGAGAATTTTAATCCATCATATTTGTGTTCAGCACCCTTGAAAGTCCCCGAGTGAAAATTTTGAGATAATTTGGTTTCGATAAAATGTTTGTAAATTTCCTGATACCGACGTGGTACCTAGGGTAACTGACCTCCAGGTAGAATATGACTTTTTTTAATCATGATATTCGTGTTCAGCGCCCTTGAAAGTGCTCTAGTAACAATTTTGAGATAATTTGGTATCAATAAAATTTCTGTAAATTTCCTGATGTGTTACCCAGGGTTACTGACCTCCATGTGAAATATGAGAATTTTAATCCATCATATTTGTGTTCAGCACCCTTGAAAGTCCCCGAGTAACAATTTTGAGATAATTTGGTTTCGATAAAATGTTTGTAAATTTCCTGATACCGACGTGGTACCTAGGGTAACCGACCTCCAGGTAGAATATGACAATTTTTAATCATGATATTCGTGTTCAGCGCCCTTGAAAGTGCTCTAGTAACAATTTTGAGATAATTTGGTATCAATAAAATTTCTGTAAATTTCCTGATGTGGTACCCAGAGTTACTGACATCCATGTGAAATATGAGAATTTTAAACCATCATATTTGTGTTCAGCACCATTGAAAGTCCCCGAGTAACAATTTTGAGATAATTTGGTTTCGATAAAATGTTTGTAAATTTTCTGATACCGACGTGTTACCTAGGGTAACTGACCTCCAGGTAGAATATGACTTTTTTAATCATGATATTCGTGTTCAGCGCCCTTGAAAGTGCTCTAGTAACAATTTTGAGATAATTTGGTATCAATAAAATTTCTGTAAATTTCCTGATGTGTTACCCAGGGTTACTGACCTCCATGTGAAATATGAGAATTTTAATCCATCATATTTGTGTTCAGCACCCTTGAAAGTCCCCGAGTAACAATTTTGAGATAATTTGGTTTCGATAAAATGTTTGTAAATTTCCTGATACCGACGTGGTACCTAGGGTAACTGACCTCCAGGTAGAATATGACTTTTTTTAATCATGATATTCGTGTTCAGCGCCCTTGAAAGTGCTCTAGTAACAATTTTGAGCTAATTTGGTATCAATAAAATTTCTGTAAATTTCCTGATGTGTTACCCAGGGTTACTGACCTCCATGTGAAATATGAGAATTTTAATCCATCATATTTGTGTTCAGCACCCTTGAAAGTCCCCGAGTAACAATTTTGAGATAATTTGGTTTCGATAAAATGTTTGTAAATTTCCTGATACCGACGTGGTACCTAGGGTAACTGACCTCCAGGTAGAATATGACTTTTTTTAATCATGATATTCGTGTTCAGCGCCCTTGAAAGTGCTCTAGTAACAATTTTGAGATAATTTGGTATCAATAAAATTTCTGTAAATTTCCTGATGTGTTACCCAGGGTTACTGACCTCCATGTGAAATATGAGAATTTTAATCCATCATATTTGTGTTCAGCACCCTTGAAAGTCCCCGAGTAACAATTTTGAGATAATTTGGTTTCGATAAAATGTTTGTAAATTTCCTGATACCGACGTGTTACCCAGGGTAACTGACCTCCAGGTAGAATATGACTTTTTTTAATCATGATATTCGTGTTCAGCGCCCTTGTAAGTGCTCTAGTAACAATTTTGAGATAATTTGGTATCAATAAAATTTCTGTAAATTTCCTGATGTGTTACCCAGGGTTACTGACCTCCATGTGAAATTGAGAATTTTAATCCATCATATTTGTGTTCAGCACCCTTGAAAGTCCCCGAGTAACAATTTTGAGATAGTTTGGTTTCGATAAAATGTTTGTAAATTTCCTGATACCGACGTGTTACCTAGGGTAACTGACCTCCAGGTAGAATATGACTTTTTTTAATCATGATATTCGTGTTCAGCGCCCTTGAAAGTGCTCTAGTAACAATTTTGAGATAATTTGGTATCAATAAAATTTCTGTAAATTTCCTGATGTGTTACCCAGGGTTACTGACCTCCATGTGAAATATGAGAATTTTAATCCATCATATTTGTGTTCAGCACCCTTGAAAGTCCCCGAGTAAAAATTTTGAGATAATTTGGTTTCGATAAAATGTTTGTAAATTTCCTGATACCGACGTGGTACCTAGGGTAACTGACCTCCAGGTAGAATATGACTTTTTTTAATCATGATATTCGTGTTCAGCGCCCTTGAAAGTGCTCTAGTAACAATTTTGAGATAATTTGGTATCAATAAAATTTCCTGATGTGTTACCCAGGGTTACTGACCTCCATGTGAAATATGAGAATTTTAATCCATCATATTTGTGTTCAGCACCCTTGAAAGTCCCCGAGTAACAATTTTGAGATAGTTTGGTTTCGATAAAATGTTTGTAAATTTCCTGATACCGACGTGGTACCTAGGGTAACCGACCTCCAGGTAGAATATGACAATTTTTAATCATGATATTCGTGTTCAGCGCCCTTGAAAGTGCTCTAGTAACAATTTTGAGATAATTTGGTATCAATAAAATTTCTGTAAATTTCCTGATGTGGTACCCAGAGTTACTGACATCCATGTGAAATATGAGAATTTTAAACCATCATATTTGTGTTCAGCACCATTGAAAGTCCCCTAGTAACAATTTTGAGATAATTTGGTTTCGATAAAATGTTTGTAAATTTCCTGATACCGACGTGTTACCTAGGGTAACTGACCTCCAGGTAGAATATGACTTTTTTTAATCATGATATTCGTGTTCAGCGCCCTTGAAAGTGCTCTAGTAACAATTTTGAGATAATTTGGTATCAATAAAATTTCTGTAAATTTCCTGATGTGTTACCCAGGGTTACTGACCTCCATGTGAAATATGAGAATTTTAATCCATCATATTTGTGTTCAGCACCCTTGAAAGTCCCCGAGTAACAATTTTGAGATAATTTGGTTTCGATAAAATGTTTGTAAATTTCCTGATACCGACGTGGTACCTAGGGTAACTGACCTCCAGGTAGAATATGACTTTTTTTAATCATGATATTCGTGTTCAGCGCCCTTGAAAGTGCTCTAGTAACAATTTTGAGATAATTTGGTATCAATAAAATTTCTGTAAATTTCCTGATGTGTTACCCAGGGTTACTGACCTCTATGTGAAATATGAGAATTTTAATCCATCATATTTGTGTTCAGCACCCTTGAAAGTCCCCGAGTAACAATTTTGAGATAATTTGGTTTCGATAAAATGTTTGTAAATTTCCTGATACCGACGTGTTACCTAGGGTAACTGACCTCCAGGTAGAATATGACTTTTTTTAATCATGATATTCGTGTTCAGCGCCCTTGAAAGTGCTCTAGTAACAATTTTGAGATAATTTGGTATCAATAAAATTTCTGTTAATTTCCTGATGTGTTACCCAAGGTTACTGACCTCCATGTGAAATATGAGAATTTTAATCCATCATATTTGTGTTCAGCACCCTTGAAAGTCCCCGAGTAACAATTTTGAGATAATTTGGTTTCGATAAAATGTTTGTAAATTTCCTGATACCGACGTGTTACCTAGGGTAACTGACCTCCAGGTAGAATATGACTTTTTTTAATCATGATATTCGTGTTCAGCGCCCTTGAAAGTGCTCTAGTAACAATTTTGAGATAATTTGGTATCAATAAAATTTCTGTAAATTTCCTGATGTGTTACCCAGGGTTACTGACCTCCATGTGAAATATGAGAATTTTAATCCATCATATTTGTGTTCAGCACCCTTGAAAGTCCCCGACTAACAATTTTGAGATAATTTGGTTTAGATAAAATGTTTGTAAATTTCCTGATACCGACGTGTTACCTAGGGTAACTGACCTCCAGGTAGAATATGACTTTTTTTAAACATGATATTCGTGTTCAGCGCCCTTGAAAGTGCTCTAGTAACAATTTTGAGATAATTTGGTATCAATAAAATTTCTGTAAATTTCCTGATGTGGTACCCAGGGTTACTGACATCCATGTGAAATATGAGAATTTTAAACCATCATATTTGTGTTCAGCACCCTTGAAAGTCCCCGAGTAACAATTTTGAGATAATTTGGTTTCGATAAAATGTTTGTAAATTTCCTGATACCGACGTGGTACCTAGGGTAACTGACCTCCAGGTAGAATATGACTTTTTTTAATCATGATATTCGTGTTCAGCGCCCTTGAAAGTGCTCTAGTAACAATTTTGAGATAATTTGGTATCAATAAAATTTCTGTAAATTTCCTGATGTGTTACCCAGGGTTACTGACCTCCATGTGAAATATGAGAATTTTAATCCATCATATTTGTGTTCAGCACCCTTGAAAGTCCCCAAGTAACAATTTTGAGATAATTTGGTTTCGATAAAATGTTTGTAAATTTCCTGATACCGACGTGTTACCTAGGGTAACTGACCTCCAGGTAGAATATGACTTTTTTTAATCATGATATTCGTGTTCAGCGCCCTTGAAAGTGCTCTAGTAACAATTTTGAGATAATTTGGTATCAATAAAATTTCTGTAAATTTCCTGATGTGTTACCCAGGGTTACTGACCTCCATGTGAAATATGAGAATTTTAATCCATCATATTTGTGTTCAGCCCCCTTGAAAGTCCCCGAGTAACAATTTTGAGATAATTTGGTTTCGATAAAATGTTTGTAAATTTCCTGATACCGACGTGGTACCTAGGGTAACCGACCTCCAGGTAGAATATGACAATTTTTAATCATGATATTCGTGTTCAGCGCCCTTGAAAGTGCTCTAGTAACAATTTTGAGATAATTTGGTATCAATAAAATTTCTGTAAATTTCCTGATGTGTCACCCAGGGTTACTGACCTCCATGTGAAATATGAGAATTTTAATCCATCATATTTGTGTTCAGCCCCCTTGAAAGTCCCCGAGTAACAATTTTGAGATAATTTGGTTTCGATAAAATGTTTGTAAATTTCCTGATACCGACGTGGTACCTAGGGTAACTGACCTCCAGGTAGAATATGACTTTTTTAATCATGATATTCGTGTTCAGCGCCCTTGAAAGTGCTCTAGTAACAATTTTGAGATAATTTGGTATCAATAAAATTTCTGTAAATTTCCTGATGTGTCACCCAGGGTTACTGACCTCCATGTGAAATATGAGAATTTTAATCCACCATATTTGTGTTCAGCACCCTTGAAAGTCCCCGAGTAACAATTTTGAGATAATTTGGTTTCGATAAAATGTTTGTAAATTTCCTGATACCGACGTGGTACCTAGGGTAACCGACCTCCAGGTAGAATATGACAATTTTTAATCATGATATTCGTGTTCAGCGCCCTTGAAAGTGCTCTAGTAACAATTTTGAGATAATTTGGTATCAATAAAATTTCTGTAAATTTCCTGATGTGGTACCCAGAGTTACTGACATCCATGTGAAATATGAGAATTTTAAACCATCATATTTGTGTTCAGCACCCTTGAAAGTCCCCGAGTAACAATTTTGAGATAATTTGGTTTCGATAAAATGTTTGTAAATTTCCTGATACCGACGTGTTACCTAGGGTAACTGACCTCCAGGTAGAATATGACTTTTTTTAATCATGATATTCGTGTTCAGCGCCCTTGAAAGTGCTCTAGTAACAATTTTGAGATAATTTGGTATCAATAAAATTTCTGTAAATTTCCTGATGTGTTACCCAGGGTTACTGACCTCCATGTGAAATATGAGAATTTTAATCCATCATATTTGTGTTCAGCACCCTTGAAAGTCCCCGAGTAAAAATTTTGAGATAATTTGGTTTCGATAAAATGTTTGTAAATTTCCTGATACCGACGTGGTACCTAGGGTAACTGACCTCCAGGTAGAATATGACTTTTTTTAATCATGATATTCGTGTTCAGCGCCCTTGAAAGTGCTCTAGTAACAATTTTGAGATAATTTGGTATCAATAAAATTTCTGTAAATTTCCTGATGTGTTACCCAGGGTTACTGACCTCCATGTGAAATATGAGAATTTTAATCCATCATATTTGTGTTCAGCACCCTTGAAAGTACCCGAGTAACAATTTTGAGATAATTTGGTTTCGATAAAATGTTTGTAAATTTCCTGATACCGACGTGGTACCTAGGGTAACCGACCTCCAGGTAGAATATGACAATTTTTAATCATGATATTCGTGTTCAGCGCCCTTGAAAGTGCTCTAGTAACAATTTTGAGATAATTTGGTATGAATAAAATTTCTGTAAATTTCCTGATGTGGTACCCAGAGTTACTGACATCCATGTGAAATATGAGAATTTTAAACCATCATATTTGTGTTCAGCACCATTGAAAGTCCCCGAGTAACAATTTTGAGATAATTTGGTTTCGATAAAATGTTTGTAAATTTCCTGATACCGACGTGTTACCTAGGGTAACTGACCTCCAGGTAGAATATGACTTTTTTTAATCATGATATTCGTGTTCAGCGCCCTTGAAAGTGCTCTAGTAACAATTTTGAGATAATTTGGTATCAATAAAATTTCTGTAAATTTCCTGATGTGTTACCCAGGGTTACTGACCTCCATGTGAAATATGAGAATTTTAATCCATCATATTTGTGTTCAGCACCCTTGAAAGTCCCCGAGTAACAATTTTGAGATAATTTGGTTTCGATAAAATGTTTGTAAATTTCCTGATACCGACGTGGTACCTAGGGTAACTGACCTCCAGGTAGAATATGACTTTTTTTAATCATGATATTCGTGTTCAGCGCCCTTGAAAGTGCTCTAGTAACAATTTTGAGATAATTTGGTATCAATAAAATTTCTGTAAATTTCCTGATGTGTTACCCAGGGTTACTGACCTCCATGTGAAATATGAGAATTTTAATCCATCATATTTGTGTTCAGCACCCTTGAAAGTCCCCGAGTAACAATTTTGAGATAATTTGGTTTCGATAAAATGTTTGTAAATTTCCTGATACCGACGTGTTACCTAGGGTAACTGACCTCCAGGTAGAATATGACTTTTTTTAATCATGATATTCGTGTTCAGCGCCCTTGAAAGTGCTCTAGTAACAATTTTGAGATAATTTGGTATCAATAAAATTTCTGTAAATTTCCTGATGTGTTACCCAGGGTTACTGACCTCCACGTGAAATATGAGAATTTTAATCCATCATATTTGTGTTCAGCACCCTTGAAAGTCCCCGAGTAACAATTTTGAGATAATTTGGTTTCGATAAAATGTTTGTAAATTTCCTGATACCGACGTGGTACCTAGGGTAACTGACCTCCAGGTAGAATATGACTTTTTTTAATCATGATATTCGTGTTCAGCGCCCTTGAAAGTGCTCTAGTAACAATTTTGAGATAATTTGGTATCAATAAAATTTCTGTAAATTTCCTGATGTGTTACCCAGGGTTACTGACCTCCACGTGAAATATGAGAATTTTAATCCATCATATTTGTGTTCAGCACCCTTGAAAGTCCCCGAGTAACAATTTTGAGATAATTTGGTTTCGATAAAATGTTTGTAAATTTCCTGATACCGACGTGGTACCTAGGGTAACTGACCTCCAGGTAGAATATGACTTTTTTTAATCATGATATTCGTGTTCAGCGCCCTTGAAAGTGCTCTAGTAACAATTTTGAGATAATTTGGTATCAATAAAATTTCTGTAAATTTCCTGATGTGTTACCCAGGGTTACTGACCTCCATGTGAAATATGAGAATTTTAATCCATCATATTTGTGTTCAGCACCCTTGAAAGTCCCCGAGTAACAATTTTGAGATAATTTGGTTTCGATAAAATGTTTGTAAATTTCCTGATACCGACGTGTTACCTAGGGTAACTGACCTCCAGGTAGAATATGACTTTTTTTAATCATGATATTCGTGTTCAGCGCCCTTGAAAGTGCTCTAGTAACAATTTTGAGATAATTTGGTATCAATAAAATTTCTGTAAATTTCCTGATGTGTTACCCAGGGTTACTGACCTCCATGTGAAATATGAGAATTGTAATCCATCATATTTGTGTTCAGCACCCTTGAAAGTCCCCGAGTAACAATTTTGAGATAATTTGGTTTCGATAAAATGTTTGTAAATTTCCTGATACCGACGTGGTACCTAGGGTAACTGACCTCTAGGTAGAATATGACTTTTTTTAATCATGATATTCGTGTTCAGCGCCCTTGAAAGTGCTCTAGTAACAATTTTGAGATAATTTGGTATCAATAAAATTTCTGTAAATTTCCTGATGTGTTACCCAGGGTTACTGACCTCCATGTGAAATATGAGAATTTTAATCCATCATATTTGTGTTCAGCACCCTTGAAAGTCCCCGAGTAACAATTTTGAGATAATTTAGTTTCGATAAAATGTTTGTAAATTTCCTGATACCGACGTGGTACCTAGGGTAACTGACCTCCAGGTAGAATATGACTTTTTTTAATCATGATATTCGTGTTCAGCGCCCTTGAAAGTGCTCTAGTAACAATTTTGAGATAATTTGGTATCAATAAAATTTCTGTAAATTTCCTGATGTGTTACCCAGGGTTACTGACCTCCATGTGAAATATGAGAATTTTAATCCATCATATTTGTGTTCAGCACCCTTGAAAGTCCCCGAGTAACAATTTTGAGATAATTTGGTTTCGATAAAATGTTTGTAAATTTCCTGATACCGACGTGTTACCTAGGGTAACTGACCTCCAGGTAGAATATGACTTTTTTTAATCATGATATTCGTGTTCAGCGCCCTTGAAAGTGCTCTAGTAACAATTTTGAGATAATTTGGTATCAATAAAATTTCTGTAAATTTCCTGATGTGGTACCCAGGGTTACTGACATCCATGTGAAATATGAGAATTTTAATCCATCATATTTGTGTTCAGCACCCTTGAAAGTCCCCGAGTAACAATTTTGAGATAATTTGGTTTCGATAAAATGTTTGTAAATTCCCTGATACCGACGTGGTACCTAGGGTAACTGACCTCCAGGTAGAATATGACAATTTTTAATCATGATATTCGTGTTCAGCACCCTTGAAAGTCCCCGAGTAACAATTTTGAGATAATTTGGTTTCGATAAAATGTTTGTAAATTTCCTGATAACGACGTGGTACCTAGGGTAACTGACCTCCAGGTAGAATATGACAATTTTAATCATGATATTCGTGTTCAGCGCCCTTGAAAGTGCTCTAGTAACAATTTTGAGATAATTTGGTATCAATAAAATTTTTGTAAATTTCCTGATGTGGTACCCAGGGTTACTGACATCCATGTGAAATATGAGAATTTTAAACCATCATATTTGTGTTCAGCACCCTTGAAAGTCCCCGAGTAACAATTTTGAGATAATTTGGTTTCGATAAAATGTTTGTAAATTTCCTGATACCGACGTGGTACCTAGGGTAACCGACCTCCAGGTAGAATATGACAATTTTTAATCATGATATTCGTGTTCAGCGCCCTTGAAAGTGCTCTAGTAACATTTTTGAGATAATTTGGTATGAATAAAATTTCTGTAAATTTCCTGATGTGGTACCCAGGGTTACTGACATCCATGTGAAATATTAGAATTTTAAACCATCATATTTGTGTTCAGCACCCTTGAAAGTCCCCGAGTAACAATTTTGAGATAATTTGGTTTCGATAAAATGTTTGTAAATTTCCTGATACCGACGTGGTACCTAGGGTAACTGACCTCCAGGTAGAATATGACAATTTTTAATCATGATATTCGTGTTCAGCGCCCTTGAAAGTGCTCTAGTAACAATTTTGAGATAATTTGGTATGAATAAAATTTCTGTAAATTTCCTGATGTGGTACCCAGGGTTACTTGACATCCATGTGAAATATGAGAATTTTAAACCATCATATTTGTGTTCAGCACCCTTGAAAGTCCCCGAGTAACAATTTTGAGATAATTTGGTTTCGATAAAATGTTTGTAAATTTCCTGATACCGACGTGGTACCTAGGGTAACTGACCTCCAGGTAGAATATGACAATTTTTAATCATGATATTCGTGTTCAGCGCCCTTGAAAGTGCTCTAGTAACAATTTTGAGATAATTTGGTATCAATAAAATTTCTGTAAATTTCCTGATGTGGTACCCAGAGTTACTGACATCCATGTGAAATATGAGAATTTTAAACCATCATATTTGTGTTCAGCACCCTTGAAAGTCCCCGAGTAACAATTTTGAGATAATTTGGTTTCGATAAAATGTTTGTAAATTTCCTGATACCGACGTGGTACCTAGGGTAACCGACCTCCAGGTAGAATATGACAATTTTTAATCATGATATTCGTGTTCAGCGCCCTTGAAAGTGCTCTAGTAACAATTTTGAGATAATTTGGTATGAATAAAATTTCTGTAAATTTCCTGATGTGGTACCCAGGGTTACTGACATCCATGTGAAATATTAGAATTTTAAACCATCATATTTGTGTTCAGCACCCTTGAAAGTCCCCGAGTAACAATTTTGAGATAATTTGGTTTCGATAAAATGTTTGTAAATTTCCTGATACCGACGTGGTACCTAGGGTAACTGACCTCCAGGTAGAATATGACAATTTTTAATCATGATATTCGTGTTCAGCGCCCTTGAAAGTGCTCTAGTAACAATTTTGAGATAATTTGGTATGAATAAAATTTCTGTAAATTTCCTGATGTGGTACCCAGGGTTACTTGACATCCATGTGAAATATGAGAATTTTAAACCATCATATTTGTGTTCAGCACCCTTGAAAGTCCCCGAGTAACAATTTTGAGATAATTTGGTTTCGATAAAATGTTTGTAAATTTCCGGATACCGACGTGGTACCTAGGGTAACTGACCTCCAGGTAGAATATGACAATTTTTAATCATGATATTCGTGTTCAGCGCCCTGGAAAGTGCTCTAGTAACAATTTTGAGATAATTTGGTATCAATAAAATTTCTGTAAATTTCCTGATGTGGTACCCAGAGTTACTGACATCCATGTGAAATATGAGAATTTTAAACCATTATATTTGTGTTCAGCACCCTTGAAAGTCCCCGAGTAACAATTTTGAGATACTTTGGTTTCGATAAAATGTTTGTAAATTTCCTGATACCGACGTGGTACCTAGGGTAACTGACCTCCAGGTAGAATATGACAATTTTTAATCATGATATTCGTGTTCAGCGCCCTTGAAAGTGCTCTAGTAACAATTTTGAGATAATTTGGTATCAATAAAATTTTTGTAAATTTCCTGATGTGGTACCCAGGGTTACTGACATCCATGTGAAATATGAGAATTTTAAACCATCATATTTGTGTTCAGCACCCTTGAAAGTCCCCGAGTAACAATTTTGAGATAATTTGGTTTCGATAAAATGTTTGTAAATTTCCTGATACCGACGTGGTACCTAGGGTAACCGACCTCCAGGTAGAATATGACAATTTTTAATCATGATATTCGTGTTCAGCGCCCTTGAAAGTGCTCTAGTAACAATTTTGAGATAATTTGGTATGAATAAAATTTCTGTAAATTTCCTGATGTGGTACCCAGGGTTACTGACATCCATGTGAAATATTAGAATTTTAAACCATCATATTTGTGTTCAGCACCCTTGAAAGTCCCCGAGTAACAATTTTGAGATAATTTGGTTTCGATAAAATGTTTGTAAATTTCCTGATACCGACGTGGTACCTAGGGTAACTGACCTCCAGGTAGAATATGACAATTTTTAATCATGATATTCGTGTTCAGCGCCCTTGAAAGTGCTCTAGTAACAATTTTGAGATAATTTGGTATGAATAAAATTTCTGTAAATTTCCTGATGTGGTACCCAGGGTTACTTGACATCCATGTGAAATATGAGAATTTTAAACCATCATATTTGTGTTCAGCACCCTTGAAAGTCCCCGAGTAACAATTTTGAGATAATTTGGTTTCGATAAAATGTTTGTAAATTTCCTGATACCGACGTGGTACCTAGGGTAACTGACCTCCGGGTAGAATATGACAATTTTTAATCATGATATTCGTGTTCAGCGCCCTTGAAAGTGCTCTAGTAACAATTTTGAGATAATTTGGTATCAATAAAATTTCTGTAAATTTCCTGATGTGGTACCCAGAGTTACTGACATCCATGTGAAATATGAGAATTTTAAACCATTATATTTGTGTTCAGCACCCTTGAAAGTCCCCGAGTAACAATTTTGAGATACTTTGGTTTCGATAAAATGTTTGTAAATTTCCTGATACCGACGTGGTACCTAGGGTAACTGACCTCCAGGTAGAATATGACAATTTTTAATCATGATATTCGTGTTCAGCGCCCTTGAAAGTGCTCTAGTAACAATTTTGAGATAATTTGGTATCAATAAAATTTTTGTAAATTTCCTGATGTGGTACCCAGGGTTACTGACATCCATGTGAAATATGAGAATTTTAAACCATCATATTTGTGTTCAGCACCCTTGAAAGTCCCCGAGTAACAATTTTGAGATAATTTGGTTTCGATAAAATGTTTGTAAATTTCCTGATACCGACGTGGTACCTAGGGTAACCGACCTCCAGGTAGAATATGACAATTTTTAATCATGATATTCGTGTTCAGCGCCCTTGAAAGTGCTCTAGTGACAATTTTGAGATAATTTTGTATCAATAAAATTTCTGTAAATTTCCTGATGTGGTACCCAGAGTTACCGACAACCATGTGAAATATGAGAATTTTAAACCATCATATTTGTGTTCAGCACCCTTGAAAGTCCCCGAGTAACAATTTTGAGATAGTTTGGTTTCGATAAAATGTTTGTAAATTTCCTGATACCGACGTGGTACCTAGGGTAACTGACCTCCAGGTAGAATATGACAATTTTTAATCATGATATTCGTGTTCAGCGCCCTTGAAAGTGCTCTAGTAACAATTTTGAGATAATTTGGTTTTGATAAAATGTTTGTAAATTTCCTGATACCGACGTGGTACCTAGGGTAACTGACCTCCAGGTATGACAATTTTTAATCATGATGTTCGTGTTCAGCGCCCTTGAAAGTGCTCTAGTAACAATATTGAGATAATTTGGTATCAATAAAATTTTTGTAAATTTCCTGATGTGGTACCCAGGGTTACTGACATCCATGTGAAATATGAGAATTTTAAACCATCATATTTGTGTTCAGCACCCTTGAAAGTCCCCGAGTAACAATTTTGAGATAATTTGGTTTCGATAAAATGTTTGTAAATTTCCTGATACCGACGTGGTACCTAGGGTAACTGACCTCCAGGTAGAATATGACAATTTTTAATCATGATATTCGTGTTCAGCGCCCTTGAAAGTGCTCTAGTAACAATTTTGAGATAATTTGGTATCAATAAAATTTCTGTAAATTTCCTGATGTGGTACCCAGAGTTACTGACATCCATGTGAAATATGAGAATTTTAAACCATCATATTTGTGTTCAGCACCCTTGAAAGTCCCCGAGTAACAATTTTGAGATAATTTGGTTTCGATAAAATGTTTGTAAATTTCCTGATACCGACGTGGTACCTAGGGTAACTGACCTCCAGGTAGAATATGACAATTTTTAATCATGATATTCGTGTTCAGCGCCCTTGAAAGTGCTCTAGTAACAATTTTGAGATAATTTGGTATCAATAAAATTTTTGTAAATTTCCTGATGTGGTACCCAGGGTTACTGACATCCATGTGAAATATGAGAATTTTAGACCATCATATTTATGTTCAGCACCCTTGAAAGTCCCCGAGTAACAATTTTGAGATAATTTGGTTTCGATAAAATGTTTGTAAATTTCCTGATACCGACGTGGTACCTAGGGTAACTGACCTCCAGGTAGAATATGACAATTTTTAATCATGATATTCGTGTTCAGCGCCCTTGAAAGTGCTCTAGTAACAATTTTGAGATAATTTGGTATGAATAAAATTCTGTAAATTTCCTGATGTGGTACCCAGGGTTACTTGACATCCATGTGAAATATGAGAATTTTAAACCATCATATTTGTGTTCAGCACCCTTGAAAGTCCCCGAGTAACAATTTTGAGATAATTTGGTTTCGATAAAATGTTTGTAAATTTCCTGATACCGACGTGGTACCTAGGGTAACTGACCTCCAGGTAGAATATGACAATTTTTAATCATGATATTCGTGTTCAGCGCCCTTGAAAGTGCTCTAGTAACAATTTTGAGATAATTTGGTATCAATAAAATCTCTGTAAATTTCCTGATGTGGTACCCAGAGTTACTGACATCCATGTGAAATATGAGAATTTTAAACCATCATATTTGTGTTCAGCACCCTTGAAAGTCCCCGAGTAACAATTTTGAGATAATTTGGTTTCGATAAAATGTTTGTAAATTTCCTGATACCGACGTGGTACCTAGGGTAACCGACCTCCAGGTAGAATATGACAATTTTTAATCATGATATTCGTGTTCAGCGCCCTTGAAAGTGCTCTAGTAACAATTTTGAGATAATTTGGTATCAATAAAATTTTTGTAAATTTCCTGATGTGGTACCCAGGGTTACTGACATCCATGTGAAATATGAGAATTTTAAACCATTATATTTGTGTTCAGCACCCTTGAAAGTCCCCGAGTAACAATTTTGAGATAATTTGGTTTCGATAAAATGTTTGTAAATTTCCTGATACCGACGTGGTACCTAGGGTAACCGACCTCCAGGTAGAATATGACAATTTTTAATCATGATATTCGTGTTCAGCGCCCTTGAAAGTGCTCTAGTAACAATTTTGAGATAATTTGGTATCAATAAAATTTCTGTAAATTTCCTGATGTGGTACCCAGAGTTACTTTCATCCATGTGAAATATGAGAATTTTAAACCATTATATTTGTGTTCAGCACCCTTGAAAGTCCCCGAGTAACAATTTTGAGATAATTTGGTTTCGATAAAATGTTTGTAAATTTCCTGATACCGACGTGGTACCTAGGGTAACCGACCTCCAGGTAGAATATGACAATTTTTAATCATGATATTCGTGTTCAGCGCCCTTGAAAGTGCTCTAGTAACAATTTTGAGATAATTTGGTATCAATAAAATTTTTGTAAATTTCCTGATGTGGTACCCAGGGTTACTGACATCCATGTGAAATATGAGAATTTTAAACCATCATATTTGTGTTCAGCACCCTTGAAAGTCCCCGAGTAACAATTTTGAGATAATTTGGTTTCGATAAAATGTTTGTAAATTTCCTGATACCGACGTGGTACCTAGGGTAACCGACCTCCAGGTAGAATATGACAATTTTTAATCATGATATTCGTGTTCAGCGCCCTTGAAAGTGCTCTAGTAACAATTTTGAGATAATTTGGTATCAATAAAATTTCTGTAAATTTCCTGATGTGGTACCCAGAGTTACTGACATCCATGTGAAATATGAGAATTTTAAACCATCATATTTGTGTTCAGCACCCTTGAAAGTCCCCGAGTAACAATTTTGAGATAATTTGGTTTCGATAAAATGTTTGTAAATTTCCTGATACCGACGTGGTACCTAGGGTAACTGACCTCCAGGTAGAATATGACAATTTTTAATCATGATATTCGTGTTCAGCGCCCTTGAAAGTGCTCTAGTAACAATTTTGAGATAATTTGGTATCAATAAAATTTTTGTAAATTTCCTGATGTGGTACCCAGGGTTACTGACATCCATGTGAAATATGAGAATTTTAAACCATCATATTTATGTTCAGCACCCTTGAAAGTCCCCGAGTAACAATTTTGAGATAATTTGGTTTCGATAAAATGTTTGTAAATTTCCTGATACCGACGTGGTACCTAGGGTAACTGACCTCCAGGTAGAATATGACAATTTTTAATCATGATATTCGTGTTCAGCGCCCTTGAAAGTGCTCTAGTAACAATTTTGAGATAATTTGGTATGAATAAAATTTCTGTAAATTTCCTGATGTGGTACCCAGGGTTACTTGACATCCATGTGAAATATGAGAATTTTAAACCATCATATTTGTGTTCAGCACAACACAATTTTGAGATAATTTGGTTTGAATAAAATGTCTGTATATTCCCTGATACCGACGTGGTACCCAAGGTTACTTAGTTTCAGGTGGAATATTAGAATTTTCAATCTTCATATTCGTATTCAGCACCCTTGAAAGTAACCGAGTAATAATTTTGAGATATTTTGGTTTCAATAAAATGTCTGTAAATTTCTTGATACCGACGTGGCACGGGTTACTGACCTGAGTTATGAGAATTTTTAATCATATTCGTGTTCAGCGCCCTCGAAAGTCCCCGAGTATTACTTTTGAGATAATCTAGTTTCAATAGAATGTGTAAATTTCCTGATACCGACGTGTTACCCAGGGTTACTGACCTCAAGGTGGAATATTAGAATTTTTAATCATCGGTTTGTCATATTTTGTAAAGTACATTTTTCCTAACTCTGTCTGTTCCGTAAACTGAATATACTATATATCCCAATTTAATTGTGAATGAATGTATGGTGTCAGGTATAAGGGAATTGTTAAATTCTGTATCATAGTCTCCATCTACACACTATGCTGTTAGCCGGAAGTAGGTGGGGATTGTTGATAGTGTCTGCACACTGTGCTGTCACCCAGAAGTAGGTATTTGAAGTGGAAGTGTGAAAGCAAGTTTAAAAGGAATCGGAATACTTTCATCTGCACACTGTACTGTTACCCGGAAGTAGGTGGAACTATTATTCGATAATTTAGCTTCACTCTGCACACTGTGCTGTTACACGGATGTAGGAACGGTGGTGTGGCTGGATGAAGTGTGAAAGTATCCTGTATGTAGTGTGGGCTGACAGGTTACGATCGAATTTCAAAGAAATCGCGTATAAGTATAGACAGAGTGGGACAAATCGAAATGTAAGTAATACCGCTAAGAAGTTGACTTCTGGTATACCGCGGGGGTGGTCTTAGATAGCTGGAGCAGATTAGAAACGCTGTTAATACACTGATCATATGCCCTGCGTGTATAGTGAATAGGCCGTAAACCGCTCGTTACCGAATGATTCCGTTTCTTTGCCTAGATTCACCATTTCATAAAATTTAGCTCATTGTAACCGCTATATTTTTTTCCGCTTCCTGTACAATTGAGATACGTCTATTGACCCTCACTTCCGGACAAATTACAGATTTCTGAAGTTAGGTTGTGGTTCCTCACGTTTTCAAATGGGAATGTGTTAGTTAGACCTGCTTGAAAAGTTCTCCTTTACTCATTTACCTTTAATGAGCACACTCATGCAAAATCACTGATATTTTGAAATTAGGGTGTGGTTCCGGCGTATCATAGCTACAGCTACAGCATTTTGAGTGGACGATAGTTCGTTGTCAGCTTTGTGGATCACCTTGTAGTAAAGGAATCATATACTAATTTTCTTAATTTCCATAAATAAAAGTTACACCTTATTTTATTATTATTTTGCATCGCTGAAGAACGTGTTACATAAATATAACGTAACTTGAACACATCAAACGAAGGCACGTATGTTTATAGTTTCTACTAGGTGTTTATGTATAATATGCTTACGGATTCAAGGTTATACATCGATGTCAATAATTATATAATCTAATCCATTGTAGGGTCATTGTTCATGCACTGGGAAATCTTCGTTCCATGAGATATCTAGGACAACTTACCAAAAGGGGGTATAAATAGTTCTTATACATAATTAGTGATAAGATAGTAGTAAGACAGTTCTATTACAATCCAGAAAAAGGTATATTTTTTTTATTTAAGGGGGGTTTAGGGGTTAGGGGGGCTTCAAAAATTTTTTATAGAAGAACCATATTATGCAACATAAACTAGAATGAAGCATGTTAAAATATTGTTCCCGTTTTCAGAAATAAATAGTCTATTAAGAGTAAAATGTAAATATAACCCCCCCTAGCAGAGAATCTGTTCATTTTTGGGGGTTGGCGCAATGATAACATTTGTTCAGAATCACATGGACTACATCATATCAAAAATTCAGAAATATCCACCGAGACCCAATTCCCGTAAGGAATTTGCGGAGTTCTTTTCAAAAGTTTCAACTGAAACTTGTTCCCCTTGCTCTACGAAGCTGTCTGGTAGAAAATTTATTCGATCTGCCCCCGTTTCAGGGGAAATTTTAAGTTTTATTTCCCAGTCAACCGTAACCCGGATTGGTCGAGTGATAGTCCCTTTTCGAGTAATTCGACCCATTGGCAGCTTTTGGGCGGATTGGCCGAACCGTTTTTGAGTTATCTCTCCAAATCTAAACTAGGTTGCCCAAATTGGGGCAAGTAGTTTTATTGATTCTGCCTTACTGGAGAGAAGCCCTGTACATATTTTCAAGATCGCACCCCTACCCGCTACGTACCCCTACTTCGAATTTTTTTTTGGATTAGAAAAAAATTTCTAAATCAAGTGGGATTTGAACAATATGGAGCTTCCTGGATATACTGGTGCTATATCCAAGGCACCAAAGCTCGCCCCCACCAATATTGAAGACCGTTTAATACAATCAGAGGAAATGACACAATCATGCTCCACCGGGGCAGAAAGCCGAACGGAAGCAGCCGGAGGAGGATCCAAAGTCAGCTGAGTATATGGGCCCAAGAGGGAACAGTTGAGATAAATTCTGAAAAATCATAGTATGAATAGTACTGGAACCGTGGAGGACTCACGCAGGAGGTGCGTAAGAGGTATTAGGAATGGAATAATACGGCCACCGCAGGGCGATGCAAATGATAGCAAATACTATGGCATCATTAACAAAAGCCATGACCATCGAAGCCGTTTCGAGTACAAATTTAGTCCACCAGGTGTTGAGTCAAGACCACCAATCAGGAGTACGCCGATTGTACAGCCGTCTTATTGGGCAACAACATCCACCACAAATACAGTGACCTTTACAAATATCATGGTATTGACGTCACCACAGATGCAGCCTGCGAGTTATTCTTCAGCACCGAATCCGAGTTATTCAAATTATGGAACACCGACTATAAATGTGAGATTGCCGTGGATACAGACACCTACCATTCCACAAGTACCAACTATTCCGCAGATGCCTACCATTCCTGGGTACAACGTCCCGGTTCCAGCTGTACAGCAAGTGCCAGCTTACAATTATCCAGCTCCGGTTAGTGCTCCGAGATTGCATCAGTACCTACCGGATACAATTCAATGGAACTTCAGACCCCGCTACATTTTTAGAAAGATTGGACGAAATAGCAATGCAGTTGAACACACCGAAGGATGCATTGTTATTATCATAACCAGAAGTATTAAAAGAAACGACTTTATTGTAGTATCGCAATAACCGTCACTGCTGGACTACTTTAATGGATTTCCAGCGAGACTTCACATTATTTTCATGGATGCGAATCATCATATTGATTTGGAAGTGCAAATCAGCCGCAAGCATCAGAAGATGAACGAAATCGCCGCTGCATATGTGGTTGATATGCAGACACTAATGTGGAGACATGGTGCAATGACCGCAGATCGTGAACTGTTTGGTTGCACAGAAATTTATTGCCGGAATGTAGGCAATTTATTCGACCAGGAACTTTTAACGACGTGTCGTTATTCTTGCAGGCCAAAGAATTTGAGAATTTACAGGCTCAGCAGAGGCTCATGCAAAGAAGGGCATTGCTGGTGCCAGTGAGGGCACAAATTCCAAATTCACCAATAAGAATTGTGAAACTACAGGGTAGGTAACCTGTGTCTGATACGAAATCGCCAGGAAAGTCCGGGATGCCGAATGTCCATGAGCCGACTGGCTGGGATTGTGGCCTTCGGGGCCACTATAAGACACAGTGCCCTACCAGGCCGAAGACAACCGCCGCACGGTCCATCTCCTGTTGGAGATGTGAGGAAACTGGACACAGTAGAAGCAACTGTCGGAATACGCCGAAGTTGTTCTGTTCAAGATGTGGCCGCCCCGGAGTCACGTCGCGTGATTGCCCGTGTAATGGAGCGAGAAACGCGCGAGGAACTGTGTTGTGAAGAGGCCGGCGCAGTTCTCTGTTGAAGAAGCCTCAAAGGGAGACGAGGATGGAGTTCACGTAACACTCGTGGATACCGAAGACAAGTCGAAACCATCAAAAACTTATAGAACACCGCCAGGGGTCTACAGGATGTCAGGATGTGACTACCCGGAAGTAGGCTCTGAAGGAGGATGTATGTTCGAGTCGTAATTTTCACTGTACACGCTGTGTCTACCCGGAAGTACAGTGGTATTATTGACGAGGTGATTATAATTCTAGCACGCTTTGACTACCCGGAAGTAAGAGTTATAATTGCCAAATTTATGTGTGGGTAGTATATAAGTACCTGGTACTGTCGTACAATTACCGGGGAGACCGTTGCCTAGAATTTACGCGTACTAACCTGAAAGAAGTGCAGGATAAATGAATCTCAGTATTCACTATTATTAAAAGTTCCCAAAAGATAACTGATATTACGCGGGCGTAATGAGTGTATTGTGCAGGAACCATTACAACTCAAAACTTGCTTTCACTTGAGTATCCAATGCACGATCAATAATTTTGCTAATAATTAATGCATGAATAGCCGTTTTTGAATATTTTGACTATTTGTTTTCAAGGCAAGGTATAATAAGGAAATAGTCTGCTTGGGCCGCTTTATTTGCCTTTATTGTTTCTGTACTTCCTTGCGCTTCCCCCGGGGCGGGATAAATTATTATTATACAGAGTTAAATATTTATCTATGTTCATTTGTTCAAGCTATAAATAAACTTATTATTGGCAAACTCCGTGTTTTTCTAACATAACTTTCTGCAACATCATTTAAGTAGTCAAGAAGTAACCAAATATTAATTGCAATTAAAGCTTGCAATTCTAATACTATTCAGTCTGCCCTATTGACCCCTGGTTACTTACTTCACTGAGACTACCCTGGGACAAGGCTATCCATAGATAGCAGTGATACGCTTTGTGGTGAGGGCCCTAGCAGAAGTCCTAAAACGAGGAGTAAACCTTAGCAAAAATCTGGCCCCCCTAGAAATCAACATGAAAGTCAAACAGATTCAGATCTGGTAGACTTGAAGGAGTATTAAAGCCGTAGTAAGTAATTATCGTCAAACAGTAACAAGGTACGTCACAATAACATAATCAGTTGTGGGATTACTTTAGTTGTTCCTGCTGATTTAGTTATTCGTCCCTCGAACTTAAGGTCAAGATACTGCTCGCATTGTCTGTATTTCAGGGTTTAAGCGATCGAGAAGTCTGTTCCCTTTTTCCTATGCCATGTTGCAGAAGGAATTCGTGGCAGAGCACTTAGATGCAGATTCACAACGCTCATACAAGTTTCAAGGACGGTAACATTTTCAAGTTGGAATAACCAAATTTTCATGATCAACTGTTTGTGATCTCTTTCCAAAAGTACTGTTTTGAACTTCAACTTAACTTCCTCAACTCGAACTTTTCATTAAAAATCTATTCTTCTTTCATCAAAATTAAATCTGTAGTTTCAGTTTGATTTAATCAAATTATTTGATTTGCTAATTATTATTCTTTGTTCCTTTATTGAATTAAGTTTCTTCGTAAATAAAGATAATTATTATTCTCATTTATAATTCCCTATAGAAATAAAACCAAATTGTTAAGTTGAAACTTCTCTAATATTATCATAAACATTTATCCACCTCGTAATGCTGGAAATTCTTGATTGAGGACTCTTTCGTATCTTTTCATAAAGCAGTTGGCGCTCAAATAAGGCCTGAGGTTAATCATTACCCAAAGACACAAGAGGTTTCTTCAAAACGTTACATACTTTCAGTACATTCAATATAATTATTATCGATGAACAAGGTCTGGATAAAGCCAGGATAAATCTACTCCGAATAATTGAACAAATTTATATGATTTTTACCACAAACAATACAACGGCGCAGTCACGAGCAATAAAAATAGAAAATTTCTCGCTTTACTATAAGTAAGCGGTGATATAAAATAATCTGGGTGCGATCTGGTTTAAATACCTTATTTCCTCCTGGTATAATGGAAGGGATTCTGTGGAGGGATATTCCCTCTACAATCACTCAAATATATCCCTATAATTCATCTTCCAAATCATACTAGAAGAGGCTATGAGATTCTGACACGGAATGTCTTTAATCTAACGTATCGATTGATTCCCGCGTCGAATGAATGATTCCTGGATTACCCCAAATATGAACTAGATGCTCTCGGTGTTGATTGCCGGTGTTATAAAATATGATTATCAAGAAATATTCAATATTTCATTATGCATGTTTTGAAACGACATTATGAAAAATTTATCGTAACTTCACGAACAATTTTCCTGTTCTTTATTTGATAATCTACAATAATTATCCACAATTTATAAGCTTCGTTACAATATCCGTGAAAATACAGAAACATATTTTTGCCTTGTTTACATTACTTTCCTTACACTATATACTACGTATAGTGAGGGAAGTAAAAAGGTGGAAACAAAGTCCAAATAGTATGTTCATTCATGTCAAATGGTGTACTTTGGAACGAAAATAGGCAGCCTCTAATACGTTATGTCATAATTTTTTCATTTTGTCAAAAAATATCCTCGTTTTTATCGAAATTATGAGATCGTTTCGACTATTTGACTAATCAATACAAAATCAAAGTTTAAACACAAACACATCAATATATGAAAATTTAAAGACGCATTCCAACAACAAAGCATCTTCAAAGATCAACAGAAAGATGCACGAAGTGTATATATACACTTTGTCTTATGTGTCGTTGAACAGATTACTTTAAAACATATTTTTGTCTGTGTAAAGTTGAACTTCTCTCTCATACGGGAGTACTTAATCATTCCAAATAATAAGGTGCAAGCCAATTGTTTGTTTTAGAACTATTAGTTATCCAAAATATATATGTTACGAATGAAATTGGAGTAACGGTCAATGATGATATGAAGAGCTGCATGTCATGTTGTAAGATTGAAGAAAATAAAAGGGTATGAGTCAGAGTTGACAATGTGATGTTCGACAGTAGTTTACCTTGTAAATTCCACATTCTCAACGAGTGGATGCAAACGATAAAAGTATACCTGAAGCGTCTCAAAGTCTTTGTGACAATACCTTTCGAGCATTCAAAGTTCTAATGACCGAGTGAACGTCGAACAATATACATTGCGCTTAGTCGATGCTAAAGTATAATACAAGAGGATTAGTAGTAAATAAGTCAGTTTGAAAAAAGGTTTGATTTATACCATTTCATTTTTATAGATTAATGCTAAAGTCTTTATTAATTTACACGAATTAGGGATAGGGCTACAAGTTAACGTATTTTTATGATAAAATGTGTACGAAACATTATTATTGGTAAGTTTTCTGCCACATGACATGGGAATTCATTTATCAACTGATCACTTGGTCTACTCACCATTAGATTCCAAAACTTCTGACGTTAGCCTGATAGTAAATGGAAAATCGTTAGGGACAGTTGGTGATAAACCCTTTTCCGCTAGGGCACCATGACCCATTTCTCGTCGACCAACAGGTCCAATTTTTCCTGTTTCTTTCGTAGCAAATGGGGGAAAATCGTAATGTAGGAAGAAATTCTTCTCTTTGATGCCACTGTAAAAAATTCGGGGACCTACATTATTATATTCATATAAATGATTAAATACAATTTCCTAGATATTTCCAATTTACGGTGAAATTATGTAGGTTCGGTATAAACATAACGAGAGCTTCTCTTGAATAATCTTAGTTTCAGCGTACAGTAAGCCTATACACCATGGTTTCGGCAGTCATTATCGGTGGCATTCTCAGTGCATGAGACTAGAGCTGAGTAACAGTTTCCACTGTCCCCACAAAATCTAATTCGGTATAGTCATGCTTTACCTTCGCTACAAATATCGAGAATTGTAAGGGATATACTTAGTACAATTAATCTACAGGCAATCAGTATATTCATTCGTATATACTAGTCTAATTAAGGGGGTTAACCTGATTAAGCGGAAAGTCCAAAACAAACTAAACCGGATGAATTTGAAATAATGGATTATTTCGAATAAAATCCTCTTTCTACTTCCCTCATTATACGTAGTATATATAGTCCAAGCAATAGACGACGGCCTAATGTTAAATTTGCAGAAATTAATACCTAGGAAAAAAATATGAGCGTATAGGAAATTAAATTGAAAGGCGAGTTTCTGTTTCATGAAACTTGATCCGAAATGGCGAACATAACCTAAAAAATTGGCAAAGTTGCAAAAAGAGGTTTTTCTTAAGTAAGTAAAAAACTATAGCTCGGATCAAAAAAAGTTGAATGAGAAAGTTGTAGGTATCAAGTAGATCTATCGATTTGATAGATCTAGATTTCTAGATAGATTTGATAATTATCGATATCTTCCATACTTTTTGAGTTATATTGAAAAAACAGTTAAAAATCGGGGTATCGAGAAATAGTTAACTATTACGTTTCGATAATTGCTATTTGCTGTACGTGTAGTCCATGGCAAGTTCAAGAAGCAATTTTTTCTTAATTTAAAATATTGATAATTTATCGATATCGATGTTTCGAAAAAAAGGCGCTGTCATAAATTGGCTAGATCTTCTCAGCGGATGGTCCTAGAGTAACGATTCTGAGCTTTTTTTTTTCTTGACTAGTTTTGCTATAATGTTATTGAAGAAATATAGCGATTTTTCAAATTTGAAAAAAAATTACTTTGAGAAATGACACTTTTTTTGAACATGTTTTCTTCAGATAAGTTTTACAGTTTTTACTTCAGGGAAATGTCCTTGACGCAAATCGATTCCTGACATTTTTTCACGAATTACCAAAAACATTTTTCATCTACGACCTTCTGGACCAGAGATAATTTTTTTATTTAAACAAAATCTGTAACGCGCAATAAACATTTTACAGAAGTGTGCTTTATGAATGCTAATGTTGAATACCTACATTTTCAATAAAAAAATACTAGGATATGTTTTATTGATTTATAGTATTAGAAATTGAGTAACAAAGTGAATCGTACGCGGCTGCCGGAGCGTGCGGTGGAGTGGAGGAAACTGATTTCGTGCGTTCAAAGTGGCTTGTGCTTGCAAAATTTTCAATATCTCGGCTTTTGGATCACGTACAAAAATCGAGATAAACACGAATATCGTATATATTTTCGCCTTAGAAGAAAAATAGACTCGGAAATATTTTTCTTTACATTTCTAATTTGTTTTACATTTAAATTATTATTTATCATGAAAACAGTATTTTCCTTGTAATACCTCAAATGTTTTGCTTAGTGAATCATATTGGCGTTATACTTGCGGATCTCTTTAACAATTATTTAATTATTACAGTAAATAGATTTTCATGAAACAAAATTAAATAAATGCAACATATTAATTATAAGTTTGAAATTTCATTTATTTACAAAATTATTTTAAAATATTTATAATATCCTTGCAATCAAAGTAGCGAAAGAGAAATAAAATATCAAAAAAAAGTGTCTGACATGTGTTTGGCAAGAATGTAACAAGTGTCTCACAAGTGAATTTCCAATTCACAATATGGAGACTGAAAATTTGAAAGAACTCAACTATGACTTCACGGGTATAAAATGAAAGGGCTCGTAGAGTACAAAATTGATACAAACCAATCTATGAGACGTCAATTGTAATGCTACCTATCAATGTAGAAACATCTCATGTCATAAGAATAATACCATGGTGGTAATGTACGCTAGGAACAGCACCCTTTCAGCGATCATAGTTCACGAACTATGGTTGCCGGATGATGACGTCTCCACCCCCAGTTTGAGAAATAAAATGTCAAAAATAGTAATTATAGTATTTACTCAAAACAGTTCATATTCATTGGGTAGTATATCATTTAGGGTAAAATCCCCCGGCAACTATAGTTCGGTCGTTAAAAACTACTGTCGGCGTGAATATTATGTTGAAGCATATATTATTCACTAACAAATGGATTCAAATCATCTTATTTTCATAGAAGCAGTCAGACAGACGGCACTCATTCACTTATACAAATAATCATAATAATAAAAACACATCTTTTTTTTTGAATATTTGAATTTTTTTTATTTTCATGGAAACTTACAGACAGACGGACACATAAATAGTGATTATAATAAACAGATTATCCAGTTAAATGATTTAGTAAAAACTGAAAGCATTCCCTCGGTAGGTCTACGAACCACTAGCAATTAGCAATAAAATACTTATGTAAACATGTTTTTTCACGCTGTACGTTTCAATCAAGGTAATCAAAACTACCATACGAAATATGGGCAAGTGGGAACCGTAGATCAGTGGTGTCAATCTATATACTGACGTAGAGCAGTCAATCAAAAAGCATGTCATATACAAATAATAGCAGTATCTTTTTTTGGATATTCTATCATTTTATTGTCGTGAAAGCATACAGACCACAGATATACGGCCACACAAATAGTGATAATAATTCAGATTTTTCAATTAAACATTGAAGAAGTTACAAAACTCACGTTTGTTCCTCAACCGCCCTGGTGGAAATAGGGGGCGCGCCAACTGTACGATAATCTTATTCATTGTTGTAATTATAACCCTTAAAATGTGTGATGGCTGTTATGATGAAGTCAATGCTCTAGCATATTCAATGGTGATATTACTTAGGCTTATATTGTAGTGTACTGTAGACCGTATTTGTGGGTTGGAAAGATTGAGAATCCCAATTATTGTGTTTTAGGCTGTAACATAGTTTCCACCTTACTCGAAATCTGCACAGGTGCTTATCTCTCTTATAAAATATTTACGGTATGTGCTCGATTCAAATTTCTTATAAAATACCGGTAGAATGACATACAGGCAGAAAGACAGACATATAATAATAATAATAATTATTATTATTATTATTATTATTGTTATTATTATTAGTCAACACCAGAAATACAAAATCAGTTGATTACTCCCGACAACTAAGTTGGCATTCTTTATTTTCTTTTCTTGTACCTGACTGTGGTGAGTGAATCTTTCCTTTTCCGTCTCAAATGGTTAATTTATTATTTGTTTATTATTTACATTGCTGAGTTAGACATCAGGACTGCCAAGGCTATCAACCTCAACTCTGTTCTGGATATCGGCAATGCCAGTATATACGCTTGACGCCTTAACACATGTTTTTACGACATGCTCGTAATGTTTCTTTTACGGTCGCTATCTTGAATTTTTTCGGTCTTTGATAGCACTCAAGTTTCGCTGCTACCAGCAGGAACAGTATCAGACCTCTTCACCACTGCAACTTTATTTATAAACTTCATATACAGGCAGACAGGCGGGCAGACAGACAGAGGCAGACAGACGGAGGCAGACAGACATATAAACAGAGAGTCAAGAGAAAGGAGCACGCCTCTACTGAAAGAAAATACCCCGACACAAATGAAAGAGCACACCACTGTTGAAAGATATCGATTCAATTGAAACGAACGCACCACGTGATCTTGACTAGGCGACCAACTGCGCAGCTGACAAGACCAACTTATAAGGATACTAATAAGACTGTCTGAGTCTACTCTTATGAATATTTTGTATAATTATTAATATCAAATTATTGTCGAATCATTGTATCTTAGAATGTTCAATATCTAATTTAACTGAATAGGGAGATGTTAGTAATAAATAGCTTTATTTGCAAGTCCTTAAGATTGATTACTCAATTTTTACAAGTAACCTTCAGTTACACGTGTATTCCTTTTAATTTTATCTTTTATAGTAGCTTCATTATTAACTATTGTATTATAAGTGTTACCTAGCTGGCAATTCAATGAATGTCAATATTGTTAAATCAAGATCAGTCATCCCTTGATCAGCTTAGTAGATATTTTCACTATATTGGTGTAAACGAATTGCGGGTTCTCATTCTCCTTCAGGTGTTCGAGAGTAAGGTCTTAGTATGTACGCAAGGAGAGACCACAGGAGCGGAAGTGCTGCTACATATGGTGTTCCGCAGGAACTAGGGGAATACCCATCGCTTTCATCTTACTAATTCAGCTACCAAGGTTGTTTCCATTGTCATTCTTTTCTTGTACCTTCAGTGACATTTTTAAATAATATACATATATCCTAAACACGTCTGTCACATGCACGAACGTTCTTCATCGACTTGAGACATCATCAGGGTGAAACCGGAAGTTGGTCGGCACTTGGTTACACCGGAAGTAACGGTATTGCATATTCGGACATCGTTTTGTGCTGAACCATAATATAGTATTTATATAGCGATCGACTAGTCCGATCTTATGCGAAAACGGATTGACATTTTTATGCATCGAAATATAGCTTTAGGGATATCTAATGAAAGGTCTCGACGCGTAGAGTCAATTTCGCGATTTCTAATGTGAGAAATATTATATGACTGATATAAATGAGGAAAACGGTGTTTTTATAGCAATGATTTATGATTTTCAATGGGGAAAATTAGGTATGTCAGATGTACATGAAAAAACGGTAATTTTGTCAAATTGAAGGGTACCCACTTGTAGATCATGAATGTTAAGATTTTCAGTGGGAGAAACATCAATTTAGTTGCAACTTTAGATTTAATGGTATCAAATGAAAGAACTCATCTTGTAGAGTATAAAATCGAACTGAAGTATCATCACGCTTTTATGAAAACCATCTTAATTCAACTGGAAGAACTACCTATGTTAGAGCACTAAGGAAACCTCACTAAATTCAAATATTTGAGATATGCATCTCATACGATTGTAAATTATGAAATTCTTTGGTCTGCAAGGATTTTAGTTGGTAGGAACTTGAATTATTCATGCATCTGTAGGGTTCAAATATTTTTGCTTTAGGTACTCTTTGTTGGAATACAATTATAATATCAAACACTTGACTGTATAGCTAGATTCAGTAGCTCGAGTCAATTATGACGTTCATAGTATTTGACTTTTGACGTTAGTTGTTTTTCTGATTGATATATATTGTATCCGTATTTTTATCAATGAAGAAGTTTGTGGTCAACGTTAATGTCTACCTGTATCTCACAAATCGCACTCAGTCAACACTCCCCAATTTCAAAATATGCGTGTCCACAGACAAAATCAACGACCATAATTATTAAATTCCTACTATGGAATATAAAAGGACTAGCACATGACCGTTTTAAATTTGAGCTTAGTTATTTCTGAGAATAAAAACAAAAATATAAATGCTATCCCGATCTGTGAAGATGTTTGAGTTATATTACCATCAAACAATCTTTTCATTAAAATAGCTAAGAACAGCATTTAGTTTTGATATTGAATTAAGAATATCGCTGATTCTTTGTAAGGTTTAGGTTATTTTGTAGCGTAAAAATCATCGAAAAATTATTATTAGATGTTCTCATATTATATTTTTGATATTATCGATTCGAGGAAAACAATAGTGTGAAATGATATAACTTTAACAAAAAAGAAGTGTGTGAAGAATGGGACTATTTAATTTTATTACTTGCGCTGATTTCTATACCATTCACTGAATTTCAATTTTTTTTCACATAATTACATTGGTATATGATTTTAATTCAGCTTCTATTCAAACTAGGAAAAATAGCTCAGGAACTATATTTTGCAAGTCGAGACTTGTAGAATGTGCGGTTGGTTATTATTTCAACTGGGGACCTCAAAATCGAGAATTCAAATACATTTTGGTTATGATCGATTGCTTCTCATATGATCGCCGGATGATTACATCACCACCCTTTTGAGAAATGAAATATTAAAAATAATAATAACATTCATTTGGCAGTATAACATGTAGAACTTAAACAATAACATATGTTCATGCTCATCACTTGGTTCTTCACACTAAATTCCAAATTGCGGTAATCGAAGAATACTCCATGATACGGTCATTAATGATGTTGCAATAGACAGGGGTGTTTTTAGAGAAATTCAGGAAACTTTCCATTTCCATTACGTCTCCAACGTAAACTGTTGATGACTTTACAGCATATTTTGTTTTGCTCACGAAAATGTTTCATTCCTAATGCTATATAATCTCACAATGAAAATCAGGAGCTACTTATCTGTCAAATTAGAAGTATAAATCTTTTCCATATTACTATGTGAATGACTTTACATAACACTACCCTTCAGCTCCAGCTTCGTAGAGTATCGGTCAAGGAAGCTGGATATCCAATGTTCTTTTTTGCTTATTTTAAATAATTACATAGGTACTTTTTTCTTCGAACATGTGGTTAACACTATAACTGTTATATAATAAGTAAATACCACAATTTATTATACGATGCTTGAAATCTACAATAGCATAAGCGTAAGCAGAGGATGGTAAAAATCCTAAAAATCAGCAAAGAAAATTTGCATGGTTCCACCAGCATGATATTTAGGAGTTGAAAGCTGTTGTGAAGGTGGAACGCAACCTCCTTTGAAATCAATGGAATATCATTTAATATATCTTATGTAGCCAGATAAGTAATACCAAACCATACCTGATTATTGTTGATTTGATAGCCAGCTATTTCTATATTTTTAGTTTCGTCACTATTTACAGTATATGGTGTAAGGGAAGTGTTGTATTCGGCTCAAAAAAAATGTGAAGTCCGTCTATTTGATGCGTTTACTCTGTGGCAAATTTTGACAGTTCATGTGGCAGTATAAAACAGAGTAGTGGAATACATGATGTAGCCTTTTTGAATAAAATGTCAATGTACCTAACATATCTCAACATCTTTCATTAGCGGTTTCGAAAAATGTGTGGTAGTTAGGGGAGATATATGTATTTTTGATAACTTCACACTGCAATCATTGTCTGATTAATTATCGTAATTAAAAACTACGTTACAAATTGTCCCTTTAGTTTGGCCCACATAGCATTTTGAAAACGACGCACAATGGATTTTGTAAGTCCCTGATTTGTCGAAATCGTAAACTTAATCAGAGGTGTTGTCTAAATGGTTTTTTAGCTTGTTTTTTCATCTAGAATAGGGCAGCATTGCAAATTTAGAAAACACGTTAAATGTGGAATTTATTAATTACTGAGAGAACTATTTGAGGTAGTGGCTCTATTTAGGTTAATTGGTTGCATTCCATTTTCCATTTTTGTTAGAAATTGAGATTTGACGTAACCATTATCCAAAGCTACTTGCTGAAGTTTCTCAACTTCATTGTTATAATTTCGCTGACTCAAAAATAGTCCAAGCAATAGACAGAAGTGCGTGCACAAATTAATACCTGGAAAAAAAATATAAGCGTATAGAAAATTAAATTTAAAGGTGAGTTTCTGTTTCATCTAACTCGATCCGAAATGGCGAACATCACCTAAAAAATTGGCAAAGTTGCAAAAAGCGTTTTTTTTAAATAAGTAAAAAACTATAGCTCAAATCGAAAAATGTTAAATGAGAAAGTTGTAGGTATCAAATAGATCTATCGATTTGCTTCTATGATAAATATCGATATCTTTCATACTTTTGAAGTTATATTTAAGAAAAACGTTAAAAATCGGGGTATCGAGAAGTCGTTAACTATTACGTTTCTACACTTGTTATTTGCTGTACGTATGGCAAGCTTAAAAAGTGATTTTTTTTTAAATTTAAAATATTGATAACTTTTCGAAATCTATCGATTTTTCGAAAAAAAAGGCGCTCTCATAAATTGGCTAGATCTTCACAGCGGATGCTTATTTTCTTCTCGAAGAGTTGTGCTATAATGTTTTCAAAGAAATATAGCGATTTTTCGAATTTTAAGGGTAATAAAATGACTTTGAAAAAATTGCACCTTTTTTAAACATGTTTTCTTTAGATAAGTTTTACAATTTTCATTTTAGGGAAATATCGATTCCTGACATTTTTTCACGAATTACCAAAAAAAAGTTTCATCTACGACCTTCTGGACCAGATAATTTTTTTATTTCAAAAAGTCTGTAAGACGCAATAAACATTTAATAGAAGTGTAAGTTATGGATGTTAATGTTAAATACCTACATTTTCAATAAAAAATACTAGGATATGTTTTATCGATTTATAGTATTAGAAATTGAGTAACAAAGTGAAGCGTACGCGACTGCCGGAGCGTGCGGCGGAGTGGGGGAAACTGATTTCGTGCGTTCAAAGTGGCTTGTGCTTGCAAAATCTTTAATTTATGAGAGCACCTTTCTATCGAAAAATCGATATATCTCTAAAAATTATCAATATTTCAAATTTGAAAAAAAATCATTTTCAAACTTGCCATGGACTATACGTACAGCAAATATAAGTATGGAAACGTAATAAACGACTTCTCAATACCCCGATTTTTAACGGTTTTTTCAATATAACTCGAAAAGTATGAAAGATATTGGTAATTATGATAGAAGCAAATCGATAGATCTATTCGATACCTACAACTGTCCCACTTAACTTTTTTCGATCCGAGCTATAGTTTTTTACTTATTTAAGAAAAACTGCTTTTTGGAACTTTGCCAATTTTTTAGGTTATGTTCGCCATTTCGGATCGAGTTGCATGAAACAGAAACTCACCTGTAAATTTAATTTCTTATACGTTCATATTTTTTTTCAGGTATTAATTTCTGCATATTTGACATTAGGCCGTCGTCTATTGCTTGGACTAAAAGAGACTTATAAAAATCTACGAACAAGACTATTAAATGGAGATATTGTATAATTAATTGATGTAACTTAATTCGCAGGAATGTACGCATTTGTTTGAGTGAGTTTTCTGTATAATATATTGAATCCCAAGTGAACATTTTTGATAATGTTAATATCAAGGAAAGGAAGCTGGTGATCTGTTTCTATTTCAACAGTGAATTTGAGTGAATTGAATTGGGTTTAAGGGTGTTCAAAAAGCAATAAAAATCAAAATAGTATTACTTATAATGGCGAAAATATCATCGACATATCTATACCAAACTATGAAAACTGATTAAATTTTGATTTTAAGAAGATATCAAGTGAACTTGAAAAAATATTGGCTAAATAGGTGAAAGTGAATTGCCCATTGCACATCTGCTTATAGTTGTAATTGTTAAAAATGAAAAACTTTTCCTCTATACATAAGGAGGATTGGAAGTTGCTAAATTTCTTAACTAACCATTTTGCTATGTTATAAGTGGGACAATTAATGTTTAAAATTATTGGTCATGGAATTATCCGGACTTAGGTAAGCAATACAGTTTAGGAAGATTAGGATTCGAAGTCTTAGTTTGTAGGTGGTTCAAATTATCGGAGACGGCTTTAAATGATTTTAATGTTTGATTTACTATTTTACGCATTTCGATAATGGGTTTCTGAAAATATGTTCATAAGAATCATGTGCAACATGGTCTTTACCGGATTGTTATAATCCCCTTTGTTAGTAATGTAAATTTTCATGAAATTTTTTTCTTGATTGATATAAAATGAAGGAAAGAAGCTTCACAGCAAACTGGGTGAGAGCCATCAATAAAGTAACATAAAAAACGTAGAATAGGAAATTCAAGTGGCCATGTGGAGCATTTTCATATAATTCTGGAGAATCGCGAAGTGGTGAGTCATTTTCTGGCAATATGATTCATTCTCAAAGTACTCTAGGAATGTTGGCGTATTTCCCAATAAAACGGACACCAACCATTTAATGTATTAAGTGGCAAAGTGTGGCAATTGGTACCTACGCTGGCTCAAAAAGTGTGGAATGTGAATCAAAATCTAGCAATCAGAAGTAAGTATTGCCTTATTATAATGAGTAAATGGCTCACTACTGTCTTATATGTAAACATTCCTTGTAGTACATACCTATTTCCATAGACACTCAATTCAATTACAGGTTTTGTTTGTGTGCACATTTATAGAATATTTTATTATTACATAAAGCTTCTTACCTAGTTAACATGGAGATAGGATCCAGCTTTAAAGCACTACCAGTAGAATCTAATGTTACTGTGCAGAAAACTTGTGTTTGACCCCTTTGGAACATTGCACTTCCATGTAAGGGTTTGTATAAGTTTGCTTGACAACTTATGTTTCGCAAATCTTCTAGATTACGCCCATCACATCGTTTATTTGTTTCAAAAACTAAATCTCGGAACACTCTTTTCACTATTTTGTTATTATATAAATCTGAAATCACACTTATGTCTGCATCTGGGAAAGTACACTTTATTTTATTTAGAACATCAGTCCTTACAGCAGATAGTGCATCATCTCTACTCAACTTGTCATGGCCATAATTTTGTAATATTTCTTTCACACGCATTTCAGATAGAGTTCTCAATGCCTCACTTATTTCTACTGATAAATTTGATTTTACTTCCACCACTCTTTTAGATTTACCAAACTGTTTTTGCAGTTTTTCTATACCAGTAATGATACTTTGTGCTTCTTTAGTGCCTTGTTTAATAGCTTTAAGCAAGTCTTGTTGTAGAATGTTATCAGCATTTCCTTCTAACATTACTACCAAATTTCTTTTTGTTGCCGAAACTACAAGATTTAAACTCGATTGTTGCAGTTCTTTCCTAGTTGGATTTATTAAAATTTCATTTTCGATGATACCTAGCCGAACGGCTCCAATTGGGCCATTCCAAGGAATATCACTCAAAGACAAGGCTGCTGAAGCAGCATTTATTGATAGTACATCAGGATTATTAATACTATCAACTGCAAGCATGTTACAAGTAATTTGTGTTTCAAAATTGAAATTTTCTGGAAATAAAGGTCGTAAACTTCTATCTATCAGTCTAGAGGTAAGTATTTCTTTCTCTGATGGCCCCAATTCTCTACGATAAAAATTTGTTGGAATTCGGCCTGCTGCAGCTGACTTTTGACGGTAGTCCACAACCAGAGGGAGAAAATTATTCTGTGAAGGAGTTCTCTTTGATACAGCAGTAACCATAACATAGGTGTCCCCTAAAGATGCAACAGCACAACCATCTGCTAATCTTGCATACTCGCCGGTACTGATGTGTAAAGTTCTTCTAAAATCAAAATTGGGAAGCATGTGTTTTTATCTTCTAGTATGTACCAATTAACATTACATATAAACTGAAATAGGAATTAGATGCTGCTCACCCATTAGAAAACGTAATATCGACATCTTGAGATTTCGGAGATTTACTATAAATTCGGATAATTTTGTAAAAATGTTTTTTTGCTTTAAGAACACTATGGTAATTGCCGTAATTAATAAGAAACATGCTGAATCTATTCAAATATTCAAATCAAAAATATATTACTCAAACCTAAAAATTACATTTTAGTGGAAAATTACAATTGTTCTGTGGCGGCACATAGAATGCACAACCAATGAATTCATTCTAACTGGAGGAATAGATCATAGAGTATAGAATATAAAGTTGAAAAATTTGATTGTTATAAATTAAGGTACTAATAATGATTCTTGATCCAGGTATGAATTATATATAAATTCTCGGGAAATAGATCACACTAACACAGATGCTATTATTTTCGTCTTGAAAATGTGGAACGCTTCACGATTTTGCGTGTTATCCTTACGCATTGGCCATGCTAAACTTCTCTGTATCGTTTCAATTTTAGTATATGTACCGCCGAAGCTATGTATCCGCCACTGTCGTGACCGTGGTATCCGCTTATGATTTTCTGTTATCGTTTTCGCTAATCGAACCCACAGAACTGCTCCTTGGAGCTCTAATCTAGGAATAGATACTGTCTTTAGTGGAGTTACTTTAGATTTTGCCATTACCATACTGGAATTTATTTTCTGGTATGATTATATTCGAAAATACGGAACGGCCGCATATGCTTTAGAACTGGCGTCACAAAATGCATGCTACTGAATATTATATTACATAGCATCAGATATCTTCGATTTCTTAAATCCTTTATTTTCTTGAAATCTTCCACCCATTTCACTCATTTTCCAAATTTCTTACAATAATGTACTTGCTTTCACAGTATAGCTACAAAGGAACCCAAGAAGGTCAAAAACTGACAATTTTCATGAATAGTAGACTTCCGCGGATAGCTAATATTGAAAAATCTTGGCTTCCGGATGGATTCCGCGTCACAATAGCTCGACTTGATGCCGACGTTTCAGCCAACCATTACAGGTTTACAGGTGGCATTTTCAGGCCAGGCTTGAGACTTGAACTGAAACTGGTTCTACTGGTTTCTGTAGCCATATTTATATAGTAGGAAAAATCCTTCACGCTACACAGTTCACTGCCTTTATTCCGGTGTCCTGAGCCATCACGGTTCAGATTATATGGATATTTTAGGATTTCTAAAGCTTCAAAGATTTTTCGCTGATAGAAGTTTGGAGCTCGGGCTAGGATTTTCGTATCTTCAAAAAGGAGGAAAAGGGGGGGGTTCTGGCTCAGGTCGATTTGAAATTTTAAGTGAAGTGTATTTCTATATGGCTTTTTGAATGTGGTAATGGGAGAAATTGTTTGATAATAAGGCAGATGAAATATGTTTTAATTCTGATTTTAAGGATGGAGGTTGAGATAAGTTGACAGCTCTGTGGATCAGAGAGTTTATGACAGATTGCTTTTGAGCAGGGTGGTGGTGGGAAAGACCATTGAGGTATCTATCGGTATGAGTGGGCTTTCGATACACAGAATGTCCGAAAGTACCGTCAGTCTGGCGACTAACTAAGAAGCATCTCTACATACAGTTCCCCATCTCGCAGCAGATAAAATTCGTTTCGAAAGGGCTGAAATTCTTCGTCATTCCAAGATTCCTAAATCAAATTGCCCTAAAACTTTAATTTACACTCTCAATTTACTCAAATCAAATCCTGATTCAGCCATTTTGAGGGCTGATAAAGAAAACTCCACTGTTGTCATGAATCGTTCAGATTATGATAACAAAATCCTGCAACATCTGCAAACATATTCCTATAAGCTCCTACCAAAAGATCCCACCTTCTCTATAGAACGTTCAATTTCACAAATTATCCGTCATTCTTCCCTTCCTGATTCAGATAAGAAATTTCTTATCCCCCATTGTTCAAAATGTCCCCGTTTATATGGTTTGCCTAAAATTCATTAGCCCTCAGTTCCCTTTAAACCAATTGTCAGCACTATCGGCCTGAGCCAGAACCCCCCCCCCCCCGCCTGCTTTATCCACGGCCTATCTTCCATATATTCAAAATATAACAGATCGAATTTCGAAAATTCTCAAAAAACATAATATTTCTACCCGTTTTCCCACACTTCCAAAATTATCTCAGTTTTACAAACCTATCAAAGATCCCCTTCCTCCTCTTCACTTAGAAGGTGTTTATAGCATTCCCTGTTCTTGCGGTAAAGTTTACATTTGTGAAACAGGTCTTACAGTAGCTACTCGTGTGAAAGAACATGAGCGCTGTACAAGGCTTCGTGACACCAGTAGATCTGCACTTGCAGAACACAAGTTTGACACTAATCATCAAATCCTTTTTGAAGATACTAAAATCCTAGTATCAGCAGTATCACATGTTCACACAACGGCAGGGTCGGGTGCCGGAACGAAGTTAACCACCGGAATAAAGGCAGTGAACTGTGTGGCGTGAAGGATTTTTCCTACGATAAACATGGCTACAGAAACCAGTAGAACCAGTTTCAGTTCAAGCCTCAAGCCTGCTCTGAAGATGCCACCTGTAATGGTTGGCCAAACGTCGGCAACAAGTCGAGCTATTGTGACGCGGAATCCATCCGGAAGACAAGATTTTTCAACTTTTAGTAACCGTCATTCAAACTGATAGCTTCTACTTTCGAAGCAGCATCAAGAACAAACCTCACCTGTCCAGGTTCTTTAGGATTCACAACTCCAAGATGAGAAAGGTAACATGATTCATCATCATGTATAGTCCCCATAACCATTACCTTCCTTGTCTACCCATTACTTCCATATTTGAAAGGTAGGTGTACAAAAATTTGTCTAGAAAGCGTTACTTTTTGACATAAAAGTGTTACGTTCTAGCGGCGACGTCTTTCACGGAAAATAAAACGCAAATTGAAGTACTAAGGACCTTCAAGCTACCAATAACTTACCATAAACTAAATTAGAATAAAAAATGTTATGCAAACAAGGGCGCGTTATCCTAAGCTGGAGTTATTCCGAATTAATTAATTTACTTTTTCGCTTATACATTTCCATCCCTTCTAAATTACCTAGATAGTGTCTGTATTATGTTCTGTGTTGTAAAAGAGAACTCTCTTTAGAGAATGTGTGACCTTGTGATTGTGCTGATTTTTCACTGTTATTCTTCTTTATATGGACAGAATGTTCTTTATGAGTCAAAACGTTTCTTCTAGTTTTTCTAATTTAGTTTTCTCTAATGATGGCTACTTTGTGAAAGGTTCTTTAGTAATTAAAATTATCTTCTGTGGATAAGGGTGATTATTTCGTACTTATTAGTGCTATAGTGTAACACTATTGTGTTTGTCCACGACTATTGTATAAAATATGCATAATGCATGTGTTTCCTCAAGCATAATGATATCCATTAATCACTAGTGAATAATGAAATCATTATTCACTACCATCAATATGACAAACATGATAGAAATTTCTCTAGACAAACACAGTAAAAATAGAGGGTGCTATCAAAAACAATTTGTTGGTTCGACTTGTTTCAACAGCAGAGTTTATCAGTATCAAAGTAATATTTATGGGTCGTGGACAAAGTATAGTATTCTACTTGCATATTATGGCTATTATTCACTTGGATGATTTACGACACTCGCCTGCGGCTCGTGCCGTAAATTTCATCCACGTGAATAATAGCCACCATGATATGCTCGTTGAATAATATACTATTTCACAATTGTAAACTCTTTCGTTGTAGGTATTAGTATGGATCACAGTTAGATATAATAGAGTGCACGGCCTTTTATTAGTTTGAAATTCTGGAATAGAGCACTGACCTATATTATAAAAACATAGATCAGTGGAATAGAGTGGCTATATTGCACATTATCTTTACAGATATAACATTATATACATAATACATCAAGGAATGAAGCATAGATATAGAAAGAGAATTATATGGGATTTAGACTGCCTAATATTGAGAAAATTGACATTGAAGAACATCAATAATAACATACAAGTAAGTAGAGGTTATTGCTACTCTGTGATCTGTGACAAAAGTTATATATTAGTTAAAATAAAATTTGAGGATACATCTCATTGGTGGATATGATTCTTTTCTAGTTTATAGTTGTTTCGTGATTTATTTTGGTTTTCTGGTTATTGTATTTGTTGATAGAAACAGTTAATAACTTTTTATTGTTTATTTTGAAATTAATTTATTTGGAGGTTAGTACACTTCCAATCTTGCTTAATTGTACATGTGAAAATATTGAAGTATTCTTTCATAATTATATATAATATTATCTCACTGTAATCTTTTGATGTTACGGAGTCGTTATCTTAATCTTGTTCAATATGACGAGGTTAGTTTAATAATAACGGACACGTTATGAGTAATATCATACAGTACTGTTCCAGCTTTTCTAGGTAACCTCAGGTTTCTGAGGAAGTGAATATTTAACATATTTAAACTATAAATTCCTATTTTATTTTTGTTTCAGGTTGTGATTGATACATAAAATGGCTCAATGTCCACCTCTTGTTTTACGGTTGTTAGCATCATCTGTAACAGCAGCAAGAAGAGCTGGGAAAATAATCAGAGATGTAATGAACAGAGGAGAGTTAGGCATCATAGAGAAGGTAATAAGACTGAATTCATGGGGAAATAATGATACTTAATGGAAGTGTCTTGTTCAAGTAGTAAGGTATAACTTACAGGGATCAAGTTATTTGCTGACATTTTACGATTTTCAATGTCTTACTTTGCACATAAAGGACTATGAACTAATTGAATATCTGATTTTTATGGTATTTTCAATGTTAATACTTACGATAGTACATACAATTTCATATAATTGATTGATTAATTTCATTTTATACAATTTTACAGTATGCTTTCTCTATGGTTGCACGAAACTGAACTTTTTTTTTTTGGTCCCATTAATAATAAATAATGATCTTTTCTAAAAGAGTTATGTGTATCTGTTTGGATTTGTATCCATTAAATCATACTTAAAATCCTGTTTGGCCTATATTTAGGAATTTTGTTATCATGGTATCAATTGGAAGTAAGATGAATGTGAATATACGTAATTCTGAATAAAATATTTAATTTCATTTAAATGATGACTGAATTTTCAGTTTTTTAATTGTTCTGGATATTTTAATAGAATTTTGTAGACCCCAAAACTTTTGATCAGTTCAAATCAGTTTCCAAAAGGGTTAACTTAGATCAACTTTAATCCATTCAATGCATTTTTAAAAGTAGGTAAGTATGTAGTTGTCAAGCAAAGTTCTGATATAAAGATACTTGTCTAATAAACAAAATTTCATCAGTTGAAGAATAAAACTCAAATGTACACTAAAACTTGTAACATTTAATTTGGAATAAATAATGCCGACAAATTATTTCACCACACTGGTATTCTCAAAGATTTTGGGTAATAAACTCGAATTAGGTACTATTGTTTTTTGAATGTTTTATAATTTATTGATTGTAGAATATTTTCCCACAAGGGATTCATGTAATTAGAATCCACTTTTCAGAGCCTTTAACTTCTCAAATGTTTGTGGACGCTTACACGGAAATTGCGTCCAGTTTGTCCTATGTACAAGGCACTACATTCATCAGATGGTGGTATCTCTGTAGGTGGGTTTGTGATAAATAGCGAAATAATGGTTATTAAACAGTACTTCTTTACGCCCACAATCATATAAGTTAACAACATGTAAATCTGAAACATAGATTATTAATATTCCATTAAGTAAAAATAACTTCTATTCAGAATTGAACATAATCATAGATATTGCTAAAAATAACTGTTGTTAGTCCTCGCCGAAGATTAACACACAATATTGGCTTTGGTTTGAAATAAAAATCGTGAATTAACAGTTCAAAACTATATTTTACGAATAGTGAGAAATATTGAGAATATAAAGGAAAAAAGAATAATTTGAAAACTATCCAGTTTGACATCCTGTCACCTTGACTAATCTATCTACTGCGTTCTAACAAATTTGAACATCTTGGTTATTGGTACAGGAAGGCTATATGAATAATAAACACAATCTGAGCATGAAGTTGTAACATCCTCCCACCTGAGAACAGTTTTATGTAAGCTTTTCTCGCAACACAAATCTTTAACATATGAGTTGTATACCAATAATACTACTTGCCAAACCTCTGGTATTTAACATTACGTTCTACATTACCATCAAAGGCAAGAGCCAGTGCTGCCTTACATGCCTAGAGATATTGAGTCCGTTGTCGGAAACGAGAAATGTCAGATCTACTGGAATTACCCGTTTCCGACCGTCAGGCCCATACAAGCAAATAGGCCTGATGTTCTCAACAAACAAAGCAAGACTATGTATGTCATCGAATTCTCCGCTCCGGCAGAGAAGAACATAGTCTTGAAAGAGGAGGAAAAATGGACAAAGTATCAAGATCTCCTGTTCGAGCTCCGCACGCTATACCCAGGCCACAAGGTCGTATTAGTTGTTCTGATCATCAGTGTTTTGGGCGGAATTCGGTCTTCGCTGCGTTCGAACTTGAAGATCATTCCGGCCTGTAAGAACTCTGTGTAGATCTTGATAGACCGGATGCAGAAGGCAGTCATTCTGGGTTCCATAAGACTACTTAGAGCACACGATTTGGGAACCTGAAGCTACTTACCGACCGGTGGGGAGGAGTGACTTCGGTTGACCGACTTTTGGGTTTTCTGGCGCGACTGCTGCGATGTCGATGGAGCACGCAGCAGCCCCGGCCAGGGTTTAATGTAAAAAAGTATATATATATATATATATATATATATATATATATATATATATATATATATATATATATATATATATATATATATATATATATATATATATATATATATATATATATATATATATATATATATATAGATATACTCCGCGTTGTCGTAGATTGGTTTCGATAGAAACCGTTGATATGACGACGTTTCGGCACAATCTCATGTGCCATCTTCAGGTCTTCTCTTCAGGGCTGCTGCTCTGCTTCGAGTTAACTTGAAACTGATCTCCGTTGATCCTGTTGAATCCTGGTAAGCCGTAAGTGTGCAGTCTTGATATATATGTTTTATTGTTTGATAGGTTGCTCCACATTCACAGTTGCGCGAGGGTTGTTTATTACACCTATACAGCATATCTGCGCAGACACCGTGTCTCGTTCTAATTCTGTTAGGTACCTTGGATACATACAAAACTAAAATCATCCTTATATCTACACATTCAAGGACCCCACCCGTAAGTCAGCATTCCGCCAGCCTTGAAAGAATCTCTCTGCTATGTTACAACTAAATGGATGCTTACTCTGTCTCTATTGGTAACATGCACACCTTCATTATTGCACGTTTCACAATACCATTTGTGGTTTGCACAGATATCACTCGCGTCACACAATCTTTGCCAGGATGTAATTTGACTATTCGACCCAATGGTCACGTTAAGGGTGGCTGCTGAACATGCTTTAGAAGTACCAGATCCCCAATCTTCACATTTGCACTTGTGGTTCTCCGTTTGTGTTTTTATTGTAGTTGCCCTAAGTACTCGGTTGACCTTCTTTTCCAGAAATGTTGAGAGATGCGTTGCGTCTACTGCCAACGTGATAATCGATTCATCGGAACTTCTTGCAAGTCAGGTTCTATTATGGATGGCTGCCGATTTGTCGATTTGGCTTGCCTTGATTTTTGTTCTGGTGGTTTTCTCCAGGTACGTGGTGGGGTCAGTGGCTATCGGTTGATAAGTGTCATCTTGTAATAGTGTTTGAATTTTGTCATCGTACTCTCAAAATTCAAACACTATTACAAGATGACACTTATCAACCGATAGCCACTGACCCCACCACGTACCTGGAGAAAACCACCAGAACAAAAATCAAGGCAAGCCAAATCGACAAAGAAGAACAACAGAGATTAATACCAAGAGAGAAATCGTCGAAGTGCCCGAAACTGTACGGCCTTCCCAAGATCCATAAAGAAGGAGCTCCACTTAGCCCTATCGTCAGTTCGATAGGTTCACCTCTACAGGAGCTCGCAAAATTCCTAGCAAAGAAGCTACAACCCTATGCCGAAGAAGCCGAATCTTACGTGAAGAACGCAAGCCACTTCATCGAACGCATAAAGAACATAAAGCTGGAACCTGGCCACATGCTCGTGAGCTTCGACATCGTATCACTCTTCACTAATATCCCCATCGATGAGGCCGTCGAAATTATCCAGAAGAAATACCAGATAAGAAAGGACATCATCGAACTCACCAAACACTGCCTCAAAACTACGTACTTCATCTACAAGGACCAAAGATACAAACAAATTGAAGGGGCACTGATGGAATCACCGTTATCCCCAGTATTAGCCAACCTGTTTATGACAGACTTTGAAGAACGAGCCATCCAAACAGCCAGACAAAAACCAAAACTATGGCTACGATATACTCCGCGTTGTCGTAGATTGGTTTCGATAGAAACCGTTGATATGACGACGTTTCGGCACAATCTCATGTGCCATCTTCAGGTCTTCTCTTCAGGGCTGCTGCTCTGCTTCGAGTTAACTTGAAACTGATCTCCGTTGATCCTGTTGGTCTTTTATGTATCTTTGTTACATTTGGATGATTTTGCCGGTTTGATGCGCCTGGGATTCCCCTGGGTGGTTGAAGGGCTGGTTTCCAAGCAGTTGGTAATCTCTGTGTATCATCTCTTGTATTGAGATTTGAAGGTCGCTTCTCGATTTCGATAGCTTCTCTTATAATGCGTTTTCTTTTGTGCTCCAGGCTGGCTAGGACTCGGGTGTTTTCAAAATCGATTTCATGTGAAGTTTTTCTCACATGTTCGGCAAGTGATGATGTTGTTTCTTGCTTTGCGACTGCATTGCGGTGTTCTTCACGTCGAATGTTGATTCTTCTGTTAGTTTGTCCTATGTAGCTTCCTCCGCAATCTTTGCATGGTATTTCGTAGACCCCTTGTGTTTCCAGATTTATTTTGGATTTAGCGTTAGGCAATACTTGACCAATCTTTCTTGTCGTGTTGAAACTTGTCTTAATGTTGTGTTTTTTGAGAATTCTGCTGATCTTCTCTGTAGTACCTTTGACGTAAGGGAGATGGGCTTTGGCGACAGGTTCTCCTTTTTCTTCTTCTGTGGTTCGATCTGTCTGGCGTCGTGGCCTCAGTGCTCGTCGGATATTGTCTTTTGAGAACCCGTTCTGTTGTAGCGTGGTTTGTATTGTCTGCATTTCTTGTTGTTTGTGGTCATTGTCGGTAAGTCGGTCTGATCTGGTTATGAGTGTTTTTATTACGGATTAAAGTTGTGCTGGATGGTGATGTGACTGAGCGTTCAAGTAACGATTCGTATGTGTTGGTTTCCTGTATATGGTGTGTCCTATTCTGCCGTTCGTCTTGCTCACAAGAACATCTAGGAAGGGTAGTTGGTTGTCCTTCTCGATCTCCATTGTGAACTTGATTTTTTCGTGAATCCTGTTTATGTGGCTCAGAAATTTCGTCAGTGCGGCTTCTCCGTGAGTCCAGATGACAAACGTGTCGTCTACGTATCGTAGCCATAGTTTTGGTTTTTGTCTGGCTGTTTGGATGGCTCGTTCTTCAAAGTCTGTCATAAACAGGTTGGCTAATACTGGGGATAAGGGTGATCCCATCAGTGCCCCTTCAATTTGTTTGTATCTTTGGTCCTTGTAGATGAAGTACGTAGTTTTGAGGCAGTGTTTGGTGAGTTCGATGATGTCCTTTCTTATCTGGTATTTCTTCTGGATAATTTCGACGGCCTCATCGATGGGGATATTAGTGAAGAGTGATACGATGTCGAAGCTCACGAGCATGTGGCCAGGTTCCAGCTTTATGTTCTTTATGCGTTCGATGAAGTGGCTTGCGTTCTTCACGTAAGATTCGGCTTCTTCGGCATAGGGTTGTAGCTTCTTTGCTAGGAATTTTGCGAGCTCCTGTAGAGGTGAACCTATCGAACTGACGATAGGCCTAAGTGGAGCTCCTTCTTTATGGATCTTGGGAAGGCCGTACAGTTTCGGGCACTTCGACGATTTCTCTCTTGGTATTAATCTCTGTTGTTCTTCTTTGTCGATTTAGCTTGCCTTGATTTTTGTTCTGGTGGTTTTCTCTAGGTACGTGGTGGGGTCAGTGGCTATCGGTTGATAAGTGTCATCTTGTAATAGTGTTTGAATTTTGAGAGTACGATGACAAAATTCAAACACTATTACAAGATGACACTTATCAACCGATAGCCACTGACCCCACCACGTACCTGGAGAAAACCACCAGAACAAAAATCAAGGCAAGCCAAATCGACAAATCGGCAGCCATCCATAATAGAACCTGACTTGCAAGAAGTTCCGATGAATCGATTATCACGTTGGCAGTAGACGCAACGCATCTCTCAACATTTCTGGAAAAGAAGGTCAACCGAGTACTTAGGGCAACTACAATAAAAACACAAACGGAGAACCACAAGTGCAAATGTGAAGATTGGGGATCTGGTACTTCTAAAGCATGTTCAGCAGCCACCCTTAACGTGACCATTGGGTCGAATAGTCAAATTACATCCTGGCAAAGATTGTGTGACGCGAGTGATACAAATGGTATTGTGAAACGTGCAATAATGAAGGTGTGCATATTACCAATAGAGACAGAGTAAGCATCCATTTAGTTGTAACATAGCAGAGAGATTCTTTCAAGGCTGGCGGAATGCTGACTTACGGGTGGGGTCCTTGAATGTGTAGATATAAGGATGATTTTAGTTTTGTATGTATCCAAGGTACCTAACAGAATTAGAACGAGACACGGTGTCTGCGCAGATATGCTGTATAGGTGGAATAAACAACCCTCGCGCAACTGTGAATGTGGAGCAACCTATCAAACAATAAAACATATATATCAAGACTGCACACTTACGGCTTACCAGGGACCTATTACGGATATATATTCTCTCCCTCCGACAGCGATTGAATGGATAATGAACTTACCTGTTAGTTTGTGATAGATGTTTGTGGACTCGTTACTTACAAATGCTTTATATTTGCTTTTATTTTTTGTTCTCTATATGTTCTTACACTTATTGTTGCGTGTTGTTAATATTTTTAGTTAATTTTGTTTTTTAAAGATATAAGATCATACCATGTATACTATTGCCATACGCTAAATAAATAAATAATAGAATCCCTATACGAGATTACCTAAAATCCCTAAATTATAGAATGCGACCTTATTTCTATTAGTAATGTTATTAAGTATATGTTTATATTTCATAGCCGATGCACCGAACAATATGTTTACTGTTACGAGTATAATAAACATATTGTTTAGTATAAGCTACCTTGACATCTTAGACTAGATTAACTAGGACACAATAACAATAACATTATATGACATTATTATATATTCATACATTCATATATTGGCGATTCCTTATGATCAATCATCGTTTAGATGTATTCATTTGTATCCGTACTGTTGTTATTTTAGTAGAGCAAGACATTAAGTCGTAATGACGTCAAGCTCTACATTTAGTAAAGTTTAACTCTTTCATAAGTTCCTCCACCAGGACCACCGGTCAGCTTAGGGCAAACCGCCCCGACTTTAAGAGTTGATCCCCACACTTGTTTGAAGTTTCTCATCTGTTGACATCCCCGCAGATGTCAATCGTTGTAAGATTTTTGTATCGTTATCATCTAAAATGAGAAGGAGAAATAAATTATTACATTCGAGTGAACAGTTTTAGTCAATCACAACACAAATCACAAAGAAATCAAATTATTCGTCGAAGTAAATCACATAATCACGAGGTCCTTCGAAAAATCACAAAACACAAACATGTAGACATGTATGAATAAAACTTGATAAATTAATTAAATATATCTAATTACTAGAATTTAATCTGCTACTATACAATTAAACAGGATATTAATTGATTTCAAAAAATAATGTATCTTAGGAACAAATATTAACCTCGATTAAAATTCTACTTGACTTGACTATAAAATTACTTGAAACTTTATAGATATATAGTATCTCAACAACAATGAAAAAATAATAATACAATACTATTTAATTACTTCCGAGGTAAAATATATATGATTTGAATTAATGCTAACAATAGATTATAGCTCAGGGAGCAAAAACAGACTGGGCAAGAAGATTAGCTTACCGAACGAGTAGGTGGTGAAGAAAACACACTCGCAAGGTTTAAAAATATGTTTAATTTAGAACGTCTAGTAGCATTCCAAATTCGGGAGTATTGCAATCTATCCTTCTCTCAAAATCTAATTTGGCTGTACTATTAGGAGAGATTGCTGAATCTAAGCGAATTAATTTAAGTATGTAGATAATATTTTATGTAGTTTATAATAAAATATTACAGTGGGCTATATAACTATTATCCTAATTCCTAACTTGCTCTAGAACTATGTACATAAATGATTTGGTTAGTATAAAAAGAGATTTGGAAAGTTATTGCATAATTCTACACTATGAATTTCATCATAATTTATATTTCAGGGTAAAAATGATCTGCAAACTGAAGCTGATCGCTCTGCTCAAAGATGCATAATTGCATCACTCTCTCTACAATTTCCTGATATTACCATTATTGGAGAAGAGGGCCCAAGTCTTTGTGAAGTAAGTGACATCAGATATTCTAATATGTTGATTAATGGTAATATTCCAACTAAGAAACTACTTCCAAGTACACTCTCAGTAATTATCAAATCAATACATTTGAAGGTCAAATTAGGCTCATAATTCTGATAAAATTTCTGTACAATAGATATGGGGATGTACTTGTACTACACTAAGCAGTCAGAAATTATCAAGGGAACTCATTAAGTTTAGAGATATCGCCATTCTTGCAATTTCACCTCTGTAATCATCACTCTCCACTGTTGTCGTAATGACGAATATTAGTGAAATAATCTTATAGTAGCAGCTATATTATTCTATTCAATTATAATGAAGTTAAAGGTGAAATATATTCATTTCAAATTTTAAAAGTACATTTTCAGGATAGCGGTAGTAGTTAGCTAAAAATGGAAAAAAATGTTTTTCATCAAAAAAGACCAAAAACATATATGTTGCTTTCATAACCCCCCCCCCCCCTATTATATTCATGTTCATGAAATCCTTAGATACATATCTTGATTGATTTCGTAGTAACTCATAAAATGCATCAATAAGAGGTGTTTGGTGCTGGGAAGAGATTTAGATAGACCTGTTTAGGTTTAGATTTATCACAAAATGAATTGAAGGGATTATTGCAATCCATCAAAATAGATTCTAACTAAAATATGTCAACATGCTGATTTGTTTTCCAGGTACCTAGTGATTGGATTGTAACAGACAGTGATCAAGAAGTACTCTCAAAACAATGCCCTTCAGAATATTTAAAAATTTCCGATGAAGATGTTGTAGTTTGGGTTGACCCACTGGATGGAACATCTGAATACACTCAGGTTTGCAATAATGAATAATAAACCATAAAAAAGCCCACACTGTGGTGACAATATAATAAGAAACAATCAACCTTATCCACTAAAATTACTGTTAAGTACTGAGGACCTTTCAGCTATCAAGTAGTCATCATCAGAGTCAACTAAATTGATGATCAAAATGTGCCTGTTTGAATTAGTTCTAGTTTGGCCCACATCGTATTTTGAACACGACTCACAATCGATTAGGAAACCACGGATTTGTCGGAAACTGTCAGTATGTGAGTGGGTACGTAGGTATTTGTATATGTGTAACCTCTCTTTAGATCAAACTTTCTGTATCCAACACAGCTGTGTAGATTACCGTAACAAAACCTTAGAGGTGACTCTTTGCAGTTGAAAGTTCAATGTTCGCGAAGTAGGATTACAAATTACAATAACTTGAGTTTAAATTAGAGGATTTTGGAAATGAGATTATAGCATTTCTGCTTAGTATATTTGATTCTTGATGAAAGAATGAAGGATGATTTATGATTAATTATCAAATTTTTCGGGTGAGATTCTGTACTACAATCACTCACCCGTGTTCAGAAGCTTGTTTCTCTATAGTTTTAGAGACTAATGTTCTTTAAATTCTGTGACTGCTCTTAATTTTTGATTGGGAAACTAGTGTTATATAATAATGACGTAGGAGACTTGGTGACATTTTTCTCTCATTATTTAGTTAAGGCATATTCATAGAATGTTGTGGGAGACATGTATAAGTGTCATCAGTGAGAATTATTTCTGATAGAGATGTGGGAGGGAGGCAGAACTCCATCAGTTTGTATAAAAAATAGTGAAAACAATTGTGCTGTTTCTTATCCTCCATATAGACGTGACTTTTGCCAGTGAAAGCATATGACCTCGAGGTACGTCGTGGCATGTCAGTGTCCACTACTACCACAGTGATTACCTGGTCATCAAAGTAGACGAGGGGACAAGGGAGTTGCAATCATTAGCCAAATGGAATGCCAAGTCCTTTCAGCGCGAAACTTTGAAGGTCATGACGGAAGAGAACTTGGCACAACAGGCTCTTCTGAGCACATATCCCCGCAGCTCATGTTACTTGTCTCTAATGCCTGCGACGCAGCTAGGAAGAAGGGTCCCAGGAGCAATCGCCGCGCACCAGTATAGTGGTGGCATGAGCAGATCGCCAAACTCCTGTCGATGCCACCGAACTCGGCGACAGGCACAGCGCGCCAAAATTCGTGAGAACCACGAAAAGCCCTGAAACCACTACACCACGAGGCAAGGGGGAGTCTGAAGAATAGCAAGCGCCGCAGCTGGAGGGAGCTCCGCAGCTGGAGGGAGCTCCGCGAGTTCTGCTTAGGATAATAGCCACCATTTTCCCAGAACATCCGGGACTCCCCCATTCCATGAATGTGCCGGCCATACGATAGTTCGACGCCATGCCTATCTCGGAAGAAGAGTTGACGAAGGCCTGCAACAAGATAGGTGATAACAAAGCTCCGGGCTTAGACTGTATCCCGAATGTCGCCCTTAAAGCAGCCATCAGAGCACGACCAGATGTCGTGCTGGAGACCTACAACGCGTGCCTTCACGAAGGACTTTTTCCAAATAGTTGGAAACAGCAGAAGTTAGTCCTTCTCCCGAAAGGTAACAAGTCGCCGGACGATCCATCATCCTACCGACCAATTTGCCTATGGGACACATCAAGAAAGGTGCTCGATAGGATTTTCACTAGCCGGATGAAGGAATTCAGTGAAGATGATGTCGTCGTAGCTACTGCTCGTGAGGCCATTGAAGGGAAGCGTTAGAAGGTTGGTGCCAAGGAGTACTGCGTCGTAATCACCCCGGACTTGAAGAACGCGTTCAACTCAGTGAACTGGAATCGAATTCTGAAGGCGTTGAGATTGGAGGTCCCGAAAAAGTCTTCACCACACCACACACGTCAAAAATAATCTCGATCGATTCAGAAATGCTTAAAACGAATATATCCCCCAAAAAAATTGTACCGATTACAATACTTCCCCTACTTTGATTATTATTGATTATAGCCAATTATTTGAAATGAATTTTCAATTTTATTTCCGTTTTCTTACCTTCCAGTTAATTTATTCGAAAAAGGTGCGTTTTATCAAAAAATTGCAAATAACTAAAAACTTTCTAAATTTAAAGATAAATATCTATTGTGTGAACATAACAGTGCCTTACACTTTTTAAATTAGGTGTTGTTTTGTTGACCCACCCACTGTTAATTTCAGGCAAATTTCAGACCGGTAACTTGTATGGTATCTAATTATGTAAAATAATATTTTTTCTTTAACGTTCTATGGATCCTAAACGAAACCGAATTCGACCATACTTTCTATATATATGTAAAAAGTAACATTGAATATAGTTCTTTTAAAACTTTTATTTTACAAGAAAATTATTGGTGTTAAGTATTAAAAATGAAGCTTGGCTCATCTAACTGGATCATAGCTAGTCTACCATTTTCCTTTATCGTCGGATGGAATTTTCATTGAAAAATTTGAAGATATTTGTGTCACTATTTTTCCCAATAGTGACATGTATTTTGGTCAGTGACTTTTAACTTGAATGACAACTATTTTTATGTTGAAAAAATCAAAAACCTAGCAACATATGGAATGAGTCAATTGATTGCAGATGCAACCAGAATAACAAATAATAGTGAAACCTTATCAGATTATGTTTTGTCAAATCAGAGAAATATTTCAGCGAGAGTACATTAAAGATTTGCGATAACTGATGACTAATAAGTTCTATTAAAGTTTACAATGGACATGGCAGTCATCAAAATTCAAAAAAATTTAGAAATCCTAATAGTTATAATTTGCTATTGATACAGATTGAACTGTTATAATCGAATTGGTCACTTAATGCTGTTGATGTGAACCGGATCTATGAAGAAATTTTGGAAACTTGTGAAAATATAATTAACAAGATATCTCCGATTAAAGTTGATAGATATAGGAATGACTTATCATGTGACAAGTATTATAGGGAATTCATAAATAGTGTTGGTATTGATAGAGAAAACAAATGTAAACTATTTAAAAAACAAACTCAATATGCAGCTACAAGTTTGGTTTCGGCTCGATGAGTCTCCGGCGCTTTATGACCAATATTAGTAACTGGCTTATAGTCCAGGCAATAAGCCGGGAAAAAGGCCATAATAAAAAAAATATATATAGTGAGCTAGAATTTCAATTTTTTTTTGCATTCTGTTCCTAATACCCCATAGATTCATGACTATCAAGACCGCGGGGGTCGACCTTTCTACCCCGTCAAAACGGGGTTTCAACCCCTCAGAGGAGCATTCTTATAAAAACAGTCCAAAATTAATGAATTAAGAGCCGAAAATGACCCCTAGTATGTTTTTTGGGTCGCTGATCACGATTCCGCAACTAGTTTTCTCGGAAAACTCCCTCCAGGTGGAAAATTTGGAAAATTTATATATAATATATAATTTATAATTTTGTTGCAAAAATGACCTCTATTAGGTTTTTTGGGTCGCTGATCACAATTCCGCTGTTATTTTTCGCAAAAAACTCTCCAGATGGAAAATTCGGGAAATTTCCACCTAGAGAGTTTTTTTTATAAAAATAACAGCAGAATCGTGATCAGCAACCCAAAAAACCTACTAGAGGTCATTTTTGCAACAAAATTATAAATTATGTATTATATATAAATTTTTCAAATTTCTCATCTGGAGGGAGTTTTCCGAAGAAACTGACTGCGGAATCGTGATCAGCGACCCCAAAAAACCTACTGAAGGTCATTTTTGCAACAAAATTATAAATTATGTATTATATATAAATTTTTCAAATTTCTCATCTGGAGGGAGTTTTCCGAAGAAACTGACTGCGGAATCGTGATCAGCGACCCAAAAAACATACTGGGGGTCATTTTCGGCTCTTAATTCATTAATTTTGGTTTGTTTTTATAAGAATGCTCCTTTGAGGGGTTGAAACCCCGTTTTGGGGTAGTAGAAAGGTCGACCCCCGCTGTCTTGATAGTCATGAATGATCTCTGGGGTATTAGGAACAAAATGTAAAAAAACTTTTGAAATTCTAGCTTACTATATTTTTTTGTTTGTTTTCCGGTTCGTTGCCTGGACTATTAATAACAATTTTAGAGGATGATGGATTGGTTGTGGGAGTTCAGTTTCATAGCCTTCACGCTCACCAGACATAATGCCTTCGGACTCAAATGTTTGGGGTCGCCTCAAAAAAACCGTCTACGTGACCGCATTGCCCACGAGGGAAGACCTTCTGTTTAGAATTCAGAACGCATGACTTCTGCTTATAATTGATAATGATGTTCTACTAAGCTTACATCATTCAATCATTAGACGTTGTCGATTGTGCATCGAGCTAAATGGATCTGTTTATTTAACATAGGAATATCAAGATCTCTTAATGTACTTACCCGGAGTTGGGCCCAAGAAGTTAGGCTAAGAAACTTGGAACTTATTTTGTACTTACCCAGAACACTTCTCAGTCAGATCTATTGAAATATTTGAGAACCAGGACGCTATCATTGAATGAAAACTGTCAGAAGTAATTGCTAGCTAACCATAGTAATACTAATACCTACACTCCTCAATTCAAAAACGATTGAACTTAAGATGAATAGGCGTGAATAATTGATCTATGGTGGGCATCATAGCGCATTATGTTTATCAATGATCCGTTCAGAGGCTTATATTCTCAAAATCCAAAACTGACGGGACCAAAGTCGATCCGATCAATTGGTCAACACACACCTGGCTAGACAACCCCCAGGGATGTGGGTCCGAATACCACCTATGGTTTAATTTTTAATCTCATTCATCTCGTTGATTCTATGTGGAATAGTCTGTTATCTCTATAATTTAGAAAATTTAATTATGTATATCTTGATCTATTTACACGGAATTGTGGCCCATAAGACAAACAAACTTTAAACTCATAGACGAAGTTTTGGTTCTCCAGTGACTAATAGACGTGTTGTCACTGTTCAACCTGGACAGCCAAAACGTTTGTCTATTGAGATGTGCTTTCAATTCATTATACATTTAAACTTATACTTAACAGTTCTACGGAAAAATACACAACCAGGATGCTATCATTCAATGAGTACCATGATGATACTCATACCCACACTCCTCAATCCAGAAACGATTGAACTTAAAATAAGTGTGCGTGAATAATTGATAAATGGCAGGACATAGAATCGCATTGCTTTTATCAATGATCTATCCTTTCAGGATTAACATTCACTAAAATATAAGACTATGACAGGAGCAAAGTCAACACACTGGACTGGACTTCCAGGGATGTGGGTTCGAATCTTACCTATGGTTCATTTTTTACGTTTATTCATCTCGATAATCCTATATCCTACTTGTCTGGTGGCGCCACCCCGTGATCGAGAATGAGAGTCAAAGTGTTAGAATTTTCGATAATGAAACACGCACCTTTCACATAGACTTATATTTTATATGTGACAATTATATTCTGGAACATTCAGTTCATAGAATATTACACATATAGAATATATATAAATTGCCCAATAGGTGGCTACAAAACATAGATTGTTAATATGAAAACCAACACCCCCACTATATCTAACAATCTATAGAAACTAAACCTAAAATTCTTGAAAATTTTACATGACAACAGTATGCAAACCTTTAGTCAAGATATCTGCTATCATATCAGTAGTAGGAAGATACAAGATATTTATAAATTTATCTACAATTGCCTCACGCACAAAATGGTAGCTCCGTTATGTTGCCCCCCCCCCCGCATCGAATTTTCTTATCAAAACGCTAGCGCAGTGAGTCTACACCTAGCACAACCTAGCACAACCAATTTTAAACCTAGCACACCTACACAATGGCTGGGATGTGAGGAACCTTGCGGGTGGGGCTAGCATAACGCTAGCCCCCCCCCCCCCCGCATCAAATTTTCTTACCAAAACGCTAGCGCAGTGAGTCTACACCTAGCACAACCTAGCACAACCGATTTTAAACCTAGCACACCTATACAATGGCTGGGATGTGAGGAACCGTGCATAACGCTAGCCCCCCCCCCCCGCATCAAATTTTCTTACCAAAACGCTAGCGCAGTGAGTCTACACCTAGCACAACCTAGCACAACCGATTTTAAACCTAGCACACCTATACAATGGCTGGGATGTGAGGAACCGTGCATAACGCTAGCCCCCCCCCCCGCATCAAATTTTCTCACCAAAACGCTAGCGCAGTGAGTCTACACCTAGCACAACCGATTTTAAACCTAGCACACCTATACAATGGCTGGGATGTGAGGAACCGTGCATAACGCTAGCCCCCCCGCATCAAATTTTCTTACCAAAATGCTAGCGCAGTGAGTCTACACTTAGCACAACCTAGCACAACCGATTTTAAACCTAGCACACCTATACAATGGCTGGGATGTGAGGAACCGTGCATAACGCTAGCCCCCCCCCCCCCCCGCATCAAATTTTCTCACCAAAACGCTAGCGCAGTGAGTCTACACCTAGCACAACCGATTTTAAACCTAGCACACCTATACAATGGCTGGGATGTGAGGAACCGTGCATAACGCTAGCCCCCCCCCCCCTCCCCGCATCAAATTTTCTTACCAAAATGCTAGCGCAGTGAGTCTACACCTAGCACAACCTAGCACAACCAATTTTATACCTAGCACACCTATACAATGGCTGGGATGTGAGGAACCGTGCGGGTGGGGCTAGCACAGCATTAGCCTCCCCCCCCCCCCCGCTTCGAATTTTTTTATCAAAACGCTAGCGCAGTGAGTCTACATCTAGCACAACCGATTTTGAACCTTGCACACCTATACAATGGCTGGGATGTGAGGAACCGTGTGAGTGGGGCTAGTATAACGCGAGCCCCCCTCCCCCCCGCATCAAAATTTTCTTGCTAAAACGCTAGCGCAGTGAGTGTACACGCAGCACAACCTAGCACAACCGATTTTAAACCTAGCACACCTATACAGTGGCTGGGATGTGAAAAACCGTGCAAGGGAGCAGGGGGAGCTAGCATGACGCCCCCGTCGTTTTAATTGTATTTGATTTGATTTCGGAAAGTATGCAACACGTTACACAACCTTTCCGTTATCAAAAACCCGGAAGTAATCGAAGCCTGATTAATCATTTCTATTTGGAAATTGATGGTAATAGAATTGAGGTAATTTTTTAAAGCCACATTAGGCGTAAATGATCGACCAATATGAACGGTTAGTCAAAAAACGGAATGGGGATTTGTGGATGAAAACTTTCGAGAGAAGTACAGAAAGCACAAGCATCTAGAACCTGGAGTAAAAGATAATGTTCGAGATCATATTAATTCTATACCACGAATTGAAAGTCACTACGACACGAGAATATATTGATGGAGGTAAAATTATAGCTGACTTACAGACATTCTAAAGCTGATTGCCAAAAAAAGGAAATTACCTATGCATCCTTGTAGTATAAGAATCTTCCATCCCTATACGAGTTTACCTAGAATCCCGGAATTATAGAAGATGACCTTATTTATATTAAATGTTATGTAAGAATATGTTTAGATCTCGGATCTCGGCCACCAAGCATTACGTCAATATATTAAACATTTTGGTTGGCACAGATACCTTGACATTCTAGGCTAGTTTAGTAGAACAACAACAATAAACAGTAATGACATAATATATATAATTAGGTAGAGCATTAAGAATAAGAATAGTATATTCATACATCATTGATACGGATGGATGGTATTGTGAATGATCCATACTTGTAATTATTGTAATGAGTATAGAGTAAGACATTGAGCTATAATGGCGTCGAACTCTAAGTTTAAGTAAAGTGTAATCCTTTTGTAAAGTGATGTGTTTCTATTCCCTATACCCTCACCAGGACCACGGGTCAGTTTAGGGCTAACCGCCCAACTTAAGATCTTATCCCCACATCCTGTTCAACGTATACTTACGTTTTTAATCACGAATTCAACATTATACTTCCTTTACTCCAAAAAAATATCAATGCGAATTTTGTTCTGCATTTGCGAATGCAGAAAATGAGGAAATGGAGGTCTTCAAAGAAAAATATGATTGGCATGAAAAAGAAAAAGATGTTATCTCGAATGGAGGGAGCAAAGTACAAAGAAAACACAAATAATACCTATATTTTGGCTTGTTATGACCTACAATCAGTATTGCCTGCCTACGGGGGACATATCGGTATTTCATTATAAATCTAAATTGAATAGTTACAACTCCACAATTTCAGAGCTCAACAATGAAATTTTTTATTGTTACTTTTGGCACGAAGGCGAAGACAATTCAATTTCTATAGCACCTCTGTTGGTGCTATAGAAATTGGTTCTTGTGTCTACCAGCATTTAGAAAAATTATCAACACTTGCGAACAAGGAACTTGAAATTTTTATTCTGATGAGAGAGACAACATCCACTCCGTCATCGTCAAAGCAATTGAAAGATGTTTAAAATCTGTACAATATGTGCCATATCAGTACGTCTCCATAATAGGCGGGGAAATGCGTACAACGTTTTAGAAATGACACACGAAATGGAGATTTAATAGATTTCAAGGATGCTTCTCAATGCCAGGGAAATAATTTCTCTTCAACAGATGACCCGAAAAAAATAAAAATGTCATGTGAATTGAAACAAGCCTATACCAAAAAATTAAAAATAACAGATTGTAAAAAGTTTGATATAACCGATCACATTCCTACAAAAAATATCTTGGCTTCCGGTTGAATTCCGCGTCACAATAGCTCGACTTGATGCCGACGTTTCGCTAACCATTACAGGTGGCATCTATCCGGAAGCCAAGATTTTCCAAGATTAGCTATCCGCGGAAGTCTACTATTCAACACATTCCAACAGCTTACAAAGACATCTGTATTCAATTTTTCTCTATTATCTCTTACTATTTTATGAAATTTGCCTGATTGCTAAATTTGCTGATTTTGTAGTCAATTTTTATAAGTTTTTCTAATAAAAAATTATAATATCAAGAGTTTACTTACCACTTTCTCTTTATTGCTCCGTTTCCTTTAGTCACAAGTTTTAATGAATATTTAGTTACTAAAAGGAAAGTGACATAACTAAATTGAATTCGAAATTTTAGGTTGCAACTTTTACTAGTTAACAAAAATTTTAAAATTTTTCGACATCAATTCTATTGAATAATATATACAGCTATATTCTCAATTACAAGTGTTTGGTAACCTATAATTCCTAGATATAGTTCCAACTAGTACATACTTGATAGTTTTTTCTCATTCTTGAAATTAATATTATTTTTTAGTTGTGTCACTTTTCTATATGATATGATATGATATTCTATATGATATGATATTAGAACTAGGTTAGGAATGAAGGGAAGATGGAAAAATAATAAAATGCATTTCGTATTATTATTTATTTTTTATTTTACGCTGAAGAATATTTAAATATACTCTATCAATATGGGTATAAGTCACTAATAAATAATGCAACTAGAATAGAAGGCTTATCGCAAACGTGCATTGATCATATCTTTCTCAAAGGAAAAGATATCAACGAAGAAACTATTATACCAATAATACACTATACTAAAATTACTGATCACTTCCCCATCATGGCAAAATTTCCTACCAAAAAGCATTACGGTAATTTAACCACAAAATCTCAAACTATATATAGCTTAAATTATAGCAAGTATATTAAATTGATATCTAGTGAAACATGGGATAAATTATATGAAATCGAAGATGTTGAAATGGCCACTAACTATTTTATAGAAATCATTAATAATGCATCAAAATCAGCTACCACTCAAAAAGTCATGCAGGGTGTCAAAAAAAAAGAAGACATGGATCACTGCTGGAATACTACAATCAATGAAAATTAGGGATAAATTATTTAGGGCATATCAAAATAACAAAGAAAATTTAGATATTTTTAATAAGTACAAAAATTACAGGAATAAAATAGTTAACCTCATAAGTAAACTAAAAAACGATTATTATGATAAACTGATAACTAACAATAAACATAATATTAAATTTCTTTGCAATACAGTAAATGAAGTCACAAATAGGAAACAAAAGAACAAAATGCATATTATAAAAGAAATATCACTAAACACAGGTAAAACAATTTATAAAATGGACGATATTGTCAATGAGTTTAATAAGCACTATTCTAGAATTGGTGAAAAAATGGGACAATCAATAAAAAATAAAAGTAAACTTAATCTAAATAATCCAAACTTAGATTCAATAAAAACCTCTATCTTCCTAAGGCCTACCGACCCTGCAGAAGTGGAGAAGGTTGTCAATACTCTAAAAAATAATACTGCACCGGGAAGTGATGGGATAACTGTAAAAAATTTGAAATCTATAGCACAATTTATAAAAAAACCTATAACTCATATTGTTAATTTAATTTTCCAATATGGTGTTTGCCCGTCCAAATTCAAAATAGCCTTTGTCACCCCCATGTAATAATCTGAAAAGCTGGTATTTGGGAGCAATTGAATAAACTTGTTTATATGGTTATTGCACACAAGCCAGGTAAACCAAATTCAGCTCAGATATTACTAGGTTATGTATTTTTATTGTTCCCTCAGGTCAAAGCCCTATGGGATCCAATGAGGCTACGGAGAGTGAAAACCTTATTGTAACTATTGCTATGATAGCTACCCTTCTATGCAACTCGAGGGTTGCAGAGATAGTAGAATGCAGGGTACACTACGAGAAGTGCCCTGTCGTTGGTAGTATGGTTTAAAATTAGCTGCCACCAGTCCCCTTTTACAGATGTTTTAGAGAATAGTTCAGGGAACGGAACTAGACTCGAAGGAGTTCCTCTCCAGTAGCACTTGGTATAAATAGTTTAGTAGCGGGGCCCTTCCTGGCCGATTTATACACTAGGCTAGTATGACAGCTTCACGTTGCTGAAGATGTTCGGAGTGACAAACACGACAGGATTGTTCACCTCCACTACAAGGTTATCTAAGGGATGGTGTTTCAATGAAGAACAATGAGAACAGTATAAGTTGTATATTGGAGAAAAGTTAATTGTATACAAAATAAAACAATAAAGATTACACGGATGTATATATAAGTATATATACTAAGTCCCATACATATAAACTTAAAGGGAAAAATATGTCATATAACCAACAAGAACAAACAATGAATTTAAATTAAGCCAATTTAATTTTGATGCTAGATATCTGAATAGTATATAAAAAAACAATATATAATAAATTGCATAAGACTTTATCGAGACCGATCAATCAGTGAATTATTGATTTGCCTGATGTAACGAAGCCAGGGAGTTGTTTCTTTGGGGGCTAACCTTAATTCTGAAATGGATCTACCACTCTGATGGAGTAACTATGGTTATAAAGTGAACCAGAGGGGCCACTGATAGTAAGATTGAGATCCCCGAAGGGTGACTCTCTAAATAGATCCCCTGTTGTTTTTATCCACAGCTACCTGGTTCGTTATGTATCGGTAGATCGAGTGAATTACACAACAAATAATCAATACAATGAAACTCTAGTTGTCCCGATGAACTCAAACACTTTCTGTCAAATTAGCCGCTGATGGCTAACTCTCCCTGTCCTTAAAGATCAGGGTCTCAATAGGGGTTTTTAGACCCCTTGAACTTCCAGATAAAAATTAATAATAATAATAACTACCCTTGTAGCAACTTTTGAATAGTGAGCTATCCCCAAATAATTATATCTTTGACCCTACAATTACGGTAACACTGATTCCAATTATACCTATCCTAAGTAGGTCCCTTAAATACACTATAAAATATGAGAAATTCGCAGATGGATCGCTACGCTTCTAGCAAGTCAAAATACCCTATTAATGCTTACATTTACCGGGGTGATGACCTCAGAATTTTTTTAGCTTGAACACAGACTAAACAGCTTTCTCTAAAGACTTACCCTGACTTAGTACTTAATCCTTAATCCACAGGGTAACTTAGACACTTGAGCTTACACTTCACGGCTTACACAAAATGTATTACGCGGCGTCTTTTTGTTAATTTTATAAATTACACCACGAAGCTAGTTCTCTCTCGCACCCAGATCAAAATTATCTAAACGTTAAAGGCAACAAATTCTCCAAAATATCAAATTACTACAGACTTCTATCATCAAGTTACTAATGACGTTCTCCACAATTTCTTTTATAGGTTATTACAGATTCTAGTTACCAAATAATATTCCCTAAATAGCAAATGATATTAAAGTAAAATGTAAGTTCTCTTGAACTGGTACTTGAAATGATTTAAGGTGAATGAAAATAAACTATAAGAATGATACAAATTGATTTGAATGACTTAATTTACTTTGAGTAATAACGAAAGAGTAATATAGTTGCAAAAATTAGAAATCTTGTAACTTGTAATACAACAAAAACAATCAATTGACTACGTTAAAAAATATTAATTAAAAGAATTAAAGGATCTGACTTTGAGAGAGAGACTGAGCTATATGTACAATGAACTAGCTTACCCAACAAGGCACGAAAAAAAAGAACTGGCACGCTCTTGCAAAAGAGTTTTCATTTTTATAATTTGTCTCCCCCCCGAAATTGGCTTCCTGATTCGCTAACATAAAATTCAAACGGACCAATGAAGTTGGTTGTATCCCGTTGCACCTTGCACTAATACACGAATCTGTATTTAGAGTTGCCTGTATTCCCACATCGAAGGGCAGTGAGTGACCACAAAAAATGATTTCTCCAAACCCTGCTGACTAAGTAATTAACTCCGTCTGCGTAGAAAGTGCAAGGTCCGCGGAATAGCGCCTCGAAGGCTCTAATTCTTAAAAATCACGTACAACTTGTAAAAGGTATTAGATGGCGTATCTCTGGCGCCAGACAGGAATTCCATTATTTCAATCTGAATAAAACTTTAATTGTTGAATATAGAATGTATATGTATAGTCTGTTCCTGTCAGGAATTTAGAAATTTTAGATTTGAAATGCCCGTAAGGACGGAACTACACTCTACGGAATGATTTGAGTTGTACTCTCATGTGTCAAGTATTCCTGGTTTACTTAGAGTGGCTTAATTTTCGGGAGTTTTCTCATGCTTACGCTACTTTGATTCAATCGTAAAAAAAAAATAATAATCCCCCGGATTATTACATCACCCTCACCTTAAAGAAAGAGCGGGGTTCGGAAGGAACCAAGCTCCTTTCTACAACCGGTATTATACGTATATTTTGATCCATCTGCCAAGTTCTGACCAGCGTGGGAATCTAGGGGTACTAGACCCACCTTCACGCTCAATATATGTATGATCATCAGTCCGATTGGACTTCCCAATAACCTAAATCCTATTCAACATAATCACGTGGATTTACCACATGACTACAACAGTACAATCCTTAAGAGCTAAACAATGAAAGTCTACTTCTGGTTCCATATTGTCACAACACTTTTTCGGATTGACTCTTACGCACTAACCCGCACTGTCACTCGATGGTTTCACATACCAGGACGCTCGTGGAGACTGGACATGGACCTGCCGTACAACGAACCGGCTGCTGATCGTCTTCCCTCGCGTTCTGTCCAGTGGAGGGTTGGATACATCGCATGGGTGGCGGTGGAATCTGTGGTGGTGGAAACTACAGCTGCTTCTGGTTCCCTTGGGGATGACATTGGTTGATGGAGCGGATGGAACTGCATCCCCTGGACTTTCATGGGCGTGATGTCGGTTGACTAGGAAGGCGGTGAGGGTGTTCCATAGACAGGCGAATAGGTGTAGACCCCATCCGAATAGCTGGTACAGGCTCCATCCGTTTAGGCCGACACCAATAACGAACTTCACCAATCGGAATATACAGTATAGGCCCAACAGCCCGTTCATGATGGTCCCTATGCTTTCGAACCAACCCCATATCTGCCGGATGGTGGACCTGACGAGACTGGTAACCTCTTCTTTGCTGAATAGTTTGAGAGTGTTGTACCCTTGGTCCAGAGACTCCATACCGGACACCCGTCGCGCTATCATCGTTTGGACTGCATCTCTTTCCATGCCGAAGATCAGGTTCCGTTGGCTTTTTCTCATGTCCTCGGATGTGTATAGTCCCCCTGCGCTAATCAGCTTGATCGGTTGGAACTTCAATTGGTCCTCCGCTTCAATCTCAATGGTCAGTGGTATAAGACTCGTCAGTGGTAGTGGGGAGAGGCCGATCCAGGTTCCCTCGACTTGGTACAATGGTGGCATAAGGCTATTACATTCCATTTGAACAGCTACATTTTTGGACGACGTGGGTCAACGATGCCATGATTTTGTAAGCATTGAAATGATTGAGCTTCGTTACATTTTTCCGCTCCTAGTTCAAATGAGTAGCTTGCTCATCCATTTACTACTACCGAAGAGTGACTGTGCATGCCGCAATGCGAGATGGTCCTTGTAACCTCTACCAGACAGGCGCGTGCGTCTCTTTGTCCGTAATCCCTTCATTATAACTTGTCTCCAGTGAAACCATCGTTGCGTTTATCGGGTCCTCTTCTCAGTCGTACACGATCGACCCATTGCCATTACCTTAGAAGTGTTGTCACCAGGACGGGGTATATCCTTGGCACTCTGAAACAGATCCCGAGAAAAAAAGGGGGGGGGGGGAACACAAAAACAACAACAAAAAAAAATTTTTAAGAATCAGGCCCCTTATTGTGACATACCCCTTAACTTCCAAACTCTATCCCCTTATCAGTGATAACATGAAATTTGGGTATCAACGACCCAAGGAATACGAATAACGCAAAAAAAAGGTCGTATTATCTCTACCCGTTTCCCGACCATCTTAAAGGTCTATGAATTTCCTTCCCTTCCCCTAGGACTTACTCAATTCCCTCTCTCTCTCTCCCTAGGGTTACGTTATCTCTGAAATACATGGGGAGGATCCAACTATCCCTCAATTAAGAGCCCATTACCCTCCGGCGCAGTGATCCCGTTCGCAGGGTGCTGCAGCCACGGAAGCTGGAAGGGTTACTACCCCTTTCCAGAGGTTTCTAGCTCATAGTGAAAGCTAATCTTATTTTCAACAAAACACAAAAACAAAATTTAAACGGAACGCGGTGACTGGAAGAGTCAGAGGTTCCGAATTTACTGACTATACTTTGTTCATAGGGAACCAAGGCCAAGACTCACAAGAGAGAACTAACTTGACACTGCATATAAGCTACTTGGTTCCGCTATGACGTCACTCGATCTAGGGTGAGGGTGGCTATATACATCTTTGGTAGAGGAGTCTTGAAAATTGGAGTTCTTGTCGATTCTCCGGCTTCCACTTCCTCGATTTTACCGATGTTAACACCTCGTTACCCACACCTATTCGACTCATTCATACTCTGGGCGGTGTCCTGTCACCCGCCCCGCGCACTTTCTTGACCCAATTTCCCGGCCTCATAGACGACTACGCGTCCCGCTGCTCTGCAGGCGGCCTATCTGCTCAAATCCCTCATGGGTCTTCCAGAACATACAAACTCCTGTACCTGCGCTGGGTACTACACATTTTGGTATCGACCCCAAATTCCTGGTCCACTACCCCTACTGGCAAAACCTACCTGCCAGACTCACAATTGGCCTACCTGGCCTTCCTGTCCATCCTGGACTCAACAACTCCCTTCCAAACTTCGGGCTTCTTACCCGTCCTTCTCCCTTGGCACAACTGGCCCAACAGTCCAACCTGGACTTTCTCCGTACACAAAACTCTTCTGGCTTCCCTGGCCTAACCGCTTCCAGTTTGCCCTCTGTCCTTACTGGACATTCTTGTGCTGACAGCCCTCTTGAGTATGACCTTTACTGACCTCGGGTATGATGGACCTTTCTCCACCGCATCGGACGCATATTACGATTCAGCCCAATACTTCCTTGAAGGTTTATGCTCTACACCCAGTTTTGAGATGCTGGGTAGAGAACCTTCCACAACGACCGGCTGTAGCCAGGTTCCGCGTTGTTCGAAGTATGGGACATCTCCGACGGACGCATATTACGATTCAGCCCAATACCTCCCTGAAGATTATGCTCTATAACCAGTTTTGAGATGCTGGGTAGAGATCTTCCACAACGACCGGCTGTCGCCAGGATTCGCGTTGTTCGAAGTATGGGACATCTCGATATCGATATGCTTCGGCCAGTCGGAGCCGATCCTTGCTTCCGCATTACTGGATAAGGTCTACACATTGCCCCGCGTCGTACCCAATGTCCTTAGCACTTGAGGCACCTCCTGCATCTCGATGAAGTGCGCGAATACCCCTAACACCTACATTCGCGCACCATCCACACACTGGGATGAGGAATCACTGTACTGGACCACTCCGGTGCAGAAATTTAAATTTCCCTAGGCTACCTTTCCATCTCTATCAGGATTTGAGACAGTCCAATACAGTGACCTCATTCCCACTACGGGGTACAACTACCCTTCCAACCTGGTCAATAGGAATATCCGGTCCCTATTTTAACTAGAGACAGCATACGCCCATTGGCCCAGTCGCTCCTTTTTGGGGGAATCTTACCCCTCCGCCATGGATTCGGCTACCATCCAATTCTACTATCAGTTGCCCGGGAATGGTACGGGGGTGAGTTAATATAGATAATGTCGTGCGTAATATTTTACTATTAGTTTCTATAAAATTCAGTAAGCTTAAATATTTGCTAATCAGTAAGCCCTCAACTAATTAATCGATATAACAAAACTAGACTTAGGTAGCTCGTACATTTAAATTTCGGGGGCTGGTTGCCCACTGTGTTGGCGAGTAAAGGTTTACTAATATCTCAATATTATTTGAGATCCCATGGTTCCATTTCAATCTTTCTCTAGTAGGTGAGCACAATGCCAATCCATTAATTGCAATACACAAAAAAACGAAAAAAAAAACAAAAGTCCGTTCAAATCCCTCGGACCTTACCTACTGGCACTGACCTGTCCAACATTGAATCATGAATTACTGCTTTAATTTAGATTCTAATAACATTAACCCAAAAAAAAAAAAAAAAAAATAATAGCGGCCCACGCCATCTTAACTTCATCAGCCTGTAAGCTCATTGACCTCATTTAATCTCAGGGCGCGCTGAACCGCCAGACTTGAATCTACTTGAATCCTGCATTTTCAATTTAAAGGGACCCCACGTGACTTCATAAATTATCCAAGCTGGGGAGAGCTTGGTGCGTTATAAAGGCTCTAACCCCTGCTTCGCGCTGCTGCGACAGGTTCCCACGAACTACCCCCCTAGATGGATAGCGTTACGCAAATCACTTCCCTACGGGCCAGCATGCGAATACTACGCTAGGAAGAGATCAAGCCTGGACTATCGTCGGGGTGCTTGCTCTTCCTGGTCATCGACCTTCCGAAACTGTGGGGTGTTCCCTAGAGTGTCCCTTCCATCCCAGGGATTATCCACTCTACATCCGTACACCGGGATAACAATTCCATATCCCTCACTAAACCAGTGTACTCACAAATCCATGCACATACACGTCCCTCGTGTCTACTGTGCCCATAACTCCCTTAATCCTCCAGCCGAACGCTCACTCGTCCCCACCCTGGACATGGGTGTTGAATTGAAAATAATGGTTACGGTCCGTTTAAATTAAAACCAGTTCCAGTTCAAAAGCAGTAATAAAACATGAACATATAAACATAAAATTTCAAAATCTACTATAGATGACAACCTTTAGCTATATCAGTGTTTCCTATCATGCCCTGTTTCTTAGATATGCTTTACTTCCATTCTACCTAGGACCAACATAATTCGTATCAACTGGATATTATACGCGAATGTTTTTAACACGAAACTCGTACTCCAGTCCTGGCTGTAACTATGCTAGCAGAAAAAGGAATTACATAAACAAAATGTAATAACACAATTATTCTCCTGGTCCTAGATCAGCTGGTTCCGATGTTTTCGCCTGAATCGTTAGTTCAGTTCAATATACAACAACAAAAAATTAATAATTCCTGTGAAGCGAAAACATCATCAAGCAGAAGTAAAGCACCTATCTTTGACTACAATTCGGAATGGTTCCGCTACCGGAAAGCCACTGTGTACCTGCTAGACACTACCCCAAAACAAAGAAAAAAAATTTGACCTATCGTTAGCTTTCGGCTACTTCTTTAAATTGAATTTAAAAGAAATTCAAAAATAAAATATTACTGGTGAATTTAATCTGCGTTGAAAGTTAGAGAAAAAAAATAAAATTTTTGACTCGAATTGTTACTATAAAAAATTTTTTTAAACTGTTTAGGTTGACCCTGTAATACAAGACAAATAAAAAAAAAAAAAATAAAAATAAAAAAATAAAAAAAATAAAATAAAAAAAAATTAAACAAGATGTAAAATTCCAAACGCAGAACTCCCAGAATCAAAATCTTTCTGCTCGAACACGTAATTAGTGCTTGTACACGAGAGACACCTTTTGATTCAATTCACCCGGCTCCTTCTCTTGCTGGTTCACTGTTCCTTGACCTAGTTACACAAAAAAAAAAAAATAACATACACTTTCTCTTGGCCCTAGTCTGCAAGCTCCTACAATGCTGTAATCACTTATTTCAAGCTATTAACTAAAGCACCTACTATTTATTCTGATGGTCACACCCCTTTCCGATAAGAACCCGTTCCAATAAAAAGGTATACGGAAACCTTATCCGGTTCCCTAAATGAAAGGTTAATTTTTACCTTGTTGTTATTAATGGTAAACAAAACTTCCTAATTGGAAATAAATAATTTCCGAACTCTCAGTTGCTATGCCTGTTTTCACAGGCGCTCAGTGTATATATGCTTTATAATAATCTGACCTACTATTTACTGGGGTTATTGAACTACTACCCAATTATTTACCTTACTGTTCTATGTTCTCGACACCCCACACACTGTTGTTACCCTTGCTTTATAACCTTACTTTAAAACAAAACAATGAAATGTTTTGTTATTTCTGAAGCTGTCCCTACTAAATTTTTCGAAGACGTGGATTATCACCTTGTTATTTAGGCTTAAAAAAAAACCTAAGATATCACCGCTGCGACACCAAATGTAATAATCTGAAAAGCTGGTATTTGGGAGCAATTGAATAAACTTGTTTATATGGTTATTGCACACAAGCCAGGTAAACCAAATTCAGCTCAGATATTACTAGGTTATGTATTTTTATTGTTCCCTCAGGTCAAAGCCCTATGGGATCCAATGAGGCTACGGAGAGTGAAAACCTTATTGTAACTATTGCTATGATAGCTACCCTTCTATGCAACTCGAGGGTTGCAGAGATAGTAGAATGCAGGGTACACTACGAGAAGTGCCCTGTCGTTGGTAGTATGGTTTAAAATTAGCTGCCACCAGTCCCCTTTTACAGATGTTTTAGAGAATAGTTCAGGGAACGGAACTAGACTCGAAGGAGTTCCTCTCCAGTAGCACTTGGTATAAATAGTTTAGTAGCGGGGCCCTTCCTGGCCGATTTATACACTAGGCTAGTATGACAGCTTCACGTTGCTGAAGATGTTCGGAGTGACAAACACGACAGGATTGTTCACCTCCACTACAAGGTTATCTAAGGGATGGTGTTTCAATGAAGAACAATGAGAACAGTATAAGTTGTATATTGGAGAAAAGTTAATTGTATACAAAATAAAACAATAAAGATTACACGGATGTATATATAAGTATATATACTAAGTCCCATACATATAAACTTAAAGGGAAAAATATGTCATATAACCAACAAGAACAAACAATGAATTTAAATTAAGCCAATTTAATTTTGATGCTAGATATCTGAATAGTATATAAAAAAACAATATATAATAAATTGCATAAGACTTTATCGAGACCGATCAATCAGTGAATTATTGATTTGCCTGATGTAACGAAGCCAGGGAGTTGTTTCTTTGGGGGCTAACCTTAATTCTGAAATGGATCTACCACTCTGATGGAGTAACTATGGTTATAAAGTGAACCAGAGGGGCCACTGATAGTAAGATTGAGATCCCCGAAGGGTGACTCTCTAAATAGATCCCCTGTTGTTTTTATCCACAGCTACCTGGTTCGTTATGTATCGGTAGATCGAGTGAATTACACAACAAATAATCAATACAATGAAACTCTAGTTGTCCCGATGAACTCAAACACTTTCTGTCAAATTAGCCGCTGATGGCTAACTCTCCCTGTCCTTAAAGATCAGGGTCTCAATAGGGGTTTTTAGACCCCTTGAACTTCCAGATAAAAATTAATAATAATAATAACTACCCTTGTAGCAACTTTTGAATAGTGAGCTATCCCCAAATAATTATATCTTTGACCCTACAATTACGGTAACACTGATTCCAATTATACCTATCCTAAGTAGGTCCCTTAAATACACTATAAAATATGAGAAATTCGCAGATGGATCGCTACGCTTCTAGCAAGTCAAAATACCCTATTAATGCTTACATTTACCGGGGTGATGACCTCAGAATTTTTTTAGCTTGAACACAGACTAAACAGCTTTCTCTAAAGACTTACCCTGACTTAGTACTTAATCCTTAATCCACAGGGTAACTTAGACACTTGAGCTTACACTTCACGGCTTACACAAAATGTATTACGCGGCGTCTTTTTGTTAATTTTATAAATTACACCACGAAGCTAGTTCTCTCTCGCACCCAGATCAAAATTATCTAAACGTTAAAGGCAACAAATTCTCCAAAATATCAAATTACTACAGACTTCTATCATCAAGTTACTAATGACGTTCTCCACAATTTCTTTTATAGGTTATTACAGATTCTAGTTACCAAATAATATTCCCTAAATAGCAAATGATATTAAAGTAAAATGTAAGTTCTCTTGAACTGGTACTTGAAATGATTTAAGGTGAATGAAAATAAACTATAAGAATGATACAAATTGATTTGAATGACTTAATTTACTTTGAGTAATAACGAAAGAGTAATATAGTTGCAAAAATTAGAAATCTTGTAACTTGTAATACAACAAAAACAATCAATTGACTACGTTAAAAAATATTAATTAAAAGAATTAAAGGATCTGACTTTGAGAGAGAGACTGAGCTATATGTACAATGAACTAGCTTACCCAACAAGGCACGAAAAAAAAGAACTGGCACGCTCTTGCAAAAGAGTTTTCATTTTTATAATTTGTCTCCCCCCCGAAATTGGCTTCCTGATTCGCTAACATAAAATTCAAACGGACCAATGAAGTTGGTTGTATCCCGTTGCACCTTGCACTAATACACGAATCTGTATTTAGAGTTGCCTGTATTCCCACATCGAAGGGCAGTGAGTGACCACAAAAAATGATTTCTCCAAACCCTGCTGACTAAGTAATTAACTCCGTCTGCGTAGAAAGTGCAAGGTCCGCGGAATAGCGCCTCGAAGGCTCTAATTCTTAAAAATCACGTACAACTTGTAAAAGGTATTAGATGGCGTATCTCTGGCGCCAGACAGGAATTCCATTATTTCAATCTGAATAAAACTTTAATTGTTGAATATAGAATGTATATGTATAGTCTGTTCCTGTCAGGAATTTAGAAATTTTAGATTTGAAATGCCCGTAAGGACGGAACTACACTCTACGGAATGATTTGAGTTGTACTCTCATGTGTCAAGTATTCCTGGTTTACTTAGAGTGGCTTAATTTTCGGGAGTTTTCTCATGCTTACGCTACTTTGATTCAATCGTAAAAAAAAAATAATAATCCCCCGGATTATTACACCCATCTACAAATCAGGAAACAAAATTATCGTCCGATAAGTCTAATATCCAATGTCGCAAAATTATTTGAAGAAATATTAAAAATTAGGTTAATGCATTTTTTTGAACAAAATAATATTCTGTCAAACTTGCAATACGGCTTTCGTAACAAATCTTCTACTACTGATCCTATTGCTCGTCTAACAAAAAATATCTACAGTCATATAGATAGCTCACTGCCATGTCTAGGTATATTTATAGACCTGGCAAAGGCCTTTGACTCGGTTAGTCACGAACTTTTGATAAATAAATTGGAGAAATTGGGTATACAAGGTTCTGCAAACGCACTTATTAAAAACTATTTAACACAGAGACAACAAACAGTTAAAATCGAAAAGAATAGAAGTAAACCGCTTACAGTAAAATATGGGATACCACAAGGCACTGTACTGGGCCCCATACTATTTATACTATATCTAAATGATCTACTTACAACAATTAAAAGTTATGGAGAAATATTATCATACGCCGATGACATGATGCTTCTTGTCATGGATGTTCTTGGGACGATGTACACGAACGAGCGGCGCATGATTAAAAAAAAATAATTAATTGGTTCGACAATAACTTACTTATTAATATTAAGAAAACAACATGCCTTGCTTTCTCTTCGTATAAAACTGGTCTTCCTACATTCAAAGAAATAAATGTATACTTACCAAATCGTGAAGATAGTATTACAATAACTATGGTGAATGATGTTAAATATCTGGGTATAATCATAGACTCAAATATAAAGTGGGGTTTACATATACATAGTCTGACAAAAAACTGAGATCCCTTCTGTATTTGTTCTCAACCTAAATAAATTCATGAATAGTGCAACAGTTAGAACAATATACTTTTCAATAGTCCAGTCAATAATTATGTACGGCATTATTGGCTGGGGAGGTGTTAGCTCCTCTACATTAGCACCTGTAGCTATTCAACAAAAAAGGATATTGAAATCCATATTTAAATTAAATTACAGGTACCCCACAAGCCAACTATTCTCCCATTGCCAATTATTGGACATAAGAAAATTATTTTATACATTTACGAAAATAGGCACGTATTGAGTGGTGTTGAGCATATATATGAAACTAGATTTGAAGTTGCAAATAGTTATGATGTACCAAAGGTAAACAAATCAAAAAGTCAGAAGTCCTTTGCATACATATGTCCAAAATTATACAACATGATACCAGCTGAACTAAAAAACATTAACAACTTTAATTTGTTCAAGTCAAAGATATCAAAATGGATAATCTCAACTAAAATAAATTTAATATAAATAAAATACGAAGGCTGGTTTAAAAATAATGTTACTACCACATTTCCTAGTAATCTTATTTCTGTCATTATTTTCTTGATTATGTAATTTTCAAAAAGAACCTAAGCATTACTACTACATAGACAAGTTTCTTCGAAACTTAATTATAGTATTGGTGCTATTATGTTTAAATTTATGTTTAATTATGTTTAATTTTATTAATCACAGACAAACGAATTGTATACTTTCTTTTTATCATTTTTTACCACATTATTTACATAATATGCTATACGTTATCTTACCATATACTAAAATGTACCATATTTATATAAATAAATTATCAATCTATCTATCTATCTATTTATTCACACGGAATAAAACAATAATACACAATATGCCATTGACTTTGGCGAAACGGTTTCTGGCTTTATATGCAAATCGTTGTAAAGAACCCATTTATCATTGTGATGGTAACCATATGCAACAAAATGCCCAAGATGTTGTGGATCTGGAATTCCTTGATAGGCAACGATTCCTCTTAAAATAAATCTGTACTGATTGTAAGTTAAAAATTTTGGTATGGAATCCAACGTAGTTTCTAGAGACAAAGTGTGTTTGATGGTATTAATCGGATCTATAAGTATAAAATTATTATTGAAAGTGGTTTTCCTCCTCATAAACTTTCCAGGACAACTAGCACATTTTCTATTTTCGGTTTGTGGCAGAATGTAATTCGAAAATTGTTTGTTGATCATACAGGGGTCATTTATCTCCAAAGATATATAATGCATATTATTTATTGTTTCATCTCTACATGAAATGCAGCGTACCACTTGATTTCCCAAGTGAATAGAATCAAATATTTTGGTGACGGCATCACAAATCGTTCTTTCGCCAAGAACACAAGTAATATTAGGAGGAAGCTTAGTGTGTGGAAAATTGTTATATAAAATTTTTCCGCGGAGGAGATAAGCCGGTGTTACTCCTGATGTCACAATTTTTTTAACTAAATCGCACAATAAATTTTCCGAAAAGCTATCAAGAAATATCTTGAATTTTTGACTGTCGCAGTATGCAACACATAGCAATTGAGCAAGTGAATCGAAACTGCACGTGATTTTCAACGTCAGTAAGTTATTTGCTATTTTAAGGGGATTTGCATGTACAACATTTCCATTTCTTAATAAGCCAATCGCAGCTGCTCTTTTTTTTGAGAAATCAGTGAAAAGTAATTCTGAATCAGGTTCTAAATAAGACGACCTCGGACGCTTCTTCGGTGGTACATTAGATCGCGTCCAGTGCTCTTCAGCCTGCTGTTCAATGACAGTCCTATCTTGAATGCCCTTATTGAAACATGGTTTGCATAACATCAGCTCTTCATAATGGATCACGCAGTTGTCGTTATCATGCATCGGAATACTACAAATTGAACAAAGTAGGTTGTCGATACTATGGATAGTTGTGGCAAGTTGACAGGATGAACAAACATTATCCGGTAAACTGATTCCTGGAAATATGATCTTTAGTCAACAGGCTTTCTCATACGGGTGTCCCAGAAAATAATCCCGATAAATGTAGCCAAAATATGTGCAGAAGTGTTTCAATTAGGAGTAACAGAGTGCTAAAATTCAATTTTGAAAACGGGTTTTACTGATATTGGCTTTAATTTTGGAACTGAAATTTGGTATGAACATTTTAGTTTCAGAGTGATACCCAGGGAAATTATACTATGTAACCTAAAGCGTTGATTGAAAAATCAACGCCTAAAGATAATACGAGAAACGGTGCAACCCTTATCCGGCCTAGATTTTCGCAGAGGTGCACTTTTTTATTATCGTGTCATGCTGAATTTAATTGGGAACATTTTTTTCCTTGTCATTATTAACATAAATGTCTCGTTTTAATGTTAAATCGATTTTTATGTGTGTTTATGCACATAAAAGAATGCTGCTTCTTATCGAAAACTTGAGTGGATTTTTCTATAATTCTTTCAAAGATCTGTTGTAATAATAGTGATATTTCTTACTATTCTTGTTGTCGACTACATGTCTTAGCACGAATAAAAATGTTGAATGTTATGTTTTTCATTTTTCTATAAAAATTTAGAGCGTTTTAGGTGTATAAAGTAGTAAAAATAGATTGTACTGTTTTCAAACGCAGATACTTATGTAAAAAACATTATAAGATATGATAAGAGTTGCCAGTGAAAGTGTGGCATATAAGCAGTATTGGCGTCGTATGGAAAAACTTGATGAATATCACTCCAAAAGGTCATTGTTCATAGCAAATTTCAGCTTGCTATTCCGAAATTTAAAGATAGTATCCACAAAAACTGTTTTTCAAAATTGAGCTTTCACATCTGGTAGTATTTAAAGGCAACTTACAGTTATGAAGCGTTTCTGGGCCCCCTGTAAATGATGGTATGGTACAGAGTGAGTTGTTTTGGATGCAGTTATTTGAAAATTTCTAAAACTACCATGGCAGATGATTTGTTAAGTGTAGATAGTTTTGCAGTTCTCTCAGCCCAGCTTAACGAGACTTTCTTTTTCTTGAAAAAGTGTGAATAATCATCAAAAAAAATCAAATTGGCCAAATTTCTTAACTCCGTATAGCTCCGTTTCTAAGATTATCATTCATATCGATCGTTGCAATATTAGAAAAAAAGTTACTTTTCAATGAACCCGAGTCTACAATAGTATGTACCATTTAATAAAAACATAAACTATCAAGTTCAAGCTGCAACTCAGATAAGTGGGAACCTTCAACATCTTATTGCCATTAAATCAATAGGAACCCTATTATGGATTCCAAAAAATTTACAGTCTTGTTTTTTGTTTCAAAAAAAGTACCTTGTATAAGAGCAAATATCTTGAATTTCCCCAAGAAAAGTAAATATAACCTACCTATGTCTACTGAAGCTGAAGTTACATCATTATGTTCGGCAGATATGGATTCCTCTTCAATGTTCGATTGTTCTGTGGGACAAATTATATTCTTCAAGGAATTAACATTTTCATATAAGGTTTTCTGTACCGCTTCCTCAGTTACACTTTTTTCAGTTTGATCTTGCTGAACAAATTTGCAAAATTGAAACAGTTGTTTGATATATACGAAAAGGTACAATATACCTGTTCTAGGTTTTCCTTTACCAGTTTTATATGACCACTTTGATTTTTAATGTATTCTAAGACAAAGTCATCAACTCGTAATGGAAGCTGTTTATCTCGGAAAATTCTATTTTTAATATTGTTGAAATTACTTTCAGAACATGCAGAGGATGCAATGCGTTTTGATGCAGGAAAAAATTTGCACATCAAGCTTGTCCACATTGGTAACGTGTTAGAAAGCCTTAAAACTTCAACAACTAGGACTGGCAAAACTTGTTGGTTACCTCTGTCTCCAATTTCGCCCGCCTTGTTAACAATGCGTTCCGTTTTATTTGCAATATCTTGAACCCAAGCACGGAAACGGTTGTCAAACGCAAGTTTTTCAGTATATTTATTAGGAAGATTTTCTTTCCAGTCACTATCAAGTTCTGCCTCTGTAATTAGTTCCACTGTGCCTGTGGCGATTCTTCTTAATAACCATCTTTTTTTTATTTCACATGTCGTAGGTCCTTCCTCATTCACTCCCTCAGTGTCAGAGTATGCAACGAAAAACAGTGCCTTCAAAAGTTCCATAAGATCTGCAATATTTTGGCTTTGGATAATTTGACCCAAAACCCGCATATAGAGAATTTCTTGATAATAGGATGCTGGTTTTTCAAGCATGTCCAAGTGGTTATGAGCTTAATAATGTGGGCTACATCATTTCTCAAATACACATTCGGAATCGTACTTCCTTCTTCAAAAAGCAATTCATAGCAATTATCTATATATTCGGCCAACGTTCTGAATTGAGTGAATGTGGGGATACAAGCATATATCAACGCCAAAGACATGTCAGTCACAACTTCAGAGGGCAAACTACCAGCAGATTTCAACCATATGTGTAGCCAATTTTGAATGCTTAGCGCTGAATGACTGTCACTTAGCATTGATCCTACTGAATATTGACCATTGTAATGTATGACTATTTCATACAACAAAATAATTTTTGATTTCAATTTGTCACCATACAGAATTTTCTTTACTACACCTCCTGTAACGCCAATACTAATTTTGGAATGTGTTTCTTGGCAAAATCTTCTGTATACCATTATTTGACTATTGTTCCAAAAATATAAAAAAAAAGGTGAGTATCCTATATTTCGGATAGTATTTCCAAATTCCTGGTATGATTTAGCTTTGTATAGAGAAACGATTGGGTCATTGTCAATCCTATTTTTTCTTAGAAATACAGATTTTGCTGCTCTAAGAGTAGACAAGTTAGGAATAAATTCGGGTTCGACGTCACCATCCCTCATAATCTGTCTGCTCAGATCATTCCTGACATAACTAGCCGTTTTATTCTCGTATACTATCTTTTCAATAATTTGTTGGCGCTCTTTTCCTTTTAAGGGTACTTTAAATTTTTTCTTATGCTTCTGTTGATAGTTGCCCGACAACACAAAACTGACAGTCGTCACACCATCTTGTCTCGTTGCATTTTGCGTTATACGACCATCGAGTGAAGATAAGCACTCTTTACATTGTCCAACAATCTTGACAAGATCTTTACCATCTGGATATATCTTCGCTCGCTTGAACGTGAAGCAGCATGTCAGTTTTGTAGAATCAAATATTTTTTTTCTAAGTACTGACGGCCAAGAAAACTGCTCCCAGATATTGTAATCTCGTGTTACAATCTTATGTCTAGACATTACTTTCGATTTATCAGATCGTTTGTACTCTACAACATTTTGTTTAAGACTACTAAATTCTTCAGCTTCAAGGCGAATTTCAAACTTTACAGAATCAACTGTGGAATCAGTAGTTCCAACGCTAGAGTTTGATGTAGCAATTGATGAGTCACAGTTAACAGAAATATCACTCTGAATATCTTCTTTGTCACGAGTAATGTTGCAAATTTGCCACAAATTGTAATAATTTTTGGAAATCGCAGTATATATCCCCAGAGGAGTGATGGAAACCCCTTTTGTTTCTAAAATATTGGCTATTTCCCTCCAAATTACATCGGTTCTAGGCAAAAATTGATGTGTACTTGTACTGTACATCCGTTCTACATCGTACGCTCTGATGGATTTTACTATAAGTTCAATATGCCGGATTTGTCTTTTCTTGCCCATGCTGAATTGATGCAAACTAAAAAAAAAAATAGGAGTTTCCTTTGGGGTATGCCGTAATATTAAGGATAACGTTGTTATGGATTATTGAAGAGATATTAAGGATATAAATATATTACGATATTAATTCAATCCAACTTCGTTTAGACGTGAATAACGTCTGTGCGCTTGATATTGATGCAATTTCTGAGTAGAAAACGCAAGACGGATATACTCAGGACGGAAGTTACGACACGAGCTCAATAACACAAAATTGTATAAATGATGTAGTATGCGCATCACGTTATTCTGGAATGCCTACCGCTCCAAGGAGTCTGTTTAGTTCCTATTTATTTCAATATGGCCCTGTCCATATTTCAAAATTTTGGAGGTCTGTCGGCGACATTTTCTTTTACTCCCAATTGCGCCACGTTTCTCTCATTTAATCTAATTTGTATGTCTTGACGTTTCCGAGATGCATATGCATTTCATCCTTACCTTATGCACAGTGTACATAGATGAAATATTTTTCTACAGAGATACAAATATATTCGGTGTATTCAATAAAACTAATATTGGTTTAATTGTTTTCAAGGGTACTGCTCCCAACCAGAGTAAGAAAAATGAAAACAGTATTACTCCAATCAAAGTGATTTATTTTGTGCCTCTACAAGTCAAAACAATGGAGAAGTTCTATCGTTTGCCGAAGATATGAACGAAAAAAAACTGAAACACCCTGTATATGTATATATATGATTTATAGTCAATATCTCAAAAACCAAGTAATGTGCTCAAAAAAGTTTTCAACAAAAGCTGTAGGAAATAAAAATTCCCACAAAAAATCATTCATAACATTTTTTGATTTACTGCGCGGTTCCCGTGTAAAATGAGTTAAAAAAAATTAAGCTGTTTCTTGAAAAATAATTTAAATGATTGTTATTCAAAATCTATTTCCCTTCAAAACGAACGTTATTCACGGAAAATCGGAAAATCGTATTTGGGCATATTTTTCGGAATTAGTCGATAGTTTGGCAGACAGTACGCCTTAAAGAAGAAATGTAGTACCTCGTTGATGTGTCCAGGGATATAACTGAGTATAAAAAATGAAAATTGTGGAAAATTCTTGGAAAATCATAGAATTTTCACTTCTGTATCAGCGTCAAACGTGTCATTTTCTAGCTTTTCGTAGGTGTAGATTACAAATTTTACATCAGGTTTTTTCTAAATGATTGTAGATTTCATATTTTTCTTATTAAAGTTTTTCTTTTTTCTTTTGAATTCAGAACGTTTATTATAGATGACGGATTTTTCTATTACATTCATACATTGTCATTATTACATTATTAATATATTTATCATTATTGATTCATTAATATTCATTATAACTAATATTATTATAATTATTATCAGCATTATCATTATTATTATTATTATTATTATTATTATTTCTTATTATTATTATTGTTATTATTATGACAATTTTTTTTATCACATTATGTACGTGTATTCAAAATCTAAACCGTTATTGTATTTCTTCTCCAACATTTTACGCGTGAATGGCATTACGTTGTCATGGTTAAACCCTCACACTCTGGATACTCACCTGTTCATATACTAAGAGACTCACAGTTACGTACGTTGGTATGATTTATATTTAATGTAGGCGAAAGAACCATAATATAAAGTATACTCTGTATAAATATACCTAATGCATACTCATTTCAAGATAACGTTGTCAAATTTGTAATCTACACCTAGAATAACCTAGAAAATGACACGTTTGAAGGTGAAAATTCTATGATTTTCCAAGAATTTTCCCTAATTTTAATTTTTTATACTCAGTTATATCTCTGGACACATCAACGAGCTATTACATTTCTTCTTTAAGGCGCACGTCTGCCAAATTATTAACTAATTGCGCAAAATATGCCTAAATATGATTTTCTTCTGACTTTTCTAATAACGTTCGTTTTGAAGGAAAATACGTTTTTAACAACTTTTATTTAAACATTTATCAAGAAAAAGCTTAATTTTTTTCAACGCATTTTACGCGGAAACCGCGCGGAAAATCAAAAAATGTTATGAATTTTTTTTTGGTGGGAATTTTTATTTCACACAACTTTTGTTTGAAACTTTTCTTGATACATTGTTTGGCTTTTGAGATATTGGCTATAAATTATATATATACATATATACCATGTATCATATATGTATCTATATATCACAACGCACCTCCGCGCTAGCCTTCGCGTCAATGTCATCAGTTTTAAGATGTCAAAACCTACACTTTTCTACCAAAGAACCCCGCCGTACAGAGAGGTCTGTGGAAAATGTCTTATTTGCCTAGAGTAATATCACCTATTATGTATGTGTAAATTCCCGATGTTTAGAATGCAGGGGAATTCCCGATTTCGCTTCCCACCTATATCGATAGAGTAGAGATAGAGATATCCATTATTCAGTGATACTTCAGCTCCAGCATTATGCCAAATTAGACTAGAGGAGCTGAACAGAGAGAGATACCTCAGATTACTGTAGGTATATACATAATCTAAATCATAACATAACAATATAAAACATGTAGGGCTAGACTACTTATCTTAAAACTCGGTAATAATCTAATATTTTTCCCTTTTTGCAATGAGAATTGTTGTGGTTGTGATCCTGGCATTTGCCCAGCCATGTCGAGAACAGTTCCTGTTCCTACTCTCATCAATACTTCCGTTCATAATTTCGCTCTATTCTGTACAGTAAACTGAATCCAAACAACCACACCTAAAAGTTATAGTCATAGAATAACTAAGCTATAACACCACAGAAAATATTTCAATTAAAACGACGTGAACGTCATGCTAGCTCCCCCTGATCCCTTGCACGTTTTTGCACATCCCAGCCATGGTATAGGTGTGCTAGGCCTAAAATCGGTAGTGCTAGGTTGTGCTAGGTGTAGACTCACTGCGCTAGCGTTTTGGTAAGAAAATTTGATGCGGGGGGGCTAGCGTTATGCACGGTTCCTCACATCCCAGCCGTTGTATAGGTGTGCTAGGTCTAAAATCGGTTGTGCTAGGTATAGACTCACTGCGCTAGAGTTTTGATAAGAAAATTCGATGCGGAGGGGGGCTAACATAACGGAGCTCAAAATAGTGTCGTATATCAATATGTTTTGACCTACGATGATAAACAGGATTCACATCTAATTTCTGTGCGCTCTGACTATCGTTATACAAAGGTATGCAGTCATCTTTAACTATCAATTTCTTAATAATCCTTTAAAATATATAGCTTCTTTAGATGCTTCTGTTAAGGCCATGTATTCTGATTCTGTGCTGGATAATGCAACAGTTTTTTTGTTTTGCTTTCCCATGAAATAGCCCCTCCTGCAAGTTTAAAAACAAAACCAATATAGGATTTTCTATCCTTTTTGCTGCTCCCCCAATCGGCATGTACAAAACCTTGTAAATCTAAATCCCCCGTATCCTTTGTAAATCTTAACTTAAGAGATTTAGTCCCCTAAAATACTTCAATACTCTTTTGGACACGACCAATGATAGTGTGTATAACAATTATTAAACTGGCTTAAATAACTTGTAGTAAATGCAATATCTGGTCGAGTTAAACACTACATCAAACTACCTATTAATCTTTGATATGGTAAATTTTCATCACATTTACATTTTCATTATCAAAACCGTTACATTCATTGGAGTCTTGACATTTTTACAATCTTTCATATTGAAATCCTTTAACAGCTGATCTATATAATGCTCTTGATCTAAAGAAATATAACTCTTATTGTAGTCTCTGTTAATATTCATACTGAGGCATTGTTTGGCTTCTCCCAAATCCTTAATTTTAAATCTTTCATTTAAATATTGTTTCAAACAATCAGTATTTTCGGTATCATTAGAGAAAACAAAAAATCGTCAACATATAATGGTATTATAGTTATCAAGTTATTATTTCTTTTCATATATGAACAATGTTCCAACTCAGATTTTTTATAGCTTAAATTTGTTAAACAATTAATAACTCATTGATTCCAGACTCTTGATGACTGTTTAAGGCCATAAATTGCCCATTTTAATTTGCAAACTTGTTTTTTATATCCTGCTTTTATAAATCCTTCAGGTTGTTTCATATAAACATTTTCATTCAAATAACCATTTAAAAAAGCTGTTGGAACATCTAAATCTGTAATTTTTAAATCTAATCTAACAGATAGTGCAATTAATAATCTCAAAGTTGAATGTCGAACAACAGGTGCGAAAGTTTCCTGAAAATCAATACCTTGTTTTTGTAAGAAACCTTTTACCACTAATCGTGCACGATCCCGCACTTTGTTATCACTATCATACTTCTTTTTGAACAACCATTTCCAGTCCAAAACTGTTCCACTTTCTGGTACATTCACTAATTCCCAAGCTTCATTATCTTCTTTCATCGCATCCATTCATTTCTGTTTGTCCTCTCTTATTAGAACTTCTGATACGCTAATTGGATCATCCTCTAATTTGACATTACTAGAGCACAAAAATACATTACATAGTTGTCAAACTTTCTAGGTTTATACTGTCTTTCCGACCTCCTTACCGTGTTTGAAACTACTTGCTCATGTGAGGGTACATAATCACTATCATCTTCATTCATTGACAGTTCATTCATAGTTGATCCTTCCTTGGAGTCCTCCAAATCTCCGTTTTTGATTTCTGTGTCGTCATTTTCCACTAATTCGGTTTTGATTATATTATCTCCATTACAATCCATTATATTAACCATTTCAGTTTCTTTCACATTTTCCATGATCATAACGTCTCTACTTGTTATCACTTTATTGTTAACTGGATCATACAGTCTATAACCTTTCACATTTTTTCCAAAACCTACTAAAAACATTTTCCTTGATTTTTTATCCCATTTAGTACGCTTCTGTTTTGGTGTGTGAACCATTACTTCACTTCCGAAAATTCGTACATTACTAATGTCAGGTTTAATATTGTTCCACATTTCACAAGGACTTTTTTCATCAATCAAGATACAGTAGAACGATTTCTCAGATATACTGCACTATTCACGGCTCCTGCCCAAAATTTCTTTTCAAACTTTGCATCGAAAACTAAAACGTGCTTTTTGCTATTAAGGTTCTATTCATCCTTTCTGACATGCCATTCTGCTCAGGTGTATAAGGATTAGTTTTCTGATGAATTATACCATTGTTCAAAAATATTTCTAACTCTTGATTGGAGAATTCACCACCATTATCGGTTCTCAATGTCTTAATTTTCATGTTCTTTTGATTTTCTACTAGATGTTTAAAATCTTTGAAATGATTCAACACTTCATCCTTAGATTTCAAAAAATAGGCAAATGTCATTCTGGTGAAATCATCCTCGAATAATAAAGAATATCTGGAATCACCTAATGATTTTGTTTCCATAGGACCACATAGATCTGCATGAACAATTTCTAGACAAGAATTTGCTCTTCTGCCCGGATGTTTAAATGACAGACGGGACTGTTTCCCTTCACAGCAAACTTTACAAATATCATAACTCTCAAAATTACCTTTGCTAATTAAGCCATCTACACCACCCATTATTTTCAAATCTTTATAATTCAAGTGCCCAAATCTACGATGCCAAATAACATCTGTTACAGTTGAAGCTGTAATAAACATTGTTTTGATTTCTCAATATTTAACCTGTAAACATTTTCAACTAAATCTGCAACAGCAACCAAATTATTTCGTCTGTTATATAATATTGCAACAGTTTTCTTCAAAAACCTTTTGAATCAGAATATTGTGTTTCTGGGTACCAACAATCGTCCTAAACATGACTTCTCCTGAACATAGTACTGGGATTGTAGTTTCATTTGCTATCATTATTTCCTGTAGTTCACAGTCATTTTACATTCTGTAACCAATCTTTTCTTGCAGTGAGATGTAAACTATCTCCTGAATCAATATACCAGTCCGTAACATTGTACTGACCACTTAAAAATACAACATTGAATGCTCCCGATGTTTTATGTTTTGAACCTTTTTCATGTTGTTGATGATCATTCGGACATTTATTTTTATAATGACCAAATTTTTTACATTGATAACATTTAACACCTTTGAAATCACGTTTTTCTTTTGTACGATGCTTGAAAACATTTGATTTGCTGATAAACGCTCCACCTCTTGCAGAATCTTCGATCTGCATATCCAACAGTTTGGATTTAATGGAATCTGTGGTTATTGCAATTCCCTCTTTTGTACGATGCTTGAAAACATTTGTTTTGCTGATAAACGCTCCACCTCTTGCAGAATCTTCGATCTGCATATCCAACAGTTTGTATTTAATGGAATCTGTGGTTATTGCAATTCCCGAGTGTTCAATCGCCATTATCATGGGCGCGTATTTCTCAGATCACCTTGCAAGCAATAAAGAACCAATCCATTCGCCATCTATTTTAAAACCTGTACGACGCAGCTTTGAGCATTTTCAATAACTAGATTTACATAGTTTTGCATTAAATCTCTATTTTCTAATCGTAATGATATTAATGATCGAAGTAAACTTATCTTACGATTGAATTCAGAATCATCATACAAGGATTTTAATTAATCCCATAATTCTTGAGCTGTCTTAACTTATTTTATATGCACGAATAACGATGTATCTATAGTTAACACTAATTTCGCTTTTGCCCTGGTAACTTTGTCCATAATTTCTATACCATCCAGACATTTTGTTAATCCGTCGAGCACAAGGAAATTTTCCGCGGCAAATGCCCACTCATCGTAATTTTCCCGACCTAACAATTTCGGCACACTTGACATATAGTTTACAGCCATACTTATGCAGTTTGGTTTATTTTCACTATTATTCAATGGTTTTTCGTGGGTCTGGGCCCATAACCTGTTAGAATTTTCGATAATGAAACACGCACCTTTCACATAGACTTATATTTTATATGTGACAATTATATTCACAAGCGTCTAGTCCCCGGCCGCAACTTTACTTCCCATATTGTAGGCATGCGCTACGGCAGTAATAATAACGAACATAGCGGTAACGTAAATAAATGTAGGGAACGAAGTTCAAGTTCAAATAAATTTTAAACAAACGACACGTCTCTCTGTCAACTTTATACTGTGTTGGTGTGTTCACGTATCACCGTGCTAGTGCGGAATGGATAACAATAAATTGTGCTGTAAAAACTGTAAAAGTACTTTTGGTTGTATATAACTATAACCTCACAAAACATGTGAAAAGTTTCATGTCGGTGATGAGGATTATTTAAAAACTCTTTTGAAACGGGGCAATACTCAATATAATTTCTCATGCAATGTATGCCATAAAAAGTTTAATCACAAAAAAAATTTAACATTTCACTCTAAAACCCATGTGAGATACAATCAAGAGTCTGAAACCTGCATTATCCCAACGGAGTATAGCAAACCTAATCTCACTGCAAAATGTGCAATGTGCCACACTGATTGTTGTAACAAGAAGGCTGTTTTACGGCATCATGAAGAAGTTCATAATATTACAATAAAAGAGAAGTCCTTTGAATTGGCTAAACTAGTAGAATTTTATGCATGGAAAGAAAAGTTTGAGTATGACACTAACAGCAAATTTGTTAGAGAATCTTCTAAGATATGGAAAACACATAAATACCTTTTTATTCATTATACATATTAAAAATTACGCCTATTATATTACTGTTTTCTGTTGAAGAATATAAATAAATAATTTGATATATTTATCATTTCATTACCTTATCTTTGTGTTTTTTCATTGCAACAGCGGCATATTATAGTACACAAAAATAAAAATAGATAAGTAGGTACAAGGTAACAAAAAAAACAACAAAATAAAAATAATTAAATTAATATTGCAAAGTTCTTTACTTCTTTGTCTGATCCCCACTTATACTGGGAAGTAAAGTTGCGGCCGGGGGCTAGACGCTTGTATTATATTCTGGAACATTCAGTTCATAGAAAATTACATATATAGAATATATATAAATTGCTCAACAGGTGGCTACAAAACATGGATTGTTAATATGAAAACCAACAGGTCGCACCTGTGAAACACATACAGTTTTTCAATATTTATGTTTTTATTCGTTGCCATCTCACGTAAAGCTCAAGAAAAAAACATAGCCGGAGTGAATTGTTGCGTTGCCGGGTGGAATTCGCTAAGGGCTAAAAGTCCCCACTTGAGTTTTTATGGCTGTCAAAACAAGCCATGGGAAGTGCAAACATTATTATGTCAAACTGTTATGCTGTGTTAAATTAGTATATGAAATCTAAAACTCCATAATTAATATAATTCATCACCTATACCGAAGGTAATATCTTAATCATTCATATTGCCATCATCTTCAAAGCTTTGGTGGCTTTGTGGATAATCGTTTCAAACAGGACCGTTTATTGCCTGTCAGCATAGGCCATTGTCGCTTGTTGACTCTAGAAAGTGTTGGATACAGCCGCGTGGTGGCGCGCTGGTTCCGAAAACTTGATGGTTACTTAATGTTATCTTATCTCCATAATTCAGAAAACTTATTTCTGTATATATATCTTGATGTATTCACACGAAATTGTGGCCTATTAGACAGAAACTTAAAACATATACATCCAGGAATGTGGTTTCTAATCCCACCTATGGTTCAACGTTTCACGTTTATTCACCTTGATAATCATATGTTAAATTGTCTTTGTTCATACTTGCCCAGAATATTCCTGTCAGTTCTATTGATAAATGAAGAACCATGATGCTGGTTGATTATTTTCCATGAAATACATTGTTATATTCCTCGATAGCAAATAAAATCTAATAACTTCGAGCGACGTTTTTGAATGAACAGTTTTTGTATCACTGTATTGATTCTTGAACGTTCTGTGCGAATTCGATGACATGTGTGTTATCATTTTCTAAAGATTGCGCATTTTCCACAAAAGACCAAATGTTTTAATGGGTAAGGCGGAGACATGTTTGATTCTCATTTTTAATTCTCTTTTCAAAACTAACCGAAATTAACTTCTTAAACAATATATTAATTCACAAATTTGATTTCAGGGCTTATTAGAACATGTCACAGTATTAGTAGGCGTATCAGTTAAAGGTAAAGCTGTTGCTGGTGTCATTCATCAACCTTATTACAACTACAAATCAACTATTAATAATGTGGGTCGAACTCTATGGGGTTTAATAGGATTAGGTGTTGGAGGTTTCACACCAAAAGATCCTCCTGTAGACAAACTAATAATTACAACCACTCGATCACATTCTGATGCAATAGTGCAAAAAGCTTTAGATGCCCTCAATCCTACCGAAGTTCTTAAGGTTGGAGGTGCTGGATATAAGGTAAATTAATTTGGAACAGTATTCAAATGTAGTTCATGGCGTAAGATAAATTACTGTTTTTGTCAATAACTTGGATGAAAATAATTCTTCTCTTCTAGAGTTTGAAGAAAGCTGGAAAGTTCATAAGTGGAGAGATTTGGTTGCTCTATGAATAATCATAGAAAATCTGAAGCTTATAAGCTAGGTATCTGTGAATTTTGATATTTTGCCGCGTTTTATTCTAATATGTTTGAAATATATCTATTTATTTTGTTAGATCATATAAATATAATGTTTTGCAACATGGATGTCTTCAAATGAATGTGAGATGCCCTCTTAACCACAGTTAATTTTTGTCATAAACTTCGATTGAGGAACATGTGAATAAGTATAAGCCATTTTGTAGAGCTTCATACTTTATGATATATTCAAATAATGAGAAACTCTTGGAAAATAATGTTTTTATCATTATATTGATGTTCCCGATGAATGGAACAGGTATTAATGATTCACAGATTTCAGTTTCTTCTTTTAATCATAACTGTTTTATTTGGCACAAATTCGTCTAAATTTTGGTAGATATACATGGTTAGAAAATGCTGAAGATGTACAAATAATACACTTGTTGATCATTGTCATAGTGAAACTATTATCCCGTGGTTTTATTTCCACTAATTTTAACTTGAAGGTAATGCTGCTGATGGAAGGGAAGGCTCATGCCTACGTATTTGCAAGTAAGGGATGCAAAAAATGGGATACCTGTGGCCCAGAAGCAATTCTATCAGCTATTGGAGGAAAATTGACTGATTTTCACGGAAATTATTATAATTATGGGAAAGATGTTCAATATCCTAATTCAGCTGGAGTTTTCGCTACATCGAGAAATACAAATCATGATTTGTTATTATCGAAGTTACCGAAAGATGTCCTGGATAGTTTACTTTAATTTACAGCATTCCATATCGATAAGTTATGGTTAGTTTGTCTATTGTGTTTTTGTCCAGGCAATAAGTACGGAAAAAGACCATAATAAAAAAAAATATAGTAAGCTAGAATTTCAATTTTTTTTTGCATTTTGTTCCTAATACCCCCCATAGATCATTCATGACTATCAAGACCGCGGGGGTCGACCTGCCTACCCCCTCAAAACGGGGTTTCAACCCCTCAGGAGCATTCTTATAAAAACAATCCAAAATTAATGAATTAAGAGCTGAAAAAAGACCCCCAGTGTGTTTTTGGGTCGCTGATCACGATTCCGCAATTAGTTTTCTCGGAAAACTCCCTCCAGACGGGAAATTTGGGTCGCTGATCACGATTCCGCTGTAATTTTCCCCAAAAAAGTCTCCAGATGAAAAATTCGCAAAATTTGAGATTTTCCTGAGACGTTTATGAATAATAAAGTATAATTTTGTTGCAAAAATTATTTCTAGTAGGTTTTTTGGGTCGTGGATCACGGTTCCGCTGTTATTTTTCCCAACAAACTCTCAAGATGGAAAATCCCAAATTTCCCATCTGGAGGGAGTTTTCCGAGAAAACTAACAGCGGAATCATGATCAGCTACCCAAAAACATACTGGGGGTCATTCTTGTAACAAAATTATACTTTATTATTCATAAACGTCTCAGGAAAATCCCAAATTTCCCGAATTTTCATCTGGAGAGTTTTTTGATAAAAATAACAGCGGAATCGTGATCACCGACCCAAAATACCTACTAGATGTCATTTTTGCAACAAAATTATACTTTATTATTCATAACCGTCTCAGGAAACTCTCATATTTCCCGAATTTTCCATCTGGAAATAGATTTTGGGAAAAATAACAGCGGAATCGTGATCAGCGACCCAAAGTACCTACTAGATATTCTTTTTGCAACAAAAGTATACTTTATTATTCATAATCGTCTCAGGAAAATCTCATATTTCCCGAATTTTCCATCTGGAAAGTTTTTTTGGGAAAAATAATAGCCGATTCGTGATGAACGACCCAAAAAACTTACTAGAGGTCATTTTTGCAACAAAATTTTGAATTATATATTATATATATATATTTTCCAAATTTCCCATCTGATGGAAGTTTTCTGACAAAACTAACTGCGAAATAGTGCTACCCAAAAAACATACTGGGGGTCATTTTCGGCTCTTAATTCATCAATTTTCTAAACTTTTGGATTGTTTTTATAAGAATGCTCCTCTGAGGGGTTGAAACCCCGTTTTGGGGAGGTAAAAAGGTCGACTCCCGCGATCTTGATAGTCATGAATGATCTATGGGGTATTAGGAACAAAATGCAAAATTTTTTTTGAAATTCTAGCTTACTATATTTTTTTTAATTTTCTGGTTCGTTGCCTGGACTAAAAAGTACAAACTTGAAAAGATTACAGATTTTCCTGTAAAGGTGCCCTCAAAGAAATATGTAATATAATTGTAAATTTATTTTTTTGCTGAAAACAGTTACAGATATTAATGAGTTGCAGTGTGAAATTTGAATTAAATTGTCATTCTACAATATTTCCGTAGCACTAGCTATTATATTGAGATTGAAAAATAAAATGTGAATATAATACCTTAATTTATTATTTTTTTATTAAGAATACATTACGCTAAAGAAGAATATTCCAATTATTGAGTAAGAGAACAACAAAAAAAGAATGGATACAATACAAACAAACATATAAGCTACATAAACAATTTAGAGAATGCGAGAATGTAAACAGCTTGTTGTTTGCACTTAGTGAGTAAAACAAAACCAGATCAGGCGTCTTGAGAGGAAATGAAAAGTAAAAGTTTAAACAAAAAAATGAAGAGAAATTGTTTCTGCATGACTTCGTAATAAGCCACAAACAATAGACTCACCACAAAAAGAGAGATGTTGGAAGATTAGTGGAATGTAATTTTATAAGCTGCGGGTTAACCGGACTTACGTTATGAGCTTACAGGCGGAAAATCAGGACAAATATCAGAAGAGTTGTGGTCACTTCTTGGAGCGGTGACGGCATCCTTAGATGCACGTCATAACAACTATTTTCGAGCGAGCGGCGTTGCTTCACTTCGTCGGTTCGTGTTCAACGACAACTGCTTGGAGATGCGGGCGGAATAACGTGAGGAAAGATAAATGTATCTTATCCTTGAATAAAAAGAGTTGAAGAACGAAATGTCAGGTTGCCAAATTACTATAACTTATCGGACAAAACAAATACTAAACTATCAAAGAGTTCACACTATAACACTATGAATAAGAAATATTCACCCTTATCCACTAAAAATACTCTTAAGTACTGAGGACCTTTCGACTACCAGAGTATTAATTAAATTATAAATCAAAATGTGCCTGCTTAAATACTGTTTGGGGATAATAATGCAAAGACGGGGTGACCCTCAGCTGGAGATAAATCGGAATTTAATAAATTGCTTTTTCGTTTTATTGCAAATTTCCATAATTTGTTCTCTATATTTGCAATACAACCAGTTTATAAATGTAAGAACAAGCTAAAAAACCGTTTTGACAACACCTTTGACAAAGTTGCGGACTTCGACAAATCCGGGATTTACAAAATCGATTGCGTCGTGTTCAAAATGCTATGTGGGTCAAACGTAAAGGAACATTCTATCTCTGTATAAAGAGTGTTTTGCCCATATAAAGAAAAATAATGGTGAAAAATCAGCGTTAGCCGAACATATTTTGAATACAGGTCACACCATTTCTCAAGAAACTTTATCACTTTTAAATATCTAGATAATTTAAAAGGGATGGAAATGTATAAACGAAAAAGCAATTTATTAAATTCCGATTTATCTCCAGCTGAGGGTAACCCCTTGTTTGAATTATTATCCCCAAACAGTATTGAAACAGGCACATTTTGATTTATAATTTAGTTTATTCTGATGATGGCTAATTGGTAGCCGATAGGTCCCGAGTACTCTTAAGATTATTTTTGTGAATAAGGGTCAATATTTCTTGTTTGTAGTAAAACAAATAATAATAATTAATGCACCCAACAAAAATGTGAAAATTGAAAACTGAAAACAAGCGGCGGAGCAAAATGTATGAAATTAAATTAAATTGTGGCAATACCGAACAATCTGTCCACCAAAAATGCGGAATCTTTTTCAAAAATTCCCTAACGGAAGAGGACATATTTCAAGCACGAGATACTGTATTGTACTATTGGTCGTCACTAAGCTAACAATACGAATAATCCCGTCTTTACCCGGATGCACATCTACAACCCAAGTCATTTGCCATTGCAAAGGAGGTACCAACTCGTCTTTAAGTAAAATGAGAGTCTGATCTTTAATATTGTACCATTTGGAGCATTGATGCAGAGTGTGAAGGTACTCAGAAGAGCAGCGAGACAATACGTCTTGCATTAAGCGCTACATTAACTGCCATCGAGTCAAACGATTAATTGCGCTTTCTTCACAATTAGGCACAGGAAGACAAGTGAGAGGTTCAAATGTCAGGAGATGAGCTGGAGTGAGAGCTCGATAATTATTCGCATTCGAACTCGACGGATATAACGGACGAAAGCAAAGCTTCTATTTTGGTAAGAAGAAAAGTATAAAGTTCCTCGAAAGTCAATATTTGGTCACCAAGAACTCGACGAAGATGAGTTTTGATTGATTTTACGCCCGCCTCCCATAGACCCCCATGTGAGGTGCTGCGGGCGGGTTGAAATGCCAAGCAATATTTTCTGAAGAAGCGGGTTCTTTGAAAAATTGTGAAATTTGACGATGAGCACTAACGAAGTTTGTTCCACAATCGGAATAAATATGCTGGTAATGATCACGCCGAGAAAGAAAAAGTCTCAGAGAAAACCATCAGCTGATGAGTCAGAAACAAGTTCAAGATGAAGAACTTTCGTAAAGAAACATACAAACAAACAAAGATAAGCATTTAAGGACTTGGTACCACGAGTTTTAGACAAAGTAATAGAAAGAGAGCCAAGATAATCAACTCCAAAATGGTGAAAAGGTTTTACATCAAAAAGCGTGAAGCGGGTAAGCCTTTAATGTGGGAGTCATTCCGAATAACCATGTATATTACTAATTCGACAAAATTATTTCAAAATGATGAGATATAATTGCGGATCTGTACGAATTATCTATCAAAGGGAACAAAAAACCGGTTTTGGTACAATGAAGCGGCCGAGTAACAATAAATAACAGCTGTCTAAAACTGCAAAATGATATTATCTTATGTTATTAGAAGTACGATTTTCTACTATGATTCGAGACTGTAATTAGCACCCAAAATTAATAAATCCGCTGATCGAAGTGGCCAAAAAATTTCTGCATGAATTTGTAATGACCTACAAATAATACTCGCCACAAAAAGAGATATGTTGAAAGATTAGTGGATTGTAATTTTATAGGTTGCGGGTTAACCGGACTTCCCTTTTGAATCTGGAGGCGGAGGATGAGGATAAATCGCAGAAGAGCTGTAGTCACGTCCTGTGGCGGTATGAGCGGCGACGGCGTCTTAGATGCACGTCTTAATAAATATTTTCGAGCGAACGAACAGCTCATGTTCGATGACTACAACTGCTTGGAGAAGCGGGCGGGAAGAGGTAAAAGTGAGGAAAGATATCTAATCCTTCAACAAGAGGTGAACAATTATTATAACTAATCGAACAAAGCAAATACTTATAATTAAGGCACCTAACAAAAATGAAGAAAAAAGAAAACTTAATGTACAAGCGGCGGAGCAAAAGGTATAAAATTAAATTAAATTGTGCGAATACCGAACAGACATATTTGCTTCTAGTTGAAAGATCCACAAAACGAAAACGTGACAAATACGTATTTTGTTTATTTTAATAACAATATATTGAGAATGGTTCTTTCATATAGTGAGTGGCATGCTCAGAGTGAATTATTAACTGGGTATAACTAAGTTATAATTCCCTAGATACTATGGTCTGAATTTGTAGTTATTTTTCAGGAAACCTGTATGAAATTACTGTAAATTGGTTAATTATGAATATCTATGTCATCGTTCAAGACTACATTACTATTCTGTCTAACGTGTTTCAGAATTTCTACTGATTCTAATATATATTTTGTTTGTGACTTTCCTGTTGCTGAATATCTGGGCTACTGGCAATTAACAGAATAGTAACGATATTGAGAAATTAAACACTAGTACGTTGATATAACTTTTATTTGTAACTTCCGTTACTCGAGTTTCTGCGTTATTACGCCATCTTCAGACTGTATTTTTTATAACGTTTGAGGATGGCGTCATTACGCTGAAATTCGAATAACGGAAGTTACAAATGAAAGTGATCAACAGAGTGGTGTTTAATTTTATACAATATGGATAATTTTATATCACAGAAGGGTGAAATGATAGAATTTTTTATAATAAAACATGTTTTGGATGATCTGACAAGTATTTATAATTAACCAATCAATAATTTTGCTAACACATTTTCTGGAAAGTCATATTAATCAAAGGCTTCATTATGTACACCCCACATGTACTTCCATACCTAGTAGTATTTGAGTAATTATATTATCTTAGTTGCATCCTGTTAACAATTTATTCTGAGAATACCATTGTTTGTTGAAATTTACTGTTATTGAAGAATAATTTTGTGTTCTATTCACATTTGAATGAATTCAAATGTTTCATTTACTGCAAAGAATCTCAATTTTGTGTATTCTTCATTAAATTTGTATGTTGAATTTCAATATTTGTCATTTAAGACATTAATAAATGTATCAACTCAAACTTCAGGTGAAACGAATGTCTCAAAACAATCATCTTGTGATTATGTATGTTAACAGTGATTTCACTTCATAACCCAATAGCACATAATACTTTGTAATTATAAGAACATGATTGTTTTATGAACATTTCTGCCGGAACACTTTTATATGATTGAAAACCAGTGAAGAAATTGTAAGATCATTTGATTGATATATTAATTGAAATATAGTAATTATTGATAATATAAAAATCATTAACTCAAATAAAAAATACACCTAAACACTTGCAATATTGAAACATACTTAAAATACATTTGTTATTCATTTCTTCAAATTGAATGAAGGTTATCTCAATTTTCAGAATGAGAATATTCTGATATATTCATTTTGATGAAAATCATTCATTATTATAATGCTATAAAAATAATTGTACTTTCATTCTGCATCATTTGGGTTTGAATTACTGCATTCCTTTAATCATAATTTCAATTGCTCTTGTAGTGATAGTTATCAATAATTTCAGTCAACTTGTCTTAACGAAGACCCTTGAAAAAGGTTTTAGTTCCATTGTTTTTGAAGGTTTTCCTTCATTAACTAATTTTGTAAATGTGTGGAACGATGAAATGTCTAAATCTCTAAATCCTACATATTTAGGTGAAATAAATATTAGCTTCAGTTTGAATTGATTGACTGAATAAACTTGGTAATTTTAATGTTTTCAATGAGTATTCCATTCTATAAAATTAGACAGTGTTAATCAGGGATGTAAGTAATTATAATAGATATAGAAATATCCTCCGTAAATCACGCACAAATATGATAATCGGTGTGAAATATGTTCTGTGTTATTTAAATAAAATATATTCATGTTATTAATGATTTTTAATTGACTACTTAATTTTTCAGTTTTCGACACCCGCAAACTGAAAATGAACTGCTGTAGCGCTTGGGATATAATACCATTGATGTTAATGTTTCAAGGTATATGATTTTCAATTTGCTTAGATGAATAAACGTAAAAGATTGAACCATAGGCGGGATTCGAACCCACATTACTGGATTTTAAAATTTTTATTTAATTAAGTTTGTATAAATATATATAGATATAGAATTAAATCTTCTGAGTTATAAAGATAACTTAGATAATTTAACATAGGATTGTAAAGATGAATAAACGTAACAGATTGAACCATAGGCGGGATTTCTAGTACAGGGTGTTTACCAATTACACCACTTTGGTCCCGTTAGATTTTTATATTTTTGTAAATATAAACCTCTGAAAGGATAGTAGATCATTAATGAACACAATGCGATTCGATGCCCTACCATAGATCAATTATTCACGCACATTCATCTAAAGATCAGTCGTTTTGAAGTAAGGATTGTAGGTTAAAGTATTGCTATGGTTGACAACTACTTGACAGTACTTATTCAATGACAGCATCCCGGTTCTTCTATAGAAATTCAGTAATGTGGGTTAGAATCCCGCCTATGGTTCAATCTTTTACGTTTATTCATCTTTATAATCCTATGTAAAATTATCTAAGTTGTCTTCATGATTCAGAAAATTTAATTCTATATCTCTTGATGTACCTACACGAAATTGTGGCCAATTAGGCAAAGAAACTTGTTTATACTTAACCAGAACATTTCTCAGTCAGTTCTATTGAAATATATAAGAACCGGGATGCTGTCATTGAATAAGTACTGTCAAGTAATTGCCAACCATAGCAATACTTTAACCTACAATCCTTATTTCAAAACGACTGAACTTAAATGAATGTGCGTGAATAATTGATTTATGGTAGGACATCGAATCACATTGTGTTCATCAATGATCTATTATCCTTTCAGAGGTTTATATTTACAAAAATATAAAAATCTAAAGGGACCAAAGTGGAGATTTGGTGAACACCCTAAACTAGAAATCCAGTAATGTGGGTTCGAATCCCGCCTATGGTTCAATCTTTTACGTTTATTCATCTTTATAATCCTATGTTAAATTATCTAAGTTATCTTCATAATTTAGAAAATTAAATTCCTTATCTCTTAATGTGGCCAATTAGGCAAAGAAACTTTAAACTTGTTTATACTTAACCAGAACATTTCTCAGTCAGTTCTATTGAAATATATAAGGACCGGGATGCTGTCATTGAATAAGTACTGCCAAGTAATAGCCAATCATAGCAATACTTCAACCTATAATCCTTACTTCAAAACGACTGGACTTTAGTTGAATGTGCCTGAATAATTGATCTATGCTAGAGCATCGAATTGTATTGTGTTCATCAATGATCTACTATCCTTTCAGAGGTTTATATTTACAAAAATATAAAAATCTAACGGGACCAAAGTGGTGTAATTGGTAAACACCCTGTACTAGAAATCCCGCCTATGGTTCAATCTTTTACGTTTATTCATCTTTATAATCCTATGTCAAATTATCTAAGTTATCTTCATAACTCAGAAAATTTAATTCTATATCTATATATATATTTATACAAACTTAATTAAATAGAATTTCTTGCAAATTCCTACATGCCTATTTATAATGTTAAAAGTGTATTAGGTAGAATGTCAAGTATATTTCCATAACTGACAAACCTTTTTCTATTAGCTCGTAAATCTAACATCTGGTTTGAAAGTGAATACTTAAATTTATTTGTCTCGTTCTCTCGTCTCTAGGCGATCACTTACTGTGTTGACATGAGCACGCATTTATTAAAATTTCTGCTTAGCAGTGGATTTTTGATAATTATACTATAGCATTGAGGTTTACAATTTCGTGTATTCGGGTTTCGGTTCGTTTCGGAGACGTGGGCATTTTAATTGAAATTGGTGCGATAAGGACTCTTTGTGTAATACAATTAGTTTTAAGTAATCAAGTTTTAGACATAATAAGTCTTCTGATGATAGTCATGAGACCGAAACGTACGTACAGACAAGAAAATATAAAGCATAAGTGTTAATGTGACCTATTTCCCGAGAATTTATATATAATAATATGTATAGTAGATGTACTATGACAGTTCTCCACCAAAATCGACCTTTTTTGCATGTAAATCTCCATAAGGAAATCTAAGGTTCATTTTGCAGAAAACCGTCCATTCCAAGGTCATCCACAATCGCGCATGCGCAGTCATAGAAGTATATGGTTCACCAATCGATGGTCTATGGTTTGGTAATTTATGGTACCCCAACTATGGTCTATGGTTCAACAATCGATGTACAGGTAGGCTATGGTTTGGTAATGTATGATTCTCCCAACCATGGTCTGACCAATCTATGTTTTTTCCAATCTGCAGTCTGTGAACTAGTCATCTGTGTATTCGCATTCTACTGAAATGAATATTTTTTTCTACACACCAGATTCGAATCCGAGAAATAAATTCCAAAGTTAGGTGGCTTAACCGCTCAGCTATGAAGGACTTGAGAACAAGTGATTTTAATGTAGTAAATTACCTGAGTCACCTCTACTGAAATGAATTTTATCCTACACACCAGATTAGAACCCGAGAAATAAATTACAAAGTTAGGTGGCTTAACCGCTCAGCTATGAAGGACTTGAGAACAAGTGATTTTAATGTAGTATATATAATCTGAGTCAACTCTACTCAAATGAATTTTGTCCTACACACCAGATTCGAACCCGGGAAATAAATTCCAAAATCGGCGTCTTAACCGCTTAGCTATGGAGGACATGATAACAATCGACTTTAATGTAGTAGATATAGCTCCGGTCTACCCCAGGTTTGTCACGTAAAAGGTGGGTCTAGCCTAATGTCACCTTGATTGGTAATTGTTTCATCTTGATTATAGGTAAAGGTGAGCCTAACCTCATCCATAATAATTTTAAATCGAAAGAATGTGATTTCTATTTACACAATTAGTTTGAAAGTTGAAAATAGTAATTCTGAAAACGTGCTTCAATATTCAGACACATGCTTCAACATTCAGACACCTGTTCAGACACATGCTTCAACATTCAGACACATGCTTCAACATTCAGACACGTGGTTCAACATTCAGACACATGCTTCAACAGACGGTGACGTAATCATCGTTTACGAACTATGATGGTCGGATGAGGAATAAAATGTGAATAATAATGATTATATGAATATCTTCATTGGCGATCTACACTATTTTTCTTTGAAGGCAGATGGGTAAGATTTGTCACAAACTTCATACGTTAAAGCGTATATATATATATATATATATGTTTCTTCTTAGGTTCTCGCGGACGTAATGTGTAGAACTGGATTCTCGGGTATTGATCCGCGTTGTGTGGTTTCGGTCCTCAAAAGGACCAATTTCACGACGTTTCGGCAAAGTCGCATTTGCCATCTTCAGGTGATTCGACCGTAGAGTCTGGAAAATCTAGTTCGCCTAGATTTTCCAGACTCTACGGTCGAATCACCTGAAGATGGCAAATGCGACTTTGCCGAAACGTCGTGAAATTGGTCCTTTTGAGGACCGAAACCACACAACGCGGATCAATACCCGAGAATCCAGTTCTACATATATATATATATATATATATATATATATATATATATATATATATATATATATATATATATATATATATATATATATATATATATATATATATATATATATATATATATATATATATATATATATATATATATATATATATATTCTTTTATTGATATTCTTGAACCATTTGTAATATTTGTAAGTTTTCTTGGTATATTGGTCCGTATATATACTGAAAATGAAATAAAAATTCTGTTTGACGTTTCGACAATGTTTATTGTCTTTATCAAAATTTAAAATTTTGATAAAGACAATAAACATTGTCGAAACGTCAAACAGAATTTTTATTTCATTTTCAGTATATATACGGACCAATATACCAAGAAAACTTACAAATATATATATATATATATATGGTGATTTGAATATTGAACTTTTACCTTTTTATTTTATATCTATGGAATTAAACACAAGGTTCATTGAATGCTAACTTTTAATATTTAAATTTCTATGACTCTAATTTATCTAGGGTATTAACTTCTACAATCTCGAGTATTAGTTTTAACAATTTTATGATCTAACCTCAAAATGATTATTTCGATATATCTTTGTTTACAAAGTTATAATCTACAATCTTTCTTTCAGATTTACAGACAGATAATAATACAATGGAGAAATAACAAATAAACTTACGTTTAATTTATATCCAAGAATATGTTTTTTTTAAATGTAGGCAATGTTCACTTGGCTTGATTTTCTTATTAATTTGATAATCACTTCATCAGAACACAATTACTTTGCTATTCACAAAACACAGGTAAACAATGTTGTTACTTCTTTAGAAATCAGGAACTGTTGATAATTGTTAACTTGTCTTATTCTTTTTCAAAAGATATAAAACCTTAAATGATGTATTGGAACGTTGTCGAAGACTAACAATTATACGATGCTACTTGTGAATTATGGTTATAATAACTTTTAAAAACTTTGTTCAAAGACTGGGAACACTACTTGACTTGTATAAATTACTTATTTGCTTCGGTTACTTTCAACCTTACGAAGCTACTGGAACACTTGGGTTCACCGATGTTTATCCAATAATCTAAGGTTATGGAAATCTTTTGAGTAGCTTGAGTATCTTGACTCTTCAGATGTTGATGGCTAACTGACTTGGCTTGATCTTCAGAATCCTTTTATAGGCCTTCAAAAAGGACGCCAAGTATTTTCAAAAATAACCAATGAGGTGCTTAGTTTACCTATCAAGAATGCTTTGTTGATTGTTGCAAACTGACAGAACTTTTACTTTGTTACTAATCTGACGTCTATAAAATTTCATCGACCAATCAGAATTTAGTATTCTTTAAATTTTTAATTATTGGAGATTTTCAACTTATTTTAAATGATGATGATTCCTTCTTTTTAAATTCATATTGCCTACATTTTTCCACACACTTTGGTATAAGATAACCTATGATTATGTTATTATTAATATGATTATTCCTATAATTATTATAAATTTGACAGTTGTCACTATTAAAAACTAATACATAATATAACATTTCTTTAACATTATATAACTCAAATTTACTAATCCTAACTTATATCTACAACATTTTTCAATAGTTTGTGCTATCTGATGATAGTTTTTGTAATCATTTTAATTATGATTTCTTCCTCCGTAACACTGTAGTTTATTCACTTTCACTGAAGTTCTTGTTTTTCACTTTTATTCTAATTACATTGTTGTTTATTATGTTTTACATTGTTCATTATATTATACTAACTATTATTTAACTTTTAACATTGTATTTAATTCCATATAATATCTTTTTATTAATCTTTTCTGATTTTCAATGTTCGGTAAGTTCTAATTTTATCATTTCATTGTTTAGGAAATGAAATCATAACAAATTCCCCTAAATCAATTTTAGCATATTAATCAACATTAATATTTAAAATTTGTTAATCTTTTGATTTTATTTTCTTTAACTAGATTTATTAATAATTATACTTGTATATTTGATCAATATTAAATATTCCCCTTATCTTTCCAGTTTCAGGATTCATTAATTCATAACTATTTTTAGCATTTTCATTTGTTACCACATATGGACCTTCAAAAACAAAACATAATTTTCCACATATATTCTTTTTATTATTAGTTACTCTCATTGCTCTTACTATTACTAATTCACCTATTTCAAATTTAATTAACTTCCCTCTTTTTCTCATTTCCCTACTCATATACTTTCTTGCATTTCTTCCTATCCTATTACTGATATCTTTCAAAATTTCATTTCATTCTACTGAATTTTCATCTAACCATTTTCTATCAGGTTCTTCACCTTTCATAATTAATACAGGTGTTTTCTCTGTTGTAGTATTTGGACAATGATTTAAACATTTTTCTACCCTGGATATTGATTCATCCCATAGACGATGTTTACCCTCACAAGATATCCTTAGATATTTTACTACTTCCTGTATATATCGCTCTGATGGATTGGATTGAGGATGTCTGATGCTTGTTAATTGATGAAAAATTAAATTCCTTTTGCAAAAATACTTGAAACGGGTGTTTTTGAAATAAGTTGCGTTATCTGTAATTAACTTTCTTGGTCTACCAATTTCTTTAAAATAGTTTTCTAAATTATGCATTACTTCTTTACTTTTTGTCGTTTTGCAAGGATATAATTTTATATATTTAGAAAATAAATCTACTACAACTAAAATATGTCTATTTCCTTTTTCTGTTACTTTTAACTCACTTGAAAAATCTATTGCTACTACTTCTAAACATTCTTTTACTATAATACTCTTTGCTAAATTATGATTAATTATATTTTTAGGCTTTGCTCTTTGGCATATATCACATTTCTTTGTGATTTCCTTTGCTATTTGGTAATCTCCTTTTCCTATATAATTTTCTCTAAATATGAGCCACATTTTTCTTGCTCCTATATGATTGAATTCATTATGTAAATGATTTAAAATTTTTAAAGTTAGGTCTTGATTTATTCTGTATAATTCTTTCCTGCCTATTTCTTGTAAATAAATTCCCTCTTTGATTTTACATTTCTTTTTATCCTTCTCTGATAAAGTACTTTGATTGTTTTTAATACTCTCTAATGAAAATAAACCCCTTACTTCTATTAAAATATTTGCTCCTACTTTATATTTTCTTTTATCAATTTTTAAATTTCCCTCTTCTCTTGTTAAAGTATCAGCTATTATATTTAATTTTCCTGGAATATGTTTTATTTCAAAATCATATTCCTGTAATAACAAAATCCATCTTTGAATCCTACTGTTTGCAAACTTGTTTTTAAATATACTTGTTCATGCACTATGATCCGTCTCTACCCATACTTTATTCCCTAACAAATAAAATCTTAATTTCTTTACACAAAAAACTATGCTTGCTAACTCTAATTCAGTGACACTGTAATTTTTTTCATGAACTTTTGTCATTCTAGACACAAAACTTATGGGAACTTCTTCATTATTTTGTTTTTGTAATAAAACACCACTGAATCTTTGTTTAGAAGCATCTGTTCTTAATATGAAAGGTTTATCATATTGTGCATGGTAAACTTTTAATTTTTGAATGAAAATGTCTTTTAAATTTTGGAAAGCTTCGTGTCTTTCATTATCCCATTTCCATCTTACCCCTTTCTTAAGTAATTCTACTAATTTAATTTCCTTCTGACTTAAATCAGGAATGAGCCTTTTGAAATAATTTATCAAACCTAGGAATCCCCTTAAAGTTTTAAGATTTGTGGGTCTCTTGAAATTTTTAATTACATCTAGCCTATCTTCATCATTTCTGAACCTTCCCTCGTTAATTTATAACCCAAAAATTTAATTTCTGTTTTATAGAATTCACATTTCTCAATATTTATTTTCAAACCTGCTATATCTAATTCATTCAAAACTAATTTTATGTGATCTTTATGATCTTCTACTGTTCTAGAAAATATTAATATGTCATTTATGTAATGAACTACAAAAATTTCAAATCTATTTAATATCTGCTTCATACTTCTAACTAACGCACTGCATGCACTTTGAATACCAAAAGGCGTAACTTTAAAACGATACACTTCTCTATCTATCATAAAACCATTGTAATCTCTACAATTTTCGTGTAATGGAATCAACCAGAAACTATGCCTTAAATCAATTTTACTAAAAACTTGTGCCTTTACTATTCTACCAAAAATTGACTCTATATTTTTAGGGGCTTCATATTGTCGTACTGAAAAACTATTTAATGTTCGAGCATCTAAACATAACCTAATATCACCATTTGACTTTTTTGCGATCACAATAGGGTTCATATATTTTGTTTTACTTCTTTCTATTATGTCTTGTTCTAGCATTTCACCGATTTTCTTTCTTACATCTTCTATGTACTTGTATGGAATTGGATAGTTCTTGGATTTAAAATTTTCAATTTCTTTGACTTGGAATTTATGAATATATTTACTAGCTATACGAGTTTCATCTATTATTAGACCTTTATGTTGTGAAATTATTTCTGATATGATTCCCCTATACTTCTCGGATACTTTCATCTGCGAGATTATTTCATTTAAATTTCTGCTTAAGTCTTTTCTTTCGACCGTATTTATTATATTGCAACCTTCATATGGTCTGTCAATATTTTCATTTTCCCCCTTCCCTATCTTTATAATTTCATCTAACAACTTTATTTCCTTTTCCTCGTAATCTATTATAATTCCATGCTTTTCTAATTCATCAGTTCCCATAACAATATCCAATTTCATATTCGGTACTACAAATAATTGCATTTCTAGACTTGACTTCCCTATTATAATATGCTCAGTAATCATTTTTGACACTTCAGTAATTTTATTTCCACTAATATTTACTAACTCTACTTTTGGTATTTTTAATTGATTTGTTAATTTTACTTCAGACAATAGTTCTTCCCTCATTAATGATATTTCTGATCCCGTGTCACACAAAATTTCTACTTCTTTCCCTTTTAAAAACCCTTTTAATTTAATTAAACCTATACTTTCTTTTTCTTCCCTTTGCTGTTCGTAGTCAATGTATTCCCTCTGATGTTCGTATAACACATTGACTTGGTATTCGTGCTTACTTAAAAATCCTGTTGTTGATTGTTCTGACTTGAAGAGTCTTCCCTTTCCTGTTCTCTTTCAATTCTATTGCAATTTACCTCCCTTTGATTATTCTGATTTCTATTGTCTTCATTACGATTTTCATTTCTATTATTCCTATTAATATAATTCTGATTACTATCATCCCTATACCTATTTTGGTTATTATTATTATTATTGTATCTATTTTCCCTGTTATTATAATTCTGGTTCCTATTCTCCCTATTTCTATATTTATTTTGATAATTATTATTATTTTGAAATCTATTGTTATTATAATTTTGATTTCCCCCATAATTATTTTTATTTTCATAATATGCATTTTGTTGCCTATTTTCTACGTTATTTTTATTATCGATTCGGTTTAAATACGATATTAATTGATTCATGTTTTTAAGGTTAGAAATTGATATTGCCTCCGATATTTGGCTTCGATATTGTCTCGAAATATATAGCACTATTTCTTCCTCTCGCATCTTTGGCTCTAAATATTGCGCTTCATTATACAAACTAAGTGCATAAGCACTCATGCTTTTTTTAGTTTCTTCTATGTATTTCTTAAAATATAACGTCTCGCGACATTTCGATTGCTCATTTTCACCCCAAAAATTCTCTAAAAATTCAACTATAAAATCATCTAGACTATTTATTTCCCTTTCCTTACAGTTAAACCATAATAATGGTTCATCAACCAATCGTTCTCTTATTAATTTTTTCATTCTCTCTAGACTCCTTACATACTGTATTTCATTTTTTAAATCTTTCACAAAAATGCATGGATGTAATAATTTTATATTTCCATTAAATTTTATCGTATTTTCATGACCTACATTTCTGTATTCTATATTCATTCTCTCTTCAGATCTATTCTCAATTCTTTTAATCCTTTCTTCCTGTTCATTTATTATTTTATCCTGTTCATTTATCATTTAATCCTGAATTTCTTTCATACTTTGTACATTCACATTCACATTTTCTTCAATATTCTTCCCCATATCATTCATTCGATTTTCAATAATATCTATTTCTTTCTCTACATTATTAAACTTTCTATTTACAAAGCTATTATATTCATCTAATTTAGTATCTATTCTTTCCTCAATATGTTGTCTTATTTCCTTTTTTCAGTTTCAACTACTCTCATAATTTCCTCAGTTCTTTTATCAAATTTATCATTCACTTCCTTAATTTCATCTTTTACATCATTCGTACTTTCTGTAATCTCATTAACTTTCATATCTAAACTTTCAAGCAACCTCATTATTTGAGATTGACTATCTACTACTGGTGGTCTCTCTGCCCTAATTATATCACCATCTTCATTAAATCCTATTAATTCTGGAGTACTTTGTCTATCTCCTTCCATTTTTACTTTCTTTTATTAATTAATCTAGTTTTCTAATTTACTTTGATTACGCGGATCTATTTGAATTTCCTTTTCAGAATGTCTTTTTATTTCCCTTTTTCAAATGGCCCCACGTTTGAGCGACAATTATTAAGAAAAGGTCTTTTGGTTTATATTGCCCCACGTTGTGGTGACAATTGATATAAAAACTCTTTACTGAGTTTTATTCTTTAATTATTATTTGAATTAATTTGAATATTTCAATGTTTTGAAATCTACCGGCTAGCTTTTATTTGTATTTTAAATCTTATGTTTGTTTTGATTTGAATAATGAACTTTTACCTTTTTATTTTATATCTATGGAATTAAACACAAGGTTCATTGAATGCTAACTTTTAATATTCAAATTTCTATGACTCTAATTTATCTAGGGTATTAACTTCTACAATCTCGAGTATTAGTTTTAACAATTTTATGTTCAAATAGATCTATGATCTAACCTCAAAATGATTACTTCGATTTATCTTTGTTTACAAAGTTATAATCTACAATCTTTCTTTCAGATTTACAGACAGATAATAATACAATGGAGAAATAACAAATAAACTTACGTTTAGTTTATATCCAAGAATATGTTTTTAAAAAATGTAGGCAATGTTCACTTGGCTTGATTTTCTTATTAATTTGATAATCACTTCATCAGAACACAATTACTTTGCTATTCACAAAACACAGGTAAACAATGTTGTTACTTCTTTAGAAATCAGGAACTGTTGATAATTGTTAACTTGTCTTATTCTTTTTCAAAAGATATAAAACTTAAATGATGTATTGGAACGTTGTCGAAGACTAACTATTATACGATGCTACTTGTGAATTATGGTTATAATAACTTTTAAAAACTTTGTTCGAAGACTGGGAACACTACTTGACTTGTATAAATTACTTATTTGCTTCGGTTACTTTCAACCTTACGAAGCTACTGGAACACTTGGGTTCACCGATGTTTATCCAATAATCTAAGGTTATGGAAATCTTTTGAGTAGCTTGAGTATCTTGACTCTTCAAATGTTGATGGCTAACTGACTTGGCTTGATCTTCAGAATCCTTTTATAGGCCTTCAAAAAGGACGCCAAGTATTTTCAAAAATAACCAATGAGGTGCTTAGTTTACCTATCAAGAATGCTTTGTTGATTGTTGCAAACTGACAGAACTTTTACATTGTTACTAATCTGACGTCTATAAAATTTCATCGACCAATCAGAATTTAGTATTATTTAAATTTTTAATTATTGGAGATTTTCAACTTATTTTAAATGATGATGATTCCTTCTTTTTAAATTCATATTGCCTACATTTTTCCACACACTTTGGTATAAGATAACCTATGATTAGGTTATTATTAATATGATTATTCCTATAATTATTATAAATAATTGTTGTCACTATTAAAAACTGATACATAATATAACATTTCTTTAACATTATATAACTCAAATTTACTAATCCTAACTTATATCTACAACATTTTTCAATAGTTTGTGCTATCTCATGATAGTTTTTGTAATCATTTTAATCATGATTTCTTCCTTCGTAACACTGTACGTTTATTCACTTTTACTGAAGTTCTTGTTTTTCACTTTTATTCTAATTACATTGTTGTTTATTATGTTTTACATTGTTCATTATAATATACTAACTATTATTTAACTTTTAACATTGTATTTAATTCCATATAATATCTTTTTATTAATCTTTTCTGATTTTTAATGTTCGGTAAGTTCTAATTTTATCATTTTATTGTTTAGGAAATGAAATCATAACAATATATATATACATCTCACTATATTCTGGGCGTCCTTACAAAAACGCGACTCTCAGCGTCCGGTCCAATTTTGTAACAGGGATTCATAAATTTTTGCACATATACTCGATGTATCATAAACAGATGTTACCTCACCAAATTTGAGCAAATTCTATGAAGTCATATACACTTCACTATATTCTCAGCGTCCTTTCATAAAAACGCACCTTGGCGTCTACAACATATACGAAGCTTTCATATCACAGATTCCTGGGCGTCCCCATATATAAAAACTGTTTACATGGCAGATGCCTGACCGTTCTGCGGCGTTGCCACGATTATGCTCCAATAGCAGTACCGAGTAGAGGCAAGGTAGAAATATCCAAGTTCTCCTCGATGCACAAATGCAATAGACACGAGCGGTCAAATCAAACGACGGTGAAACCGACAGACAAACACTTACAACTTCTGTGGTACCCGACTAGTGAAAGTGGACTGTTTATCTTTTGTGATGCATAAATATGAAACATAATCAGGATTCTGAATTCTTTCTATTTTAAGGACAAAAAAAAAATTGATTATCATCTACCGGCAAGAAAAGCAGCTTTCTTCTTTGAAAAAATATTTCGATTCTCCAGAAACAAATGTTCTTCTGAGATTCTCGATGATGCTTCCACCAGGAGTACTTTCCACCGTACTATCTGATGACTCTGGAGAATGGCCATTTAATAATTACATCAACAGATGCAACATTTCCAACTGAAAAAGATCACCGTCAAATGACAAAATGGAGTTACCCAATAAATGAAATAAATTAAATAAAGTTTTGCTAGATTTTTTTACCAGACCATTGCCAAAGGAGAGAAAGTTGTAAATGATTAGCCCATTTATTCTACATGAAGATATATGGTTGACGTTTCTGTTGCAAACTTTTTGGCAAGTCTTTACCAAACTTGTCCAATAAGGAGAATTGTTCTGATTGGAAACATTTGTCACTAGTACTAAAGAGACACGAAAAGATTAAGTCTCATGAAAACAATTTCGGATCTTGGTTGATTCTCTTAACTATAATATGAAAGGGAGTAGCTCATTTACATTCATTGGCTGTACAACAAAATATTTGTGTCGTATCATTGAATGAATAATTTCATCAATACAGTTTTTATGTCCACAATGTTTAGCTTCACTTGGTACATCTACCAAACTGTATGAAAATAATGATGAGAATTTCTCAAAATAGGCACGTTCTCAAAATTTAATTCTGTAAGTACAAAAATAATGACGAACCAATAATACACCCGAACATTTCTTATAAATTTCTCCATAAGATGAAGTCTCTTCAATGAGTTAAAATATTTCATTTTTATTTTTGGATTCATTTATAAAACGTTCAGCTAACTGAAATCTCTTAGAAATCGGCTGACAATTTATCATTAGATTTGGAAGATGTAGCACGTCAAGAGTTAGACGTTTATTGCGAATGATAGATAAATGGTTTTTATCCACGGATTTTTGAGAGTGCTTCTTTATCTATGAAACTTGGAGGGTGGGTTCAGGGTGTACCCCATATGGCTTGTGGTCAATTGGGATGACCGCATTCACGTGCTCCCTAGAAAAAAACGATCAAAAAGAATCGACATTGAAAACAAATAATATTTTCGTATTTTTCGGATCCGAATGCAATATTTCCGAAAAACGCAGCCTTCTCGAGTTAAAGGGGCTCTGAAAAAATAGCGATCAAAACATAAATCGGCTAATAATTAGATGATTGGAAATTTTATAATTGGAAGTTGAATTTTTTGTTACCATAACTTTTCTTCCCGATCAATATTTCGAGATATTCCAAAACAAACGAAAAAAAATCCTTCAGTTCAAGGGTTGAGAAAGTAGCCAAGGATGTTCTTGAGTGATTCCTAAAAATTTGAACACATATAATGGACTCCAAATGCACATTAACTCATTCTTGGCAGCTATTCAAAAGATAGTTACGATTTTTCAATGGATATTCGAAATTGGGCAGCATCCAGGGAAATTACGATAAATCGCGTTCTATTCTTTCGATTCTTACGAAATTTTAATTTTCCCTTGTGTTTTGTTCACTGGTTATGAATCTGTTGAGAGAATTTGGAAATTCAAAATATCGGAACCGAAATGGACCCTCTGTCCGTATTGGGACCATACGAAAATGATAAAAATAATTGTATCATATTTATGACTCAAAATAAAACCTTTTTCATATTGTTACTGTCATCTTTACATTTGCACATTCTACAGTTGAGAACATTGCCAATTTAGGTATTATTACAAGCTATGACAATTTACTTTTATCGATATTCTTTTTATAGGGCACTTATATTCGATCAATATTTTGATATTTTCTGGAAATTTCTTCAAAAATTGACTTTTGATCACCTCAGGTCCATATGTATGTAACCCAAAGGTATCATTATTATTTGAGAAGAGTATAGATACCCAAAAAAACCTAAATTTCCGTTGTTTCGATTGAAGAAGTCTCAAAAAAAAAATATTCTTATGAATAGTCATTGTGGGACATCCTCTGTGCTGATATGATGTATAAGTGTGGTTACGACTTACTAAAAGAATGAAAGGTAAGTATTGACAAAATTTTGAAAGATTTTCCGCGATAGCAATGACCTAACACACCAAAATACTGAACATACTTTGAGACTATCGATTAAAATTTGATATTATGGTGTTCTCAAATTAAGTATACCAAATTATGAGATACACTTTATGATAATTGTTTCTCGTAGCTCACCATTCCCTTTCTGTCGGAGCTAGCAAGTTGAAAATCTATATCATCAATGTTTTCCAGTTGTAATTAATCTTTTTTTGAAGTGAAAACTTCTTATGGCGCGTTAGGCACTTTTGTGGGAGAGCATTTTCAGCCGTTCTCGCGACAGATGAGATTTTACACAGATATACTCCGCGTGTATTCTTATAATATATGTATACTATACGCGCTCTTTGCATGGGCATTCGTTCGTGCTCTCGCGACAGACGAGATTACATACCTATATGTATACTCAGAGTGTATAGGTATGCGAGAGCGCTGCATGCTATACGCAGTCTTTGCATGGGCATTCGTTCGTGCCCTCGCGACAGACGAGATTGAGAGTTTTTTATATTTATTGAAGTGAAAACTTCTTATGGCGCGTTGGGCACTTTTGTGGGAGAGCATTTTCAGCCGTTCTCGCGACAGATGAGATTTTACACAGATATACTCCGCGTGTATTCTTATAATATATGTATACTATACGCGCTCTTTGCATGGGCATTCGTTCGTGCTCTCGCGACAGACGAGATTACATACCTATATGTATACTCAGAGTGTATAGGTATGCGAGAGCGCTGCATGCTGTACGCAGTCTTTGCATGGGCATTCGTTCGTGCCCTCGCGATATATTATATTTATTTTATAAATGAATATTAAACGGAAAATTTATTTATTTAAATATTTCATTTGACTTGTGTTGCTGCTATGGTATTGTGTTAAAAAAACAAATCTAAAGTGTAAATAGAATTAATAAAAACATTGTTGTAGTGCAATAATGCAGTATTCACAAGATATATAAATAGATTTAAATCAAAATTGTTCATTTCATACTTTAGTTACCATAGACCTATTGTTTCAGTTTTAGAATTTGATGAAAATCCTGATAATAATGATGAAAATGCTGATAATGATGATGTAAGAGTTGTTGAAATTATGAATGAGAATTGATAAATTTTGTATTTACTATTTACTAATATTTACTCATTTAAATAAAACCACTTCCTTCGAATATAGTTTCTATATTATTATACTTCATGTCTATTCAAAAAGTGCCCACATTGCTTTGATAAACTTGATTTTTTATGAACAATTTCTCATGTCGCGAGCGCACTTAAAAATGCTCACCCAAAAAAGTGCCCAACGCGCCATAAGTTCAAGTTTTCACTTCTGCCTGCACTCCCGGAGTGCGCTGACTTTTTTTAATACTTTGACTACCCTAGAGGGAAACCTATAACGTTCGAAGAACATCATGTGAGTCAGCAGTGGAATGTAGAGAGAGGAGATAGGCATTCGTATTTTTCTTGAAGGTTTGGAGGTTATAGGCATAGGGAAAAATCCTCACTAGGTGAAGAGTTCCACAACTTCTCTCTTTGGTGAGAAACTGAAGTCTGGTGGCAAGAAGTTTGGCAGGTCTTGAGCTTGACAGTGAAGGGGTGACTATTTTGAACTCGTCTCGTCCGCGTTGAAGCAGACGAAATTTCTGATGAACACCGACCATTGAAATATCTATTGAAAAGAGTATGCGCTAGCACCAGACCATAGCCTGGATCCTCATTCTCAATTGAGATGGCGGCGACTGACGGTGTAGACGATCTCGATCGTGAGGAGAAAGTGGAGAAAAAAGGTGAAAAAGCGAAATTCTGATGAAATGTTGTAGCAAGCTATGTGAAGTGTATGTCTGTATAATTTGTTATGGTATCTTACACAAAAGTTATACAAAAAGTAACCCAAAAATCTTATTTCTGAGTGGTCAGAAAATGGTAAGTTGCAATGAGACCAGTGAGGTTATAAGAAAACAACTGAAAATACAGGAGAAAAACAAACTTCTAGAAGCTGAAAATAGGTAGGTACTTTAAGGAAATAATTGCAGAAATCAGAGATAAAACAATATCTTGCAAATAAATAATGATTTACTCCTCCAAAAAATTAATAACTATGAAGAACAGATAATCTACCCACAAAAATCCGGACAAAATACGATCAGAACAAACCGGAGCAAGGAAGTCAGTGGTCCCAAAAATGTAAACAATCAATACAAATGGGTCCCAAATCTGGACAAATCGATACTACAATTCGATTTCCAGATTCCGTAAAAGATTATGAAGTTAACAATCAGTCAATTGGGCTAATATCGGGAGCATCTGAAATTTCGGAAAAGGATGGCCCAGGAAAAACAAAGACGGATACTGACAATCAGATCACGAATGATGGGTTTCAATATATAAAATGGCATAAACCGAAAAAACAACAAACACAAACACAGATGGATTTTCAAGTGTTCAAAGAAAAGTATGGATATACCTATACAAGGTGAAGCGAGAATCTACTGGAGACAGAATTAAAAGCTACATTAGGAGCAAAGCTAGATTGGAGGAAGAAATGTGAAAAAGATTCCCATAACTGGCAATGGACTCGGAAAATATGTTGTTACTGCTCCTCTGCAGAAGAAAGAGGAAATGTACGACTCTTGTTTTTGTCCAAGTGGAGTTGGCATTAAAAGATTTGACTTTCAGAAACACAAGCAATCTCTTGTGCAAATTAGACAGAATAATGGGGGGAATTTGTGACATACAAACAAGCAGTGGATCAAAAAAATTGTGAAATTAGTATTATACATCAAAACGTGCAGTCAATAGGTAACTGTGTAGACCAGTTGGATGAGTTGATGTCAGATAGCGCATACTGCCAAATTCTATGTATCACAGAACACTGAAAAACGAGGGAACGACCGAAAAAAAAATTTAGCCTTAAGGGTTCCTTCTTGGTGGCAAGTTTCTGTAGACAAAATGACAATGAGCATGGTGGGACAGCAATATACCTAAGAAGAGAGATTTGAGGCGTAGAATGAGAGAGTTGAAAAATCGTCAATAAAGAATCAAATTGACTGTGTAGCGAGTGAAGTTATCATTAAAGGAAGAAAACTGCTTATAGTTTCTATTTACAGACCTTCAGGTGTAAACGTTGAGATATTTTTCTCTAAATTTGAAAAAATTTTGAATGTGGTATATAATGAGAAAGGATATGTTGTAATTGCTGGTGACTTCAACATCAATGTTTAAGAGGAAACAATAGATAAATTCAGATTCTGTTATATGATAAACTCATTCAGCATCATCCACAAAATTGATGAGTACACCAGAGTTACACCATCATCTCAATCATGTGTAGATAATATGTTCAGTAATTAACATTTTTGACTCAGAGAACAACATGCTCCCATACTTATAGCCGATGTTTCAATGTAAATAATATGGAAAAATTCAAGAGGATAATGAAAAATCAAGATTGGTCCCATATAAATGACATAGTTAGTGACAAAATAAATGAACCGTGGGGAATGTTTGCTGATATTTTTATGACAACATTTGAAGAATATTTTCCATTGAAAGAAATAATAAATAAATGACAAAAGAAACATAATGAAGTATGTAATCAGGAAATATAGGAATTTAAGAATCGGCTCAATTTTCTTCATATTATGAATAGAGTAGATCGTAGGCTTATTGATTTCTATCGACTCGAAAAAAATAAGTATAATGGAAAACTGACACGAAGAATACAAAAGCTTTATTCTAAACAGGATGGCAAATAGTGAATGGTATAACTGGGAAAAGTAATGTACATAATCCCAGGGAATTGCATAATACATAGCTGACAGCTTCTTGAACTATATAACTGATTATATTGATGAGTTAATAATTGATCAAAATCATCCATATATAAACAACACAACCAAAAATATGGAATCTATGTTTGGTAATTTAGTTAGTGGAAGTGATTTCCTGAATATAGTTAGAAATCTGGAAAATAGAATGAGCAGTGGTGTAGATGGAATTCCCAATAAATTGATAAAAATTGTTGATGTTTAATAGCAGAACCTTCAGTCTACATCATAAATAACTTCATCAAAATTAGTATATTTCAGTTGAAAACGACATGTATAATTACTGTATTCAAAAATAGATCCCAAAATGACAGATAACTATAGATCAATGAGATTATTGTGAGGTTCTTCAAAAATCTTTGAAACTGCAATATGTAATAGATTGATTCTTACAGCATGAAACAGATGAGTGACTCTCAACATGGTTACTTGGAAGGAAAATCTACCCATACTGCAATTTTCCAGTTCATACAGCATATAATAGACTCATTGAAGGATGATACATTAGCATTAGACTCATTCTTAGACATTTCTAAGGCATGCAATTGCTTGAATCATGAGATATATTCAAATAAGCTGGAATATTGCGGAATAAGAGGACCAGCTCTAAGATGGTTTAGATCATACTTGAAGGATAGGAAACAGATGGTGAAGATCACGAAAGATGGAGTTGAAGGAAAATCCTCCGACAAAAAAATCAAACATCAGTATCTAACAAGGTAGCATAACGGGATCATTGCTTTTTAGAGTTTACGTGAATGATTTGAATAATTTCATGAAGCTTAATGAGACTTGCCAAAGCAGATTTAGACTTTGAAAGAGCCAAATCTTGGTTCATACAGAATAAACTGGTTCTCAATGAAAATAAAACAAATCTAGTACTGTTCAAAACAATCTATGCCCGCACTGACTTGTCTTTTAATGTTAGTTTAGGTAATAAGAACTTTATAGTTAGTAAGCACTCCACGTTCTTGGGGGTCTATATAGATAGTTTTCTATGCTGAGCTATCCATTGTTGAGCAACTCTGTTAAAGTGAGTCAAATATTTTACTCACTCAGGGTAATTAAAAAATATGCAAGCTTTCAAACACTGAAAATTGTGTATTATGCGAATACCGTATCTAGCGTTATTTTGCTCAAGGGATTGAGACATTTTTTACCACGTTTTGAACATAGTTTTTTGTTATTATCAGGACTTTATCGTACATAGTGTTATTTTAATCAAAGAATTGATAAAGTGCAATTGGATGAAGTTTCGAACCTAAATTTTGCTATACCATCGTTCCGACCGTTAATTTTTGTTAACAGGATATCACTGTAAACATAATTATTTTTATGAAAGTTTCTTACTATACTGTTTTATCAACGGTTCGACTATTGATAATTGTTATTATTGAGACATTACAGCATTACAGTGACACTGAGCCACTTTTGTGATTAATTTTTTGTAGACTATTCCCTTTACATTTCAACCTCTAATTTTGATATCATCTGGATATACCCGTGAAAAATGTTATTATTATCAATGAATCGAAATATTTTAAATTTGCGACGTCTAACTTTTAATTTTTCTATCATCAGATATACATACTATTTTTTAATCGTTAATTCAAAACATGTGTTATCGATATTGATCGAGGGATATTATTTATTGCTAACTATTAATTATTCGTATACGAGGTCAAACTTATGAAGAGCTCTTTATGAATCAATATGAATAAGCAATTCTGAAATTAGTCTAGGCTCTAACTTGTCACTGATTGCCAGAAACTTTGTTTATGAATGAATAATTTGCAAACTACAGCATGCTTACAGACAGATTTTTTCATAGTTGCTCAAAATTCGATGAAAAATACTATGGTGCAAACATTTTCGCTCTAGGACGATTTTAGAAATAGAGTAAAAATACTCTTCCGACTTCGTCTGCGAAAAGACAATATTTTTTGTTCATCTTTTACTTTTCATATCGCTTTTATAAATGTATAACTTCGTATTCCAGCTTCGACAATTATTATACTCTTGGCGAAGAATTTGGAAGAGTGTATTGTATATAATCAAGTTATTTCTAAAATCCTCAAAAAAAGTTCTAGACGAACATTTTTTACACCATAGTAATTTTCATCGAATTTCGAGTAGCTGTGAAAAAATCTATCTGTCATTTCAACAAAATCGTTTAACAACAAAAACCATTAAATAGTAAATTTAATTCGATCGTGACGTTTTCAGTATGACGTCTGGCGTAACGTCTAATTTCGGCAGGCCAATTTCTGGACGTTATAAGATTGCGAAATTTAGCACTTCGAGAAACGTCAGAATAAAAATTCCATTAACATGTAAACCATAGAGAAGTATGTTGTCCAAGTGTTAGTGGTATTGGGAACACTATTGAAAGATAGGTTGTATGTTTGCTTTATGACTTTCATCTATAAAATTCCTAATGGAGATGCTCCTACATTTTAAAATATATATAATTCATTGTTGCATATGAACGAACCTTAATTTTATCATCTACTAATTTTATGATTGTTTAATTAGAACAGTTTTTCTTTTCTCTTGGGTTTTGAGTGAATAATTTCAGTAAAACACAAAATTATTGTGATCCAAAGGAAGAAAGCGTTCCAGTCAGTTCCAAAACTTGAATCGTATTATCTTTACACAAATGCGAAGAGTATCTTATATAGGGATGGCAAAAATTATAAATATATCGATATATCGATACATCGATGTTCAAAAGGAATATGTATCGATACATTCGATATATCGAAACAAATGTATCGATATTTTCAATATATCGATACTTTCTTAAATTTCGTAAGAATTTGACTAAATAAGTATTATTTTCACAAGTAAATAAAGCTACAAATTTAATGACATCGTTTATTCATGATTTTATGATATGAACAAGCTAAAAGAATATAATACGTTATAAATATAGGGAAAAATGCAAATAACTCTAATAAATAATAAAAAAAAAACGTAATTCAATTCCAGTATTCAGATGGAAGTTATTGTAAAAATAACAATTTAGATAATCTTTTTCCAGTTATTCTGTTGCGGGTTTTCGTAACATATCAGGTGCACCGACATAATTAAAAATTATATTAGCAATCATCCGAGCAAGCTCAACAAATATACTGATCATGTAGAAAGTAGAATTCCACCTTGATTTGAAGTCTGAAATAAATTTTTCAATTTTGTCCTGCGGAATATCATTTTCTGATTGTTGTTTACGCAGTTGATCACTTGCACGTACACTGCGCTTAAACCATGTAACGATATTTCTAATTCTTAATAATAATCCGTTTAAGCTCTGCGTGTTTGTAATGGAGCTTTCACAAACTAAATTTAATGTATGTGCAAAACAGGGTATCTGCCTGTTTTTACCGAACGTATCGAAGACAGCTTTTGCCACATTATCTGTTACCACCGCTACAACGTCATTAGAATTTAAATCCCATTCAGTAATGATTTTTAAAAGCTCTGCAGAAATATAATGGGCCGTAAAAGATGTAATAGACTGAAGTGCCTTAGCAATTGAAGGCGGAGTAAAGCTTGAGCTAAAAGAGGCTTCTGATGCTTTTTTCACCGATGATGGTGGTGACTTGTTGCGGTGTCAATGCAAATTTTTCTGTCACCAAAAACACTTTTATGAATATTTGAATGCTTTTGCTTTTTGCACTAAGATTCGAAGTGTTACCAGAACGTTTCAAAACTTTTGAGCAAATATTACAATGTGCCTCGACACTAGATTGTTTAGTAAAATATTTCCAAATATTGCTTTTTGGTGGCATAATATCCAATAATAAGATACTGACACTATTAATCAAAAATAAAACTACTATTTCTTAATAAACCGCACTGTGTCATATAGAAAATGATGCGACAACGCTTGGCCCTTTTTTTATAACCTTGGGTGACTCAAATCTTTTGGGGGCTTGCTCATTTATTGAAAGATAATACAAATATTGCGCATTCTATTATTACAAATTTGTTTAAATTTCAGTAATCTTCTACTGAAAGCTAGATGGCAGCCCAGGACGGAGAACAGAAAATAATAGATTTCATTACTGTTTATTATTAGAAGATTCTCATCTGAGGTTACATCATACTCAAAATTATAAGAATATAGAGCAAAATACGGCAATATCGATATATTTTTAGTGTTATATCGATAATTTTATCGATATATTTTAGCGAATTATCGATATAGATATATCGATATATTTCGCATAATGTATCGATATATCAAGTATATCGATACATCGTTGCCATCCCTAATCTTATAGAATGTGAAACAATTATATAAAAATCAGTGACTAAACCAAATGATTTGCGGAGAGTAACCGCAAAGATTCCAAGTGGCAACATACACTCTATTTCATTTCATTGTCGAAATGTTGTTCAAATAAATAGGGTTCCAAGAAAATGAACAAAACAAATTTTCCGCTGAATACGTGGGATCTTTCCACATTGCTTTCCAGGGGAATCGTATAATAAACACACCCTATTCTGAAGGGTTGAAAATTTGAGAAACTTATAACTCTAAAAGTATACAATGAATTGATTCAAAACTTTCACAGAGCATTTAGGTTGACTTAAAATTACTCTCACCCAATTTTCAAGAAAATCGTTCAAATACAAAAACTATTAAATAGTAAATTTAATTCGGTAAGTCGGACATAATCGCTGCTATCAGCTACGCGAGTCTCACGTGCAACGTAAAAAAATGAAAAGTTCTATCATTTTCAAATTTTGACAGAAAATCCTTTGCTGTTCAGCGACGAACCTATAAGTATTCAGAGAAATCGTGTAATAAACACACCATTTTCTGAAGGGTTGACAATTTTAAAAAAGGATGACTTTCAAAGTATTACATTGAATCGATTCAAACTTTCACGGTAAGTTTGAGTCAGTTTGGAACTGTTATCACCCCAAATTCAACAAGATCGTTCAACAAAAACAATCATAGAAAAAAACGATCTTATAAGTTGAAAAAACAATACTATTATAATGCCCCGGTCGCCTAACGTGTCAAGTGGTTCCCACGCCTAGAATCCCTGGCCGCTCCGGGTTCAATCCCCAGAAGCCGAACGTACGTTTTGACACATTTTCTTGAAAACATTATTAATTTCATTTTTCTTTTTCGTTAGTTGTGTGAAGATAATGAAGCAAATAAGTTATTTTATTTCATTATCTTTACACAAATGCGAAGAGTATCTTATAGAATGTGAAACAAGTATATAAAACCGGCAACATACACTCTAGTTACTACTTCATACTACTTGTATGCTAAATTGAATAAACCTATATTCTCTTATGCAGACGATACTGTATTGATATTTGAAAACGACACTTCGCAAGGTCTTGGAGAAAAAGTTCTGAAGAATGTCTTGTTGTCTATAATGTATAGGCCAATCTTTAGCCAGATTTCAATGAACTTATAACTGTATATTAAAAAGCTATGTATGTATGTAGATTTGGAAATCAAAAATTATAGAAGACCTAATTATAGCAAACTGAATATTAAGATCTCTACTAAATGTATAAAAGATAGTGACAATATATAGTTTTGATGCATTACCTCTGATACAATATTCCAAATGAGATCATTGAATTATTTCGCAAAACTCGTCGACATTCTGCATAAATGTACCATATTAGTAAAATTCTAATCATAGAACACCTTATAAGATTTATGGTTCATTATTGATGTGAGGTGGATCTTTATTATGATAACATCTTACATCGATTAAACGTAATACAAAAATTAAAATAAATTGAAATAAATTAATGGTTAGTTATAGAGCTTCCGAACTAGTTCGTTGTATAATGAGAATATTTCAAATGTGAATATTTTAAATGTGGAGCATTTTCATTCCTTATTAATTTCAATTTCCTATTATACAAGCATTTATCCCCAGTAGATATCTCATGCTTATAGATATACAATAATCTAGTCTTGTGAAGCAATTTAATAAAAAGCGTAAAAATAATTATGTTCGTACAAAATGATTACAATAAGTTTGAAATATTGAAGAAACATCATATTATTATGTATTATTGTAGTTGTTTGCTTTTCTTCAGTGTTAGATTTCAATAATAGTTTCGAACATATAACGAGGTAATCGACTTATAAATTTAGTTTTTGTCTTATTTTTAATATTTGCATAGTCAAGTATTATTTAGGTACAATAACAAATAGTCGAACTCGGACAAACTTATTATCTGTCCTTATAATGATTGTACATTTTATGTAATTTTGAAGTTTGAAAGGATATAAAAATACTTTGAAACATAATATATAATGATTATTGCCAGCAAATTGCAATAATAATGTTGAGTGAATTATTACACTGTAATGAATTAAATTGTATTATGATTAATTCGGATTCTGGATTATGAGGATTGAAACGTGTCTATGGCTTTATGGTACGTGCATATATCTGTCCGCTAGAAGTAGCTCTTTGACAAGTGCCGCCGAGGAAATGCGCTTGCCCTTTGTCGGGTGCCTCACGCCGCACCAGCGAATGTATACAAACATGCGACCGGCAGCGAACGAATTGCGTTGACACATGATATCCGTCCGTCGATTTAGCTTTGCCGTGCATCGCTAATTCGACTCTCAGACTTCGTTGCTTTTCCCCGCTTCTAGCATATTCTCGTTCGGCACCTCCGACCGAATACAAAAGTAATTTCACATATATCGAAATCCACCAGCCAATCAGAACTCGCCATTCTAACTTCAATTTACCAGAAACCTATAAAAACACGCAGACATGATACCGCTGGTATCTTGGAATGGGGTGATGAGGAGATGGTGATATCTTGGAGGTTGATGTAGGATGTGATGTGGGGCCCGTCAAGGGGGCCCTGTGAGGTTGATGGTTTGGCGGCTAGCTCTGAAACAGAAATTAAACACAGACAGGAGCACTGGGCCCTGTTTATTACTGCAGGTTATACAGACAATAAATACAGAGGGCGATGAAATGGGGCGATGCAAAGTCTGCCTAGACTGGTATACCAGGTATACGCAGCGCGTAGGGCGAGACAGAGATCTAATGTTCAATACACACAATACACTATATTCACTGTTCACTAGGATGTTGCACTGGACCATATACCGGGGGGTACATGTAAAGTTTGGAGCAAATCAAATGTAGCTATATCAGTGCAGCTCTATGTATAGTTGGACATACAATAGAGTGACGTGATAATAACTGAGCACTAGGAATTCACTGGGTAAAGTAAAACAACAAACTTACGTGAAAGCAAACACAGGTAGAGCGAGCAAGCAGCGTTGAGGTGGATAGCGGGGCGATGAGCGATCGTACTGTGCGGGAGCAAGAGGCAACTGGGGCCAGCAGGTCCGGAGCGACGAGTAGATGTCAACGGCGAAGCACTATCGATGCGCAGAGCTGTCCTTTGGGGAGCAGGGCCTCCGGCTGAGGTGTTGGTGATGATGTAGTCGATGGAAATCGAAGCAGAGTAAGCACAGTAACCAGGGCAGGGTGAAACTGACAATGCATACCAATTTGGAAATTCGGTTGCCTTTTATTCAAAAAGTCTGGGGAGAAAGTCGCGGTATTGCCTGTGATTGGTCGAGCCGATAGCACTATGCTTATGGAGCGAGGGAGGAGCTAACGCTGTAGCGTGAGAAATTCCGTGGCTTGGGGTGAGCGAACTTGGAATTCCCAGAGATTCTCCTAGAACATTTGGCGTCTACCGAGAAAAGCGCGAGGAATTTCGCGGCGTCCTAGATAGTTCAATTTTCGGTCATCGACGGCAGATACCAACAACTTTCGAGAGGTGCAATGAAGTCAGTCGAGTTTTATATTTGACAAACGTATTTGTAATAGAAAACTGACTTTTTAGGCTTGCATCAGACATCGCTGCTCTTAAGGAGACCTTTCTGGACCTCCGGCTAGCCTAGATCTTCTACATCTTTGCTAGTCTTCTTCGCCGGACCTGCGGACAGCTCCCATTCCAGCGCTAGGAACCCAGACTTCAGCTCTACACATCTTTACACAGCATTCCACACCCACGCAGACGTCACTACGCCTGACTAGCGGACCGCGCCGACCTAGCGCAAGCACAACGACTTCATAGGACCAGCGGCCGGACTCCGACCAGCGCTAGCGACACTGCAGCACACCTCTACACTCGTAACCACATCGCGCGTTGAGCTTTACTGTCTTCTCAGACTTGGCCAACGCCCTTCAAACACACGCATTCCTTCTACGGCCCGTGGCGCTACAACGAGCGGATAACCGACTCCAGGTTACTCTGCCTCGCATCGCAGAAGTAGGACACTTCGTCCCGGCACGTTCTCCGTCCCCTACGCGTCGCTACGTCCTCTCATACGAGACTAGCACCGAGGTGCGTCCACGGAAACTCCGGCTCACGTTGAGGCTCCTGCTCTCGAGACCCACGCGCGTTGCTAGACTGGCATTGCTTTCAACACTTCAACTGTTCGTTTTATTTCACATCCTACCCACTTCCTATCCTAGTGAGTGTAGCTAAGTAAGTGTAGGAAGTGCAACAACATCGCAGCAGCCTCCGCTAGGACATCACTTCATTTGGTAAGCTTGCCCTCTGTTTCTTTCTTTACAGGTTATTTCTATTCCTCAGGTAACAACAACAACCTACGCTACGAATACGAGATTTTCCTCTTTTACAATCAACAATCCACGCGCTCTACCACAACTGACTAAGCCGGTGCAGTTGAGAATAGGCTCCGCCCACAAGCGAACTACAACCTATTGGTATCACACAGTACTTCATCCTTTTATGCCGTTTACCAAAGAAGGACCGGGAAATTATCCGTCTGATTAGAGTATGCATTTATGCAAATGCTTTTTAATTTCTACAAACATACATACGGACTTACCATGAGTAATCCCCCATCATAGTCTAGATAACCTTTTCCACTTATAATTAAGTATAACGTATCTAAAGCTTATTTCAATCGCAATGCGGTCATTATCAAAGGCATGAGTAAACTCATTTTACATACGTCTCCTATAATGGCTGCATCAAAGTTCGAAAGTGCTTTAGATAAGTTGTGATTTCAAATGGAAGAAGGGTGATAGTCTGAACTGAATTATTATAAAGTCCTAGGCAAGAATTCGTGCACCATAGTATTTCTCATCGAACAACAACTTTAAAACAATCCGTCTGTCTGTATTTCACGAATCTTGTATACACAATTACTCAAAAACAGAAATTCCTATCATATTCAAATTTTTACAAAAAATCGTTTGCAGTTCGGTGACAAACCCTATTGTTTTTCAACGAAATCATCTAGAAAACACACTATTTTTTGAAGGATTGATAATTTAAATAAATCATTACTCCCAAGGCATTCATTGAGTCGATTCAAAACTTTCAGTAAATTTAAAACTGCTTTCACCCAGATTTCATCAGAATCGTTCAATAACAACAACAAATTCAATTATTGAAGTAAATTAAATGTACACTTTACTTCAATAAATCAAAAACGGCTATGTGCTCCGAGGGTGAGGATATCGAACTGCTACAGTAGACTCGGGTTCGAATCCTCTGAAATAAAGTAACCTATTTATTTCATTATCTTTATACAAATGTGAAGAGTATCTTATAGAATGTGAAACAATAACATGAATTAGTAGACTTCCGAGGACAGCTAATTCTGAATTTTCTTGGCTTCCGGATGGATTCCGCGCCACAATAGCCCGACTTGATGCCGACGGTTCGACAACCATTACAGGTGCGATTCTTCATCAACCTAAGTGTTTTTTTAATGTACTCGTTTTCTCCACATTCTGAAATCACGAATAAAAGTTTTGAAGATCTTCGAAAAATGCTCCTATTAAAAGAACATATTAGATATCTTCCTTGGTGATTACAGATTCCTACACTGAAAAAGAATGAAATTCTGGGAAGGAAACGATTTAACATTAACTTGAATGTTGATCCGATTAAAAGGTTTCATATAAATGTAAAACCACACAGAACTGAAAAAACATTCTTAATTCATATTCATTGCTTGATCTACACAAAGAAGATTTTTCAACAGGTCTGGCCGTATCATAATGTCAATACACCGTGTTTCAAAATACCTAAGAAGTTGAAATATATGACTTATAATCATTGGTTGTTTAATCAATCCATTAAATTATTCAGGTGAAAATTGTTATATCATGTTATCGAAAAAATATCGTTTACGTATCGGAGTCATATTTTTGGAAACATTTACGAATGTATTTCGATCTTCCTAAGAAAAAGATTAACTAAAAACGGTAGTTCTGGTTGGATTGTCCATGACAGTTCCCTAGTAGAAGTTGAATCATATCATATCCTAAGTTATCTTAAGGAATCTTCAATAAACAGCATACAGGCATGCTGCCCCAATACATATACGGCGGCGTGCGGCTTCCGACAAAGGGGTTGTGCGTGCGGCTTCCGACAAAGGGCTTGCGGGTTCGGCTTCCGACAAAGGGCTTGCGCGTTCGGTCGGAGGCGACAGAGAGCTAGCGCTAGCACATAGACGAACGCAGGAACAATAGACAACTTTCAATCTGATAATGATCTACTGTAATTTGTGATTGACAATGCTACATAATAAGCTCTTTTGTTGTTTAGTAAAATCTTATTAAAATCGGGCGGCTTCCCTAGTTAACGGATTTAGTAGATTTAGATTGTTATTCATAAATGTCTTAGTTTCGATATATGATTATGAATGACTTCTGGATAATTCAAATATTTTTTGAAATACTGGGTTAGTGCGTTACGTCGGCAGCACCGCCATACAAACGTATACACGTATCAAAGACAATTCCCAATCCTCATAAACCCGAATCCGAATTAATCGGTTTGGGCTTTCACTTTTCACTGTTATAATTATAGTCAACAATCATAATACTTTATTACAGTGTAACGATTCACTGAACATTATTATTGCAATTTGTTGGCAATAATCATTTATATTATGTTTCCAAGTATTTTTATATCCTTTAAAACTTCAAAATTACATAACATGTACAATTATTATAAGGACAGATAGTAAGTTTGTCCGAGTTCGACTATTTGTTATTGAACCTAAATAACACTTGAATGTGCAAATATTATCAAAATCAGACAAAAACTAAATATATAAGTCGATTACCTAGTTTTAAAAGATCGTAATGTTCGAAACTATTATTGAAATCTAACATTGAAGAAAACCAAACAACTACAATAATACATAATGATATGATGTTTCTTCAATATTTCAAACTTATTGTAATCGTTTTGTACAAACATATTTTTACGCTTTTTATTAAATTGCTTCACAATACTAGATCATTTTATATCTATAAGCATTCTCATTATACAAGGAACTAGTTCGAAAGCACTATAACTAACCTTTAATTTATTTTCATTTTAGTATTACGTTTAAACGATGTAAAATGTTATGATAATAAAGATCCACCTCATAAAAATAATAAACCATAAATCTTATAAGGTGTTCTAAAACTAGAATTTTACTAATATGCTACATTTTATGCAGAATGTTGACGAGAAATAATACAATGATTTCATTTGGACTATTGTATGAGAGGTAATTCATCAGAACTATATATTGTCACAATCTTTTATATATCTCGTAGAGATCTTAATATTCAGTTTGCTATAATCAGGTCTTCTATAATTTTTAATTTCCAAATCTACATACTTAGCTTTTTGATATTCAGTTATAGTTCATTAAAATCGGGCTAAAGATTGGCCTATACGTTATAGACAACAAGACATTCTTCACAACTTTTTCTCCAAGACCTTGTGGAGTGTCGTTTTCAAATATCAATACAGTATCGTCTGCATAAGAGAATATAGGTTTACTTAACTTCAGACGATTCGGATAATAGTGATAGTGATAGTCTAGATATAAAAATAAAGGTCCGACAGTGTATTTTCAATTTTTATTATTCAAATTCAGTGATGATGACATCTATCACCATACGATAGGAATAAACTTCTCATAATGAATTATTTTATTATCTCTCATTTTCTGTCTAGGTCTACAGACCTCCAATATTAGAACTTCCGGAATGTAAGAACGTACGAAAAAAAATTATTCAATTTAGCATACAACTAGTATGAAGTGATAACTAGAGTGTATGTTGCCGCTTTTTATATAATTGTTTCACATTTTATAAGATACTCGCATTTGTGTAAAAATGAAATAAAATAACTTATTTGCTTCATTATCTTCACACAACTAACGAAAAAGAAAAATGAAATTAATAATGTTTTTAAGAAAATGTGCCTAAACGTACATTTGGCTTCTGGAGATTGAACCCGGAGCGGCCGAGGATACTAGACGTGGGAACCATTTGACACGTTAGGCTACCGGGGCATTATAATAGTATTGTTTTTTTCAACTTGAAAGATCGTTTTTTTCTATAATTCTTTTTGTTGATATATTTGTTGAACGATCTTGTTGAATTTAGGATGATAGCAGTTCCAAACTGACTCAAACTTACCTACCGTGAAAGTTTGAATCGATTCAATGTAATACTTTGAAAGTCATGCTTTTTAAAAATTTTCAACCCTTCAGGAAATGATGTGTTTATGACACGACTTCCCTGAATACTTATAGGGTTCGTCGCCGAACAGCAAGGGATTTTCTGTCAAAATTTGAAAATGATAGAATCTTTTGTTTTTGAATGATTGTGTAAACAAATTTTGTCCACGACTATTGTATAAAATATGCATAATGCATGTGTTTCCTCAAGCATAATGATATCCATTAATCACTAGGGAATAATGAAATCATTATTCACTACCATCAATATGACAAACATGATAGAAACGTATAGACAAATACGATAAAAATAGAGCGTGCTATGAAACGTCAAGTCAGATCGAATTTAATTTGAAACGTCAACAATTTGTTAGTGCGACTTGTTTCAACAGCAAAGTTTATTAGTATCAAAGTATTATTTATGAGTCGTGGACAAAGTATAGTATTCTACTTGCATATTACGGCTATTATTCACTTGGATGATTTACGACACTCCCCTGCGGCTCGTGCCGTAAACTTCATCCACGTGAATAATAGCCACCATAATATGCTCGTTGAATAATATACTATTATGTATCCAACACTTCAATTCAAGTAAGTCATTTACCGTGAAAGTTTGAATTGATTCAATATAATACTTTGAAAGTCATGCTTTTTAAAAATTTTCAACCCTTCAGAAAATGGTGTGTTTATGACACGACTTCCCTGAATACATATAGGGTTCGTCGCCGAACAGCAAAGGATTTTCTGTTAAAATTTGAAAATGATAGAATCTTTTGTTTTTGAATTATTGTGTAAACAAAGTTTATGTATCCAACACTTTAATTCAAGTAAGTCAAAAAGCGCGTAGACTAGATCATAGTCAAAGTATAAAGGTCTGCTGGAGCCTCCCTTCTACTCTTTTTAAAATTCGAGTGCAAGCTGATTGGTCGTTTATTTCGTTTATTTAATGTTATTGACGAAGACATAATATGGTGTTGTTACGTGCCGGCGACGAGCCGATGAGAGCAAGGCTGTGATTGGAGGAGCTAGGTAACGTCACCCAGCGCGAGAAACGATGGTAGGGATCCTCCAGTAGACCTTTATACTTTGACTATGGACTAGATGACATACTGTTCTATGGTTTACATGTTTTTACTATTATTATCCGATATTTCTCGAAGTGCTACATTTCGCAATCTTATCACGTTCAGAACTTGCTAACGCCACAGGTTACGGGATTTACAAGTGGCCTATCGAAATTAGACGTTATGTATTTTATGAAAATCCCATTGCATGACCGCCAGACGTCATATTTAAACGTGAGGGTCGAAATCATTTTGCTGTATTACCAGATGAGGTTCCTGCGCGGAAGTGAGCCCTGACACTTTTTACATCGATCTTCTTGTTACTTAGTGGTCGTTTCGTGAACCTTGCGACCGGCGAAAGCTATAATAAAGTGTTTTTTGCTATTGGCCGCTGGGTTTTACCCGCCTTCGGTATATTTAACTCCCTAGAAAATTCCTTTTGGTACGTTGCAAGTGAGACTAGCGTAGCTGATAGCAGAGATTATGTCTTACTTACCGAATTAAATTTACTATTCAATAGTTTTTTTTTCGAACGATTTTGTTGAAATTCGGGTGAGAGTAATTTTAAGTCAACCTAAATGCACTGTGGAAGTTTTGAATCGACTCAATGTATACTTTCAGAGTTATAATTTTCTTACATTTTCAACCCTTCAGAATAGGGTGTGTTTATTATACGATTTCCCTGAAAAACAACAGGGTTCGCCTTCGAACAGCAAACGATTTTTTGTCAAAATTTGAATAGGATAGAGGACCTTTCGCTTTTGAGTTATCATGTTAACAAATTCCGCGGCATAACAGACAGACAGAAAGACCGATATTTTGAAATTTGCTCGAAATTCGATGAGAAATACTATGGTGCAAAAATCTTTGCTCTAGGACTTTTTCAACGATTTTAGAAATAGCTTGAGTGGATGCAATATACTTTTCGGGCTTCGTCTGCGAACAGAATGGCCAACGATACGATTTTGTATTGAGATTAAAAATTATGTTGTATTAGCCTTAAATTTGGCCATTATCAAAATATTATTGGATTATAAATTATCAAACCAGAACATAATATAATGTCTGTATATATTAATTGGACGGACGTTACTTTAATTTAGTCCTATTATTTACTACAATTGAGAATTTGAATACAGCAGTAGTTAGATGACACAACCTGCGAGTGAAATACAAGTACTAAGTGAACATAGATGTTATTAAGTTTTAATAATCGTATGCTGGTATTGGAAAAGCAAGCATACTGTAGAACTTTGTGCCTTATTCACATTTTGTACAAGTTGGTATTTCTGATTAATAAGTACATAGATAAGTTTTCATGTTTCCTAGGATATAGCGGGTGGCTATTATTTCGTTCAAGTAATTCCTTAAAAGTTCATGAGAGCGATGATTAAGATGTTTTTAAGGGTGAAAGATTCAAAAGATAACCCAAAAATTGTTCGGCGTTTTGATTTCAAACAAGTACAGGTTTTTAGAGGTGGTGTAATGAAAATTTTTCTTTGTGGAAAAGTATCAAATTACAATTATTTTTCAAACTTAAATATTTGATGATAATTTTTTGGAATTTTTCAAACTACACTGGCTATTAAATTTTGTGTGATATGTGTCTGCTGATAATTTCTTTGCAATTTCCTGACCTGGTGTATTTACATAAGAAATTGTGGGCCTAATAAGTCAATTTTTCAATGGCAAGGGTTCTTGTGGATTCACGTTTAAGTGAAGATCGGTTTCTTTATCAGCAAATATGAATTATTTTAAGTTTTGAAATACTGTTTTTAGGTTTTCCTGAAATTCTTCAACTATTTCATTAATTTTCTATATTTAACAATTCCACGAATTGCCAATAAGCGTATAGTTATTCCATTTATCATAAACCTAAGCTCATTTATAACAAAGCCCAGAGTCATGTAAATTCAAATTGGGCATGCCGATTAATGATTAACAAGAAACAACGAAACATAAAAAATAAAGTAGAAGCAGAATTATTATAAATAAGCCACCACCGGCGCAAACCACACAGGTACAAAGAAGAGAAGACGAACGAATAAACGAATAAAGCAATAACGAATAATGGTTATTGAAATAAGTCGGTTATTCCCAACACTAATTTCCAGTTCAGTTCCGTAACTAGTCACAAGACGATAAAACAAGATAATATTTATTTTTACAAGGTTACTTTATGACAAAATGAAGCATTATCAAGATATGGGACCAAAAACATGATCAAGGCCAGTAGATCGCCAGTTACAACTTCGAAATTTTTATGAAACTCGTTTGACAAAGGAGTGGGGAAATCTTTGGGAATGTTTAATATGATAATTTTCTTCTGTAGAACTTTTTTTTTGCCTGATTGAATGGTTCCAGAAGATAATTCCTAAGAGGTGTTCTAGTGGAATATTAATTGGTCATGTCGATATCTCCAACTGTTTATATTCCGATTTTTTTGAAATATTTAATGAATACATGCAGTAAGCGAGACTGTGCAAACAAATTATGAATTGTACACAATGCTCAATTCTTTCTCCGCAATCAAAATGGACGTTTTGTATTCTTTCAATGGTTTAGTCATGTTCAAAATGCTGTATGTATGGGTCAAATGTATAGTGATTGAAATGTTGCCGATTTCCCGTTATACAATCAAGCCGACATTTTGTCCATAGCTTTGGTTCTGATGACAATGCAATTTCCTATATTACCGCATAATATCATTCTGAACCCAATATAGTGGAGGCCTTATAATATGACGGATTAACTTTTTTTTTATAACCACCTTAACTTTGCTATCAGAAGAAAGAGTAGGACGAGCACAGTACTCATCCTAAGTAGGAGCAGAAAATATACTGGAAATGATCTAATGAAAGATATTAAATTATATTCTATGTTGCATCGAAATTTTATCCAAATGGTCTAGATGATCAATTTCACTACCCTATGTTTCATAATAAACTATTAAGAGTTCACATTATGGATACACATATTTTAGTGTGCCACCTGCTGTCAGGTTGACTTTCTTATACCGATATTTACTGTCTCATGAACTATGAAAATGCACCACAGAATCAAGAAGTTTAGACTTTGTTGCACACAATAAAGACATGAAATAGATCGTGAAGTCACATTGTCGACATCACTTGAATCTTAAAGTGAGAATTTCGATCCAAATAAGATATGAAAACGAAGGTGTAACACTGACTCCTTCCCTTTTCCTTTCTGATAAAATGGATTAGGTAATTATCATAAGAAGAACTTGATCAGATTTTATATTTTTTATAGATTTTTTTATAGTATTTTTCCAACAGTATGAAATGAAAATAATTTATTGGAATTAAACATTATCATAAGCAAAATGCAATCAGAAATAGAAAAAACAATGTCATCGTTTATAAGCTGATCAAAATAAATTATAATAATTTTGTTACTGAAAAAAACTATGTTATACGTTTTAGTTCAATTTAGTTTTGAAAGAAAATCATAGCTTAAAAAATATTAATTTTTATTATACATTAGATAGATAGAATTGAACTAATTCATGTTTCGCTTACTGCAAGAGCCATTAAATCAAAACTGAACAAATAAGGAGGGGGGGGGGAGGAAATCCTGGGTTAAGGAATGATTCTAACATGCCCAAATCGGGTTGTGTGAAACTGTTGTCCATTTAGTATTGTATAGAGATAAGTCAGTTTTAATATAACATTGGTGATCCTTTCGGGTACATGAAAAATAAACCTCCGTTGTGCATATTGGCAACAGCGCCGTACACGAAGGGATCACCGCAGGATATATTCGTTCCGTACCCGAAAGGATCACTTGCCATATATATATATATATATATATATATATATATATATATATATATATATATATAAAACTATTCTACATTACATGGAAACAGTAATTCACATTTTGATAAAGACAATAAACATTGTCGAAACGTCAAAAAGAATTTTTATTTCATTTTATTTTCAGTATATATACGAACCAATATACCAAGAAAGCATACAAATATATATATATGTGTATATATATATATATATGTATATATAAATATATATATATATATAAATATATATATATATATATATATATATATATATATATATATATATATATATATATATATATATATATATATATATATATATATATATATATATGTATATATATATATATATGTATATATATATATATATATATATATACATGTTGGTTTTTATCCGACCTTTTCTACGAATTTCATCACCTAGTAATAAATCTATTTCTTCCGAATCGTAGAATTCTGTATCTCCCAAGCTTATGTTTGACGGAATTTGTATCGCATTTAAATCTGATGATATTTCCGGTAATTTTTGAGGAATTTCCTTCAACACAAAACAATATATATCATATTTCTTGGAATTATATTTGGAGTGGAATTCAAGATTTACTCTGTTTTCAATTTACTGCGAGATCCGTTCACTCGCAAGATTTCTGCATGAACTTTTAACTATCACACAATTTATCTGTAATACAATTTGATTGAGAGCCCACACGGAGAAAAATAAGTAGTTGAAACTGACACAATTGCAGCATTTTATTATATACACCTTACGACAATTGGACCTACATTATTTTGGTTAATAACGGAATGACTTTCGTTTACCAAAATGTAACAACTTCCCGAAGAACACAGGTTAATCTAAATGACTTCTAACATATGTAAATAACCATCTGAAACCATCTTGCTCTAGAAAATTATACAGAAAAAATGCCCAAAATATATACAGTATATAACCTACATGAAAAAGATATTATATAGATCGTTTCCTCAACTAGAATAAATGTAGGTGAATTCCGATAATATATAAGCTATAACTAGGTAGATAATCTATAGACATATTTCAAATGACTGTATGAGGAGAATGTAAATATTGTCTAGAAATTACATATAAAATAGACATATAGTGGACAATATTCTCGACATAAATTACTTTGCATAGCTTTTTTGAAATCTAGAAGATTTATATTACTTCAGACTAATTATATGGGCTCACGAAAAGATCATCTAAAACATAGAAATATTAGATTCTGTAAAATAGACATTTTCTATACAATATTTCTGAGTGAAATAATCATTTCAATTTTTAATACATATAATAAACATTGTTATTCAGATATATTTTGGACGGATTCTATGAAGGAACAAAAAGATGATCTAAAAATTGTTTAAAAGTTACAAAAATTAGATGCATGTAGGTACATTAGACATTTATTTAAAAAATCTACGGATCGAATTAAGTCATATTGACCTTTTACTATCTAATAGATAGTATTATTCAGATTCATTTAAGTCAAAAAATATTGATGCACTAGAAGATGATCTAGAAATTGTATAAAAATTACTCATATTATTTGTAAATGTAAATTTGATGTTTCATGGACAATAATTCAGACTCAATTAAACTATACCTATTTTTCATTATCTAATCAATCTTCTCCCTTGGATATGTTTTAGACAAAGAAATGGAAATTCAAACAAAGATAATGAAAAAAAAAATGGAAATTCCAAATATTAGATCCATATGAAATATACACTTTTAAGGCAATGTTTTTGATGAAAATGAATTGTGCGAATTTTTTACTATCCAATAAATGTTATCATTAAGAAATCTTTCAGACAGCTTATGGATTCCCCAAAAAATGTAATCGGGATTTTTTTATGAAACTCACAAGTATTAGATACATGTAAATTATACGTTTATTATTAGACAATGCTTCTGACTAAATTGAATTCTTTAAATTTCCACTGTTTAGTATATGTTATTCAGATGCTTTTAGGTTCACATTCATTCAGGGAAGAAATAATATAAAAGTGGTAAGAAAAAATGACTAATAATAGATCTATGTTAGGCAATGTTTCTGAAGATTTCCGTTATTTATTTGCCACTATACGATCCAAGGAAAAATGCTTCCTCTGGGGATTTTTTCAAGAATATAAATTAAGCAGCAGGAAATCTGGTTTGTATTCAATTATGAGAACTAGAAAAGTTGTTTATAACCTCTACAATTTGTCCCTTTCTTCATATTTTGTATCTGGGAACCTATTAACAAAATTTTAAATGAATCGATTATCTTGTTGTCTTTTCGGTCGATTTTAAAATCTAGTATTGAGAAGAGCGGGGAAAAATTGTATAATACCTTCAATATGCAATGGTTGCATTTTCATTTATACCACATAATATGTGAATTGGTATATAAGCTTCATAAACGGCCCACAACTTCAAAGGTGAGGGGAACAAAAAAAGGGATTATGAATGTTTGGGGCACAGGAGAGCGAAGCAGTATGTGCCTACACGGTACCCCTGAAAATAATTTTTCAGAAAAATTTACAGGGTTATCAGATTTTTTTCATAATCACAAGGCTTTTGACATGACGTATGAATATGAATGCTTTGAAAATTGAAAAAAAATGTAGTGCATTCGTGTTTGAAATATGAAAAGTAGTGAGTAACGATAATTATTACGGATTGGTCAAAGCTGGTAAGTATAGTTATTTATTTGTTCGAATTATGAGTAGCTAGTTCATTTACCATGGGGGAACTTTTTTGGTTTGACATATTATGCTATTATGAAGAAAAATGACGTTAGAATGTACCATATTGTCATTTCTTGACAAAGCAGGAGGATATTACCGTCTTGCCACATCAAACGCCAAATAGCTTAAATTGAACAAAAGTACTCACTTATATCATACAATGAGCTTGTTATATCCAATCTCCGCGAGTTAAATACTTTATCCGCAACTATTGCCTAATAAAGGGTTTTTGGAAGCCAAAAATTTAAGATCAGCCAAATGACTATTTTGATTTTTTATCAAATGAACATTAATATATAATTGTTAACATATAACTGTCATGCATGACATATTTAATTAAATATGTGCCCTCCTAGTTCTATTGCCAGCTTTTCATGAAAAAAAGCGCGAGGTTCGACACCTGACCTAAAACGGGACGACTATAAAATGTATGTAAATTGGAGCGGCTATACGATATTCTAGTCGCTTCGTTTCTTTTAGCGTTCCGAGTGCCTATGGCTATTCATGTGATGCCGATATCAAATAAAAACCGCTTCTTTGTACTATTGGTGGCTGCGGCCGGCGACTGCGCACACTTGAATCATACCTCATAGTCATACCACAGAAATTTCAAGCTAATCCGCTGGGAGCGCTAAGATCGCATGTGTGTCTTGTCTGGTGTCTTGTCATTTACTTTTTCGACTCAAGCACAGCTTAATAAACACATATTAAGCTGTGACTCAAGTATCAATGTTCGCAGGTTAAAGAATTGATATTCCGATAGTTCCAGTACCTATAGTATGTTTTGCCCGCAGAAATAACGTAATTTACAAATCTTGCTGGAAGTATTATAATAGATGAATTAAGTAAGTAGGTTAAAAGGCTCTCATCATCAGGTAGCAACGCAAAAAATATGATTCAAATGTTTGAAAACTTCGGCTGTAATTTAGCATTAGAATATATTCAAAATGGGTGCCATGCAGGTTCTTCTGAATGTATTTCGAAGACAATACTTACTTTTATACTGTTTTTTTTATTACGTACGTTATTCACATTTATGACCTGACGGTTCTATGACTGTTCATGTTTAAGAACTAGAACGCCGTGTTATTTTACTGTTGAAACCGAACTTACTTGAACCTGACCGGATGATACAATTTTTGAGTGATCACATTTCAACGATATTTTGTTATGACAACTTATTCATCCAATAACAATCGTCAAAATAATAATAACATGTTTCGGACATTTTTTTACCAAAAATAAGAAATATTTTGTTTTTAATTTTATAAAATATGTTTCCAAAAAATTTTAGGTAGATATCTATGTATTACAAGATTCTGCTTTTTTTTAAAATACGAGTTGATAATTCAATTCAAAACTGTAACTTTGGACAATTACCAGAGAAAAAAAAAGCAAACCTTCATTTGAAATTGATAACAATGATTCATTTCCACCTCCAGCTATGCATTCAAATCTTTTTGATGATAATAATTTTGATAAAAACAATAATAAATTTAGACATAACCTATAAAATAATGTATCATATCATGGACAAACTAAAAAGAATGAAAGCTTGGTTTTATTCATTGAAAAACCTGAAAACGTGATTCCTGTTTTTTCAAAACATGACACAAAATAACTCAAATTCAACCCGTCAAAAAAACATCGGGAAACAATGAGGAAAATGTTGGACAGGATTTATTTCGAAGCAATTTGAAGAATTGAGCATATATAAATGATATCACTCATAAAGCATTAACTGAAATTATGTATTTAATAAGGCCCAAATATCCGTTTCTTCAGGAGGATGTTCGTTGATTTCTGGATACACCACGATCTTCGCGAACGATGAAACTTGATAATGGCGAAATGATATATTTGGAGTTGAAATGGAATTGAGGAATCTACTGAAAAGTATAGTAAAGAAATGCACCTTGCTTTCATTACAGTTTAACATAGATGTCATTTCACCCTATCATACCAGTTCTTACGAATTGTGGCCAATATTATGTAAACTAGGTAATTACATTGAACCAAAATCTTCTATATTTGCCGTGTATCGTGGAAAAGGAAAACCAAATCCAGTTGAAACATATTTGGGAACATTTGTTGGAGCTATTGTTAACCAACGGATTTGTTATTGATGACCAAATGTTCACAGTTGAAGTGCAGTTTTCTTACCCATGCCCCTGCCAGGGCTTTTGTAAAGCAGATAAAAGGTCACACAAGCGAAAGTGGGTGCGAGAGGTGGAACCTTGAATCCGTTTATGGCGAGAACAGAAAATAGTTTTATCCTGTTAATGTAGAAGCAAGGAGAGGAAAAAATAAAGACTTTTTATCAATTGATAGAAACAATACGCACATTAAAGGTTCTTCATCTTTATTGGCTCTTAAGTTAGGTATTGTATCTCAATTTGTTCTTGATCCGATGCACTTGATTTATCTAGGTGTAATAAGAAGGTTACTGAATAAATATTGGGTTGAAGGGAAGAGAACATTCAAAATTGCCAATCTCTCTTTCATGACCAGAAAATACGGTCAACGAAATTTCCTCATGAGTTTGGTCGAAAATTAAGTCCATCACGTGAAATAAAATGGCGGAAGGTAGTAGAATGTCGTAATTTTTTACTTTATTGTGCCCCTCTTCTTTTGAAAAATCATCTTAGACCGGATGAATATGATCGTTTTATGAAACTTCATGTAGCAATTTATATTTTATCTTCTGAGTTCTTTTTGAATATATATTGTTCAACTGCAAAACAATATAGTTTTGTGAAAGAAAGTTCTGTCATATATGATGTTTACAAAGTGCATTCCCTAATACATATTTGTGATGATGTAGAAAGATGTGGACCATTGACAGACTTCACTTGTTTTGATTATGAGAACCTTTTGAGTAAAATTTAAAAAATGATTCTTGGTACTAATCGTCCACTTCAACAACTCGATAATCGGTTAGTTGGATCACGAAATTTCTCCGAAACCTAAACAAAAAATTGGCCTCCTGCCAAAGGGAATTCAAGGACCAAAAACCTCAGACTATTTTTAGTGCACTGATTTATACACTGACAGATAATTTTATCATGGTAAATAATAAAGTCATTATTATTACGTCAATATATTTTTTTAATTTCATAGAAATCTTTCCAGCACTCCAATGGAGTCTTATAAACTAAAAATTACGTTTGTAAAAGGGCAGTTCGAAACAGAGCAGAAATTTACTGCGCACATATATACAGACGGCTACGCCATATTTCTACATTTCTACATCCACTTAATATTCAATATTCAGCAAAAAATTTTGAATTTGCATTATCAGCACTTGTGCGTGAAATTTTAGTGGAAGACAATTTGTAATATTCCAAAGATCTTTGGATAGCATGAAATACAAATCTACCATCTTAGTCTGAATGTCGTTTATTGCAGTGAAATATTGATCTATTAATGGAAAATATTCGATATTTTTTATATCTAGCGCGTCAGTTTATAAACTAAAAAATTAATGTTCATTATACTAATCATTTATAACATTTTGTAGAACATAATGGTTCTCGTAGGTACTTCTCCGACCAACCCTTCCATTTTTATCCTATACCGGTGTATATATTACAAGTACTAATATCAACATAAATGTTGTTTTTGAGTTTTCCTTTGCAGTCCATACTATTGTAGGAAAGGTTATGCTTCACCGTGTGTACTCCACTTACAGATACTTCTCTCAATCGCTTAAAAATATAGATAAAATTTAGAAAATGTTGATCATGTTCGGTAAATATCTAGTATACTGCTTGTTGTAAAAGTAACCATGGCAATTTCGCTTTTGGTGAATATTTTGCTTCTTATGAAAAGAAATGTCATATCAATAGCTTTCAGTGGTATTTCTACTTTGTACAACATCATTTATGTTAACGTACGACGCTTCTATTTTGCTCAGTTCACCAACCCAAACAAGTATTGGCTGTGCTTTTAAACTATGATTTTCCCTTTTGTTTACTGGAAGTATTTCGACATCAGCGGCATCCTAAGAGACAATAATTTCTAAAACTGGTCACAAATCCAGAATTAACCTTTTTTTTGCATAAAGTATGAAGCCTTCTCTTGTTTCTATTTTGCTAGGAACCCATCTCTTCTTTCCTTCAACAATGGCAGCACTACAGAATAATAGTGACAAAATAGTAAGTGTAAACAGCTGATCGCATTCTAAAAAAATCTATAAGAATTACGGATTTACTCTACAGTTAATCAAATTCTTATTTCCTTATTTATTATTTCTCAAAATTTAGATTAGAAGTGTTTAGTTCATTTTTATAGTCAGTTAGCGTAGCTTTTAAATAGGAGTTTGTCTTGGTTTGTGCTTGCCCATTATGGCAAATTAATTCATTTTTGAAGTCAATAGAGATTATCTCGGTTTTGTACCATTCTTTTATACCTACAATGGGTCTTGAAGGTATCTCACTTTTATTAGAGACTAGTAATAATATTGAACAACTCTGGGTACATTGTAATATAATGGGATACTCATTTGTAATCGGTGTCGTATATAAACCTCCCACATATGATTACAAAACATATCTAAAAATTTAGCAATTCTATAATGCAATGTATGCTAATTTTGGATATTTATTGCGTAGGGGATTTTGATATTAATTTTCTAGATGAAGATAAACCAGCATTAAAACTATTCAAAAATCTACTTGATATGTATGATTTAAATCAATTAATAGTAGAACCTACAAGAATAACGCAATCTAGTGTTACTTTGATTGATTACATAATAGTCAACAACAAATCTGGTGTAAATAATTTTGGTAACATAGAGCTTGAATTCACTGATCACTCGCTCGTATATTGTCATATGAACTTCTCATTAAAGAAACAACATGAGCGTAAATACATGTTTAGGGACTATAAAAATATTAATCTCAAAAATTTTGAAATTGATTCAAATAATTTGCCTCTAAATAATATTTATGACATGGTATAGTATTTATAATAAAGTAAACTATTTCAATACAAATGTGATAAATTTAATGAATAAGCATGCACCACTTAGAAGCGGGAAAGCAGGTAAACCTGAAACACCATGGATAACTGATGTCATAAGAACTATGATGAAACTAAGAAACAGACCTAAACTAAAATTTAGAAAAATCAAGTTACAAGGACACTGGGACTATTATAAACAGTTACGTAATATAACAGAGGTCGCTATAAAAAATGAAAAGAAAGCCTATTTGCAATTCAAATTGGGTTCCAAAAATACGAAAAATATTTGGCAAGAACTAAAATCTTTACAAGTAGTTCAAAATAAATTCAAAAACCAACTTCCAGATCATTTAAGTGATGTGAATATAATAAATAACTATTTTCTAGGCAGTATACCCACTGAACATGAAGAATCAAGCAATCTGCTCATGTTCTACAAAAATTATACACTAAATAATATGCCGACGAGCTTTGAATCTCATCTTGTAACTGAAAAGCTAGCAACAGACATAATCCATAAAATAAAATCAAATGCAACTGGTGTGGATGGTATAAATATTGTTATGCTCCTTATGTTATACCATTTATCACCCATATAATTAACAGCTGCCTAATAATGAATAGAGTACCCTATATGTGGAGAAAAGCTATTGTAATGCCAATACCGAAAACTAAAATACCAAAAGAAATGCAAGATAGTAGGCCAATTAGTATTCTTCCTAAGTGCTCTAAGTTATTGGAAAAAGTTATACATATACAAATCAGTTTACATCTTTCCGCTCATAATATCTTACCAGCAGTTCAATCGGGTTTTAGGCAAAACCACTCAAGGACTACTGCTTGACTGAATGTACTGGATACATAGGGCAACAGACGCTGGAAAAATTAGCATTTTAGTGCTGTTAGATTTTAGTAAAGCGTTTGATACTATATCGCACAAACTTCTAATTACACTTCTGCATTACCTTGGATTGAATAATGATTCGGTTTTGTTGCTCGAAGACTATCTTATTGACAGAAGACTGTGTGAAAGTAAATAACTCAGTATCACATGAACGTACTATTTTATCTGGTATTCCTCAGGACTGTTTAGGGGCATTATTGTTTACAATGTATACTTCGCTCCTGCCAGATTGCATTAAATATTGCAAATGTCACTTATTTGTCGATGATACACAAGTCTATCATAGCTTTCAACCGAATCAGATCAAGACTGCAGTAGAGCAAATTACTACAGATCTTTTTTCTATCCAACAGTTTGTTAAATCTCATTCAATATATCTAAACTCTAATAAATCCAAGGTTATCATCTTTGGTGAGCCAGCATTGGTTAATAATCTAGACAAAAGTGAGATCAAACTTAAAATTAATGATGAGAAAATTCAAATAGTTGTAAAAAAGTAAAAGATGTGAAAAATTTGGGGCTGATTGTAGATAACACATTTAGATATAAAGCTCAAGTTAATAAATTTATCAAATATGCTATAACTGGATTGAAGTTGTTTTATCCACACAGCAATGTTTTACCTATTAATACAAAAAAAATGCTATGAGAAAGTCTGATCTTGTCTCACTTCAATTTTTGTTTACCCGTTTATGAATAGCATACAAAAAATTCAAAATTATTGCTTACGTTACGTGGTATGAGAAAGTATGATAGAATCTCACATAAGTTAATTGATACTGAATGGCTATATATGAAAAATCGGTTTAAGTTGAATGCCCTCACTCTTTTTCATTCTGTTATCCTATTTTGGAGACCGTATAATAGAATACGGTTCCGGACGGATATATATATATATATATAATTCAAATGTCAGACATAAATTTACAATCACTCCTCCTCTGCATAAGTCTGATAGTTTCAAACAATGTTTTTCATATCAAATATTTGAGTTGCATAATGGAGTCCCGAACAATTTAAAACTTAATAAAATATCATCTTTCAGGAAAAAAATGTATAATTGTTTCTCTTTTCGTTCAATATAGTGGACTGTATATTTATTTGTTGAAACCAGTTAGGGATTGAGAACAATGTTAATGAAATACATTCTGTATTAAATCAGTTATATGTTATATGACGCTACAATCTGTACAACAACGGTTACATAGCATCATAGCAATGGTTTTTTATTGGACGATATATCGCTTCCGGTTTTCATGCGCCTTCTCTTTCGCTATTAGTGGTACGACATCGTTCAGTATGTGCGGGAATATATTTGTATTTGAATGGAGTGGAATCATAACATGCCCCCCGCTTTGAAGAACTAAAGTTCTTAAAAATATGAAAGTACAATAAATTTGTGATGTAATAAAAATACAACATACAAGAGATAACATTATTTAGTCAGTTGTTATTTCATTACCACTAGAACACAATGGAAGTGGACATAACTTCACTATAGCACGTTTAACAATATCACGATGCGTTTTTATACTAGCAACGCGCACAACACCGTCGTCATCCGGATGAATTTCCACGATTCTTCCAAGTACCCATTGGGATGATGCAAGATTCTGCTGATGTATTAACACCATTGCTCCTACGGAAAGCGAAGTTTTTTGGTTAAACCATTTCCCTTTTCTTTGAAGATTACACAAGTAATCTCTACTCCATCGTTTCCAAAAGCTTTGACAGGTTTGTTGAATCGATTCATATCTGGTTAATTTATTTATTGGTAGGTGAAGTAGACTTGGATCTGGAGGCATTATAAGTAATCTACCAATGAGAAAGTGAGAAGGAGTAATGGGAGTTAAGTCGGAACGATCTGAGGACATAGGGTGCATTGGTCTAGAGTTCAATATTGATTCTATTTGCACTAAAACAGTGGTTAATTCCTCATACGTTAGAACACTTTGACCAATGGCCTCCGTTAAATGTGTTTTAGCACTTTCTATATTAGCTTCCCATAGTCCCCCAAAATGAGGAGAGGATGGAGGAATAAAATTCCACTTTACGTTATTTTGAGAACAAAAATTAAGTAGAACTTGTTTTGAGTTCTTAAAAAAGGTATATAAATTATTCAATTTGTGCGAAGCTCCAACATAATTTGTTCCATTATCGGACCAAATTTCACATGGAAAGCCTCTACGAGAGGAGAATCTTCGCAAAGCAGCAATAAAGCAGTCGGAAGTCAAATCAGAAACCAATTCGATGTGAACGGCTTTAACAGAAAAACACACGAAAAGGCAGATATAAGCCTTGGTAGTTTTATAACCACGGCCTTTTCGATCTTTTATGAGATAAGGACCAGCATAGTCAACTCCAACAACTGTAAAAGGGTGCAAGGCACTTACTCGAGTTTTGGGGAGCTGACCCATCACATTTGTTATAGGAACTGGTTTAAATTTGAAACAAGTAACACAAGTTCTATTTATCCTTTTAGCTAAATTCATCCCGTTTAATGGCCAATATTTTTGTCGAATACAATTTAGAAGCAACTGTGGTCCAGGATGTAGGAGTCGCATATGTTCGTTCAGAAATAGCAATTTGGTAAAAGAGTGACGTGAGTCGAGTAGTACAGGATGTTTAGAATTAAAATCTAAATTGGAATGTTTTAGCCTACCCTTTAGCCTGATAATACCCACTTCATCTATGAACGGTGTAAAACTGTAACTCATTTTTTAATTTATGTAAATGATTTTCTAAAATAAATTTGTATTCATTTTTAAAAGAATCGTTCTGAGAAAGTTTTATTAAGCAAATCAAGGATTTATGTAAATCATCGACAGTTAAAGATAAACTATGTTCTTTATGCCGAGCATTCAAACAAATTTCCTTAAATTTTAGACAATAGGCAATAATGCGTTGTAGTTTTGAAAAACTTGAATATCTATGGAAAATGTCAATTTCATTCTCCTTTACAACTTGCAGGGTAGTTGAAATGTCATTCTTCTTACACTCAGGAATATCTATTAATGATGGTGTGAATTTATAATCAAAATGGTTCTGATTGAATGAAAGCAGCCAACTTGGCCCATTCCACCATAATTCGCTATTTCAGGTCTTCAGGGTTCATTCCCCTTGAGCAGAGATCAGCAGGATTTCTTTTGGTTTCAACATAATTCCATTTGAAATCCTTTGTTATTTCTTGTATTTGAAATACACGGTTTGCAACGAATGACTGTAATTTACAAGGTTCGCTATGAATCCAATGTAATGTTACTAAGGAATCGGACCAAAGAAAACAAGTGAAACGAAACTCTAAGGACCTTGTAATAATTGATAGCAATTTAGAAAGCGTTAATGCAGCCATTAATTCCAATCGTGGGATTGTGTGCGGCTTTATAGGTGCAACCTTTGTCTTTGAACATGGAAACCTAACTTGCACATCACCAGAAGAACTACAGCTGCGAATGTATATACAAGCTCCATATGCTACATTAGAGGCATCCATGTAATTCTACATCAATTGCTCCAGGCAAAATGATATTGCGCGGTACATGCAATTCATTCAAGGAAACTAGTTCCTTTCTAAATTTTTTCCAGTTACTTGTCATCTCTTGAGGAATATCACCATCCCAGTTCACGCCTAAATGCCATAATTTCTGAATCATCAGCTTAGCAATTATTGTGCACGGACTAATTAATCCTAGAGGGTCATACATTTTTGCTATTTCAGACAGTATATTACGTTTACGTTTTGGATGGTAGATATTCAGAAATTTGAAATGATAATTCATCACTTTGGCATGACCATTTAATGCCTAATGTTTTAATATGTTTGTTATCAAAGGCTAGTGTATCAATATAATTGTCATTATCTTTTGAAGCGTCTAGAATGGTACTATTATTTGACCGCCATTTTCTTAGAGGAAAACAAGCAGACTTTAATATACTTGTTATTTGCTTGCCAATATATATTGCTTGACTTATATCATGGAATCCTGTAACTAAATCATCTACATAAAATGAATTTAAAATTCTGTCACAAGCTTCAGGATACTGATCCTGAAAGTCCAATCCTAATTGCCTAATACATCTTATAGCTAAGTATGGGGCACTGGTTGTTCCATATGTCACAGTCTTTAACGTATAACATTTTATTGCTTCTGAAGAATCAAACCTCCAAACTATTTGCTGCAACTTCCTATCATGAGGATGTACAAGTATCTGCCTATACATTTTTTCAATGGCGGATGTTACAACAAATGCGTACTGTCGAAATTTAATCAGAATGGTAAACAAATCATTTTGTATGGGTGCTCCTTTAAATTGGAGATCATTCAATGAACAGCCTGTAGATGTTATAGCAGAACCATTAAACACTACTCTAATTTTAGAAGTTAAGCTATCCTCCCTAAACACAGCATGATGAGGTAAAAAGTAAGAGATATTGTTTTCTTCCAGGTTAGAGAGTTCCATATGTCCTAACTCTACGTACTCATTCATAAATTTATTATAGTCAACCCTTAGAGCAGGATTTTTTCTAAACCTTGTTTCTAATTGCATTAACCTTTTTACAGCTAATGTTTTTGAGTCACCCAGTAAATTTAAGTTGTTTTTAAACGGGATTCGAACAACAAAACGATCTTCTTTAGATCTTGAAACGTTATTAATAAATAGATTTTCAGCGATTTTTTCATCTTTTGAAATGAATTTCATAGGAGAACATTCTTCCACAGCCCAAAATTTACTTTTAGATTCATGTAGTGTTTCATTTTCATACAAAGAAAGAAAACTCCTTGAATTCTTAGTATTTTCCCCAATATTACCAGCTACTATATACCCAAATGCAGTATTTTGAAGCACTGGCATGCATTTACCTAATGATATTACACCTGGTTTAATTAAGTGCCAAAAATGGCTACCACCTATCAGCAGATCAATCTGTTTCGGCTTATTGACATTTGGGTCCGCTAATTTCACATTGGACGGAATTTTCCAGTTTGACACATTAATAGTGAAGTTAGGTAACGTGTTCGTAATTTTATTCAAAATTAAACAAGTAATGTCTAATTTATAATAGGAGTTTCTCGATTTTATTACAACATCACATTTTTTGTGTAGTTCTGAAACTACTTGATTTATTCCCGTGATATTGGTTTTGAAGGGATATTGAGCTAAATTTAATTTATTTGCTAAATATTTTGAAATAGAATTAGATTGTGAAGCACTATCTAAGATTGCATGACATAAATGAGATTTTCCATCAGCATCATCAATATAAATTTGAGCAGTTGATAAAAGTACATATGCATCGAATAACTGACTAGTTAAAACGGTATCATTTTTGGGTGGATGCAACAATCTATTATGTGGCTGTTTACACATATTACATACACTAGCTTTGCAATCTTTAGTTTTATGACCTAGACATAGACATTTGTGACACAATTTTAATTCATCCACCTTCATTAATTTTTCATCAAGATTTAATTTTAAAAACTCAAAACATTTATAGATCTTGTGATTATCCCTTTTGCAATAATTACATCGTACATTTTCAGCATCATTATTTTGCACCACATAACTTCTTGATGTACGAGCAACATCTTTTTGATAAGTTTTAACCTTAACATTTATTTCCATATATCTATGGTTTCGGCGTTTACGTAGTGTAAATTCATAATACTTCAGAAGTTGGAGAATAAAACTCAAATTTTACACAAAACTTTTAACATTTAATTTAAAAATGCTGACAAATTGTTTCACCACACTGTGGCATTATCAAAGCGAGGAGTTATCAACTAAAGCTAAATCTAAAAGTATGTCCTTAAATATCAGGAATCAGAATGTGGTGCAAATTGAGGGATGGGGGTGGATAATGGTGGGAGTGTGTTTACAAAATTGTTAACAAGCGGTGAATTATATGTGTCGATTTGATCATTTAATATTACATTATTATTGTTTTTTGCGTGTTTCAAAATTTCTATGGATTCTAATATATTAAGTTTATGTCCTTTTTCCTGAATATGTAGAATATCAGGATTAAGGGTGAAATTGTGGTTATGTTCTAACAGGTGATTTGCGTAATTAGAGTCTTCTTTTTTGAGCCTGTAACTTCTCAAATGTTCATTGAACCTTACGCTGAAACTGCGTCCAGTTTGTCCTATGTACAAAGCACTACAGTCATCACATCTCAGTCTGTAAACTCCAGATTTCTTTAAGTTATCTTTTTTAGATTTCGAGTTATTAATATACGAGCATAGGTTATTTGTTGTTTTAAAGGCGACGTTTTTATTCTGTTTTTTAAGGAATTGAGATATTTTTAGTGAATGTTTACCTAAATATGTTAGACATGTAAAATTTGATTTTGTATTATTATTAATTTGCGGATAAATTATGCTTAAGGCTTTTTTATTGAGTTTATTTTGGAGTATTTTATTAATTATCTTGACATTATAACCGTTATTTTTGGCAATATCTACGATTCTGTTTAATTCATAGATTAATTAATGTCCCATTAAGTAAAGATAATTTCCATTTAGAATTAAACAGAATCGTAGATATTGCCAAAAATAACGGTTATAATGTCAAGATAATTAATAAAATACTCCAAAATAAACTCAATAAAAAAGCCTTAAGCATAATTTATCCGCAAATTAATAATAATACAAAATCAAATTTTACATGTCTAACATATTTAGGTAAACATTCACTAAAAATATCTCAATTCCTTAAAAAACAGAATAAAAACGTCGCCTTTAAAACAACAAATAACCTATGCTCGTATATTAATAACTCGAAATCTAAAAAAGATAACTTAAAGAAATCTGGAGTTTACAGACTGAGATGTGATGACTGTAGTGCTTTGTACATAGGACAAACTGGACGCAGTTTCAGCGTAAGGTTCAATGAACATTTGAGAAGTTACAGGCTCAAAAAAGAAGACTCTAATTACGCAAATCACCTGTTAGAACATAACCACAATTTCACCCTTAATCCTGATATTCTACATATTCAGGAAAAAGGACATAAACTTAATATATTAGAATCCATAGAAATTTTGAAACACGCAAAAAACAATAATAATGTAATATTAAATGATCAAATCGACACATATAATTCACCGCTTGTTAACAATTTTGTAAACACACTCCCACCATTATCCACCCCCATCCCTCAATTTGCACCACATTCTGATTCCTGATATTTAAGGACATACTTTTAGATTTAGCTTTAGTTGATAACTCCTCGCTTTGATAATGCCACAGTGTGGTGAAACAATTTGTCAGCATTTTTAAATTAAATGTTAAAAGTTTTGTGTTTATTTCCATAGATTCTAATAAATCTGCATGCTTTTTTAAGAATTCTTGCATTACAGTTAATGATGGAGGTTCATCAGTTAATTCTTTGAGTTTTTCCCATTCACTTGCGGTCTCTGGGTCTAGTTTAGAGGAAATCAAAAATATTAAGAGGGCATCCCACTGATCAGTAGGTTGTCCCAATGTATTTAAGGCACATACATGTTTAAAAAGATTATCAATTAAGCATCGTAAAGCATGTGCACTGCTATTTTTAATCATCGATAAGTTGAATAAGGCTTTAATATGATTGTGCACTAAAATTCTGGTGTTATGATATCGATTGCATATAAGATCCCATGCTATATTATAATTAACTGATGTGAAATCTAAGGATTTGATAATTTGCAAAGGTTCACCTTCTAGCGTCGATTTTAAATAATGAAACTTCTGTGTATTATCAATGGAATCATTGGAATGAATTAAGCTTGATTAAGTATCTCTGCAATATAACCATTCATCATAATGTACCTTGAATTTGGGCAGGGTAATGATAGGCAGCTTTACATTATTGATGTTCCGATTTGACCCCGATGTGTTTGAAGAATTTCCATCTGCAATGTCACAAACAGTACAAGCTTTCAACAACCTTTTGGCCATTGCATAATTTTTGTTATATTTGTTTACAAATTCATCTCTTCCAGCATACTGATCTAGAAGTTCATCTTCGTTACATGCTAGTTCAATTTTAGTTTGAATACCTTCGTATTCGTCTGAAACTAAATGTAATTTATCCAATCTGACTTGAAGTTCAGTTAATTGTTGTTCATCTATCTCTAATTTAGCACTGAAATCAGTTTGTATTGGAGATAAAAAGGTAATAAAGTTAGTTAATTTATGCTTTACAGCACCTCTTTGTCTTATCAAAGAATTCATTTCATATGACACTTCTACTAATGAATAAAACAATGAAGATAAATTGGCAAATGTTCTAACGTTTACAGCTGAGCAATTACTTAATAATTGTCCAAAACATCAATTACAAGCTTTTGTTCTAGTGCATTAGGTTAACAGGAAAGGAAAGGAGCTCACTACTCACTGTTGACTTTATTTTCATCAAGTAGAACACCTTCAGCTTACAATTTCATCAAATTCCAACGGCCAGACAGATTTTCAGCACATTAAATGTATCATCCAGCACGTAGTTTTAAGCTTCAAGCAAATCTTTAACACATATTTCTCAGTCGATCCGGTTTCTCTTTTCGTTCAATATAGTGGACTGTATATTTATTTGTTGAAACCAGTTAGGGATTGAGAACAATGTTAATGAAATACATTCTTTATTAAATCAGGGTTCGATTTTGGGACCCTTATTGTTTCTCGTGTTTATTAATGATCTCCCCGATTACCTACCGGGTGCGATTATTGAACTCTTCGCAAATGACAATACCATCTCTGTTTCCCATGCTGATTCTGATTGCGTAGTGGCTTTGGGTGAGGAGGTAGAGTCGAGAGCCCTCGAGTGGTTTTCTGCTAATAAACTGGCCATTAATCAAGGTAAAACTGTAAAACTTTTATTTACCTTAAAAAACCATACTTTTAATCAAGATAAAAATGCTCACACCAAGTTTCTGGGTCTTTTTGTGGATGTTTCTCTGTCCTGGGAGATGCATGTCGATCAGCTAGCTGGGAAACTTAGAAGAAACCTTTTTGTGTTAAGAAACCTGTCAAATTCACTATCCACTCACGTATTACGTTCTACTTACTTCGCAAGTTTGGAATCGCATGTTAGATATGGTCTAATCTTATGGAGTAACTGCTCCGAAGCTGATAGAATTTTCAGTCTTCAAAGACAAGGTATCAGAATCCTAGGAGGTAAACGCTATCGTGAATGTGTCAAAAGTACATACAAAGATTTAAAAATTTTTAACCTTTCCAAGTCTGTTCATTCTAGAATGTCTCTTATATGCGCACCATGCTTTTCTTGCTGGTGATGTTGTATTAAATTCTGACGTCCACGACCACGATACTCGTGGTAAAATGAATGTTCATACCCAATTTCATCGGCTGAGCAAGTCAAAAACTGGTCATAATGTACTATGTTTCAAATTTTTTAATAAATGTCCTTTTTATATCAGAAATATGAATCAAAAAAAAATTTAAAATCACCATCAAAAATTATCTAATGATTAACGCCTTCTATTCAATTCAAGAATTTCTAGATCTCAAAATTATCTCAATGTAACTTTTTATAATTTGAATTTTTATATACCTACTGTTAAATTTTGAATATGTATTTGTTAATTGAAGTTAATAATATAATGTTTCAGAAACAAACAGATGAGAATCAAGTGAGATAGTTTATTAGGTACCTATGTATTATCTTTAACAAGCTAGTAATTTCAAAATATTATAATAACAGAAACTAGATTAAGTTAGAATGTAGGCATCTAGTGCATATTATCGGAATTTATTATTTCATTGTTTAACTGGTAGATCGAGGGGTGGTTCGCTGTCCGCTTGAACTTCGCCCTAAAGATTTCCAATTAAGTTGTTCATATTAAAGGTAGTAATATTCTGTTAATATAATTTAGGGATTGTAACAACTATTTTGTGGAAATAAAGATATATTATTATTATTATATTATGATTACGTAGTTTCGAAAGCCCATAGATTTGTGCTGATACAATTAGTCTTAAGAAATTCTGATGATGGTCGAGAGACCGAGACGTACGTAAGGACGAAAATAATGAACATATGTGTTAGTGTCGGGAGAGGTGAAAGACGACGAGCAGTAAGATAAACAAAGGATAAGAGGCTGTCCCGGCAAAGATCGAGAGCACGGAGATAAGCAAGAGGGACAAGGCACGAGGGATACGACGGGTGGTCGTAGCATATTAAGATGAATAGACAAATACGTAAGAGTTAGTTGATGTTGGGATTCAGGAGAATAAATATGCTTTCAAGTTCTTAGTTAGTTTTGGTTCTTTATTTTAAGTAATCATATTCGGACCACACCTGACATTAGTATGACCTATTTCCCCAGAATTTATATATAATTCATACCTGGGTCAAAAGTCTTTATTAAAATATTCATATACTTAAAACATTAATATCTTACAATTTCGATTATTCATGTTTCTGTTTGGTCAGGCCAAGTTGGCATTTTCAATTGAAACTGATGCGATAGAGACGCTTTGTGCATAATAGAATTTATCGCAAGCACTTGTATATTGTGCGTAGGCATCGATTTCTTTAGAAATATAAACAATTCTTGTTTATTCTAGAAACGTATCTTTCGTCATATATTTCGGGTTACTCAGTTGATAATAAATAACATTGAATAATAAACAGAGAGAGTTTTGAGATATTGTGTCAACCAAACTTGTTTTCAATTTGTTTCAATTCATTTTTATTTTCTCAAAATTGTTACTCGTTGTTCAAACATGAACTGATTTAGTATAAATGCTTAAATGACTAATAATTTATTGTCATTACTATGTTCCTATGGTAGAATTTTGAATAGAAATGCATAATTAAAAAAATATGTATCAAGTAGTTTGTTAGACGCCAAAAAGCTCAATTCGTGTATTTTTTATAATTTAGGTATATGAATGGGAGTAATATATAACTTGAAGGTGCAAATAAGAGCTTGCCGCCCTTATAGGTACCCAATACAATTTTTCAAGAATATTGATTTCATTTCTATTAAACATACTCATTTTGCATGTAATATTTCCTGAAATAAACATAAATAATCTTAAATGAGAAAGACGATACACTATAAAAAGGAACATCCCACAATATTATAATAACAAAGTGAATAAAACATTTGATTAACAAAATATATGTTTTATAGTCAACGAATTAGCCTTGCTCTCATTTTGCCAAATTTTCCATTTCGAAAATCATCTGTGGTACATCTAGAAATGATATATGAAAATCTGTAACTGGTAATTACAGTGTTTTGTAAAAAATTTACAGTCAGTCGCATTTAGGCATCGTTTTCATAGTTTGATCCTGCTAGAAGAAGTTGTAGGTTCCCATTTACCATGTCTTAGTTAGAACGTCCTTGACAAGATGGTATAGGTTTCATTTGTATATAGGTACTACCTCGCACCAATTTTATGGTAGAGCTGGATGTTTTTAAATGAAGATTGGTTGGCGACGAGAGGCATATGGCGTATCCCTGAGGATCCTTGTATGGAATGAGTTACGTGTAATTTCAGAAAAACTACATAATGTGTATATACTAACTTAATTGTATTTGCCACATTTAATCTGGTCCAGTAGAATTTTTATTTTTGAAGGAATACATAATTTGTATAATTTATTTTTTTAACCCAAGATATAGGTATAATAATTTCTATTTGTTGTACTTGTAGCAGTTAACTCCAATTTCGAAGCTATAATATCTGATTCAAATTGTAAAATTGAACACTGCTTATACTCGTATCACTATATTGATAAGATATAATCACCCTTAACCACTAAAAACTTAAAATTAGCTTTTGAAACAACATTTTACAAATTCTTTTATTCTAAATTATTAACTCGGGCAAAAAGCAGAACAAAATTCGAATCAATCTACCATAAATTTCCACAATTTTTACCAACAACTACTAGAGAAGTTTGGGTTTTGGTGCTTACTTGTTGAAAATCCATATCTATAGTTTTGATAAAAAATACAGTTATTATAAATTTTCACAAACTTCGTGTTTATTAATCAAAACGTGACATGTTTCACCACACGGTGGCTTTATCAAGCAATGGTTTTATAAACCATGGTTTATTCATTAAATATCAAAATTAAGATTATGAAGGTGGAGGGGATGAGTAAGGTACCTGTACAGCAGGAAAATAGTTACTTATAAATAAATTTAATAATGGAGACTGCTAAAGTTTTTCTGATCATTTAAAAGGTTTCCTATATTTTTAAACTTATTAATTCCAATTTGTCCTAAGTTTTTCAATACATTACTGTTAACTGACTCATGAAGAATCTCGAAATCATCTTTGAGATGATGATCAGCTTCTTTTATATGGTATACAACTTTCGAATCTCCTTTATTCAAATTAAAATGTTCTCTAATTCTAGTTTTGAAAGCTCTTCCTGTCTGATCTATATAGAATTTATCATAATCTTCACACTCTACCTCGTATACTCCTGATTCTTCATCTTTTTTACTCTTATCTTTGTTGTTTTATATGGAATATACAGGTTATTCCAGTTATATTAGGAAAATTGAAACCAATATCTCATACAATCCTAAACGTTTTTAGAGCTTTGTCAATAGTAAAAGGAATTCTAATGAATATCCTAACTTGATGTCTTATAATAACACAATCCATAATAATGGTCAGGATATTGCTGACGCATTCGCTGAACACTTTTCTTCTGTATTTGAAGTGGATGATGAACCTGCTTCGGATGACACCACAAATAACGTAGTTCACATTACTGCAAATTCATTCTCAATTTCAATTAGTGATATATGGAACAAGTTAAATTCTCTTAAAAGTGAAACCAGTCCAGTTCCTGATGGCGTTCCACCTATTCTTCTCAAAGCTTGTTCATTTGTACTCTCCAGACCATTACATAAAATTTTCAATAGATCCCTCGTCGAAGGTAAATTTGCTGATATTTGGAAAACTAGTTTTGTTACACCCATATTCAAATCTGGTGACCGTGAGAATATAAAAAACTACCGCCCAATCTCCATTCTGTCATCGATTCCAAAAGTATTTGACAGTTTGGTAACTGATCAACTCACTGCTAGTTTAAGACATCATATTATGGCTGAACAACATGGCTTCGTAAGTGGTCGCTCAGTTGAAACTAACTTGTTAGTATACATGAATTACATTGTTGATGCTTTGGAGGATGGGTATCAGGTAGATGCTATTTATACTGATTTTTCCAAGGCATTCGATAGGGTAAGTCATTCTATACTTCTTTCTAAGCTTTTATCACTTGGCATACACGGCCCAATACTTTCTTGGATTAAGAGCTATCTTTCCAATCGTTCGCAAATAGTTCGAATAAAAAATAACTACTCCAAGGTAATAAATGTCCACTCTGGAGTTCCTCAGGGCTCACATCTTGGTCCATTACTTTTTTACTTTTTATTAATGATATCAAGGATGTTTTCCCTTGTGATATCAAGTTCTTACTATTTGCGGACGACTTAAAAATATTTTCCAAAGTAAAATCTGTAGATCAATGTTTATTGATACAAAAAGCTTTAGATAACATGTCGAACTGGTGCATTATTAACAAAATGGAATTTAATATTTCAAAATTCAATTTTATGATATTTCATCGTCTGAGAAGTCCCATTACTTACAATCATCGAATTGATGGTACATCGTTCGACAGTAAATTAAATGTTAGAGATTTGGGCGTGATTTTTGATACATCTGTAAGTTTTGACCCTCATATTAACCATATTATTGGCAAATCTCTTCAAATGTTGGGATTTATAAAAAAATTGACTGTTGATTTCAGAAATATTAATGCTTTGAAAACTTTATATTTTTCTCTTGTCATGTCACATCTTGATTTCTGCTCGACCGTCTGGTGTCCTTACTATAACGTTCATTCATACAATATTGAAAAGGTCCAGCATAAATTTTTGAGATATTTGGCTTTCAAAAGTGGAATACGTTATGCCAAGTGGAACTGTGATTATAACTTTCTTGAAACTATTTTTAACATTGTTCCACTTACTGTGAGAAAATTACACTTCGATCTTAAACTACTTTTTAAGTCTATTAATAATATAATTTCTTGTGAAGTTATCTCACTTTACTTTAGAGCTAACTTTCACAATCCCAAACGTCTTACACGTCAAACTGTGAATTCAACTCAAATTTTTTATGTTCCCTCCTGTACAACAAATTATTCTTTTTACTCTCCACTTAAACGCACAATGAGAAATGCCAATCAGTATACCATACTTGAGGATTTAACTTCCCTTTCTAGTACTTCCTTTAATCTTAAACTTCCTCGTTCTATTTAATTTTTAGTTATATTGTATATGTTTGTGCACAACAATATAGTATTGGTATTTTTGATAATTTTATTTCAAAATAATTATATGTATTTGTTTTTTTTTCTTTTTTCTCAACTGTGAAAATAAAATGTATTTTTCGTTTGAAAATAAATAAATAAATAAATAAATAAATATTTGCCTACCGTATTATTTGTTCTACGAGATGTTGTAATATTGTGTTTCTTAAGTTAATTGCATACATTATCAAGAAGTTTACGTACACTCTTTATTGATCTATAATTATCAGTTTTCGTCTTAGTTAGAACGTCCTTGACAAGATGGTATAGGTTTCATTTGTATATAGGTACTACCTCGCACCAATTTTATGGTAGAGCTGGATGTTTTTAAATGAAGATTGGTTGGGGACGAGAGGCATATGGCGTATTCCTGAGGATCCTTGTTTGGAATGAGTTACGTGTAATTTGAGGAAAACTACACAATGTGTATATACTAACTTAATTGTATTTGCCACATTCAATCTGGTCCAGTAGAATTTTTATTTTTGAAGGAATACGTAATTTGTATAATTAATTTTTTTAACCCAAGATATATAATAATTTCTATTTGTTGTACTTGTAGCAGTTAACTCCAATTTCGAAGCTATAATATCTGATTCATATTGTAAAATTGAACACTGCTTATACTCGTATCACTATATTGATAAGAGATAATCACCCATATCCACTAAAAACTTAAAATTAGCTTTTGAAACAACATTTTACAAATTCTTTTATTCTAAATTATTAATTCGGCAAAAACCAGAACAAAAATCGAATCAATCTACCATAAATTTCCACAATTTTTACCAAAAACTCCTAGAGAAGTTTGGGGTGCTTACTTGTTGGAAATCCATATCTATAGTTTTGATAAAAAATACAGTTATAATAAATTTTCACAAACTTCGTGTTTATCAATCAAAACGTGACATGCTTCACCACACGGTGGCTTTATCAAGCAATGGTTTTATAAACCATGGTTTATTCATTAAATATCAAAATTAAGATTATGAAGGAGGAGGGGATGAGTAAGGTACGTGTACAGCAGGAAAATAGTTACTTATAAATAAATTTAATAATGGAGACTTGCTAAAGTTTTTCTGATCATTTAAAAGGTTTTCTATATTTTCAAACTTATTAATTTTAATTTGTCCTAAGCTGTTCAATACATTACTGTTAACTGACTCATGAATAATCTCAAAATCATCTTTGAGATGATGATCAGCTTCTTTTATATGGTATACAACTTTCGAATCTCCTTTATTCAAATTAAAATGTTCTCTAATTCTAGTTTTGAAAGCTCTTCCTGTCTGATCTATATAGAATTTATCATAATCTTCACACTCTACCTCGTATACTCCTGATTCTCCATCTTTTTTACTCTTATCTTTGTTGTTCTATATATTTGCCTACCGTATTCTTTGTTCTTAGAGATATTGCAATATTGTGTTTCAATAATATAATAAGATTCTTGACCCAGTATGAATTATATAAAAAATTCTCGGGAATTACGTCACATTAACACTCTGTTATAAATTTTCGTCTTTACGTACGTTTCGGTCTCACGACCATGATCAGAAGACGTATTTTGTTAAAAAGGGGTAAACTAAAACTAATTAGCACAAGCGTCCATATCGCACAATTTTCAATCAAAAAGCTCACGCCGTCGAAACGAACAGAACCACGAATAATCGAAAATTGTATCGTTAATATTAAAGTATAGTTTTTTTTGTAACAAGAAACCACTGTTAAGTAATATTCTCATAATGTACAAACGCATATTGCTATGGTCTCAAAGCAACTGGAGTTCGAAGCCATTTGTTTGTAATAACTCGACCCAGATGTAGATTTATGACGTACTTGAAAAGGTTTTAGACCTGCATTGGAATTTAGTTTACTTTAAGCGTTCTTCCTAAAATATACTTTTAACAGTATAAAGACGTATGTATGAATTTGCAAGAGTTTTAATTAATCAAGTTAGTATAAATCTGACTCAATCCCTGAATATCATTCCTATGATTTACAGAATTTGAATCCCTTTTCATGTGAATCATCTCCAGGATAGATCTTTTATAATAATTGGTTTCTTTAGTTAAAATATTAACATTTTTGTAATCAAATTGATGGTTATAATCAAAACAGTGCTTAGCAAGGGCGGTGGAATTTTCTAAGTTATTATTTCTTGTGCTATACTTATGGCCGTACATTCTTTTTTGTAAATATTGTTTAGAGATTCCAGTATAAGTTCCATCACAATCTAAACAATTCAATTTATATACTGTGTGGGTTTGTTTATCTTTAGGTATTACAGGTTTTAGATTTGAGAAATATTTCCGCACACAGTTAGTAGGTTTATGCGCAACATTTATATCGTACTTTTTCAAACATTTCTTAATTTTTTCTGAGGTCTCCGGAATGTATGGTAAAGTTATATAATTGTCTGTATTACCTGTTATGTTATTTTTATAAGAAGAACCATTATAGATTTTGTTTATTCTCTCTTTAATGATAGGATTGTAGAAAGTTTTTGGGTAGCCATTCATTTCCAATGCATTACGAATAATTTTTAAATTTTTGGGACGGTCCTCTGCGTGGGATAATTTTACCGCACGGTCTGTGAGGCTGTTTATGACACTTTTTTTATAACAAGCTGGTGCAACGGAATTGAAATGAAGATAACGTTGAGACCAGACTTCTTTAGTAAACCAAGAAGTTTTTATTTTTCATCTGCATCATGCCGAATGGTCATATCTAGAAAATAAATGTTATTGTTTATTTCTATTTCACAAGTGAATTGAAGTTTACAATGGAAATTGTTAAATTTATTAATCACATATTGAATTTTATCGTTGGGAACACACATAAGGCAATCATCTACATACCGTTTAAAGAATACAGGCTGAAAATCTAATGAATTTATAACAGATTCCTCTAGGCATTCCATAACGAGGTTAGCAATGGTAGCTGAAATAGGAGATCCCATTGCTGTGCCGAAAATTTGTCCAAAATATTGCTCACCGTACTGAAAATAAGTGCATTCTAAACAAAACTTTACCGCATTTATAAAATTCGATTGATCAAGAGGTGTGTGGTTTTTAATCTCTGACCAACGTTTTTTGATGCAATTTAATGCCAAAACGACAGGTATATTTGTAAATAAAGAAACAACATCCAAGGAAATTAGTTGATGGTGAGACCGAAAACATACGTAAAGACGAACATTTATAACAGAGTGTTAATGTGACCTAACTCCCGAGAATTTTTTATATAATATTGTGTTTCTTAAGTTAATTGCATACATTATCAGGAAGTTTACGTACACTCTTTATTGATCTATAATTATCAGTTTCAACTGTACTAGGGTGAACTAACTTTATCTCTCCATTGTGATGTTTTTTTTCTTAAGTAAATCAATCACAAATTTTTCGTTATAGCCGTTATTACTTGATATCTGTTTTATAATTGAAACTTGCTTATAATAATTTAATTCTTATATGGGGATAGTAACAAGTCTATGTATCATGCTTTGAAGAGCAGCCAGTTTATGTTGTATAGGGGTGGTTTGGATTTTTATAGATAATAATGTCCGTATGTGAAGGCTTATTATATATTGAAAAGGAATGTCTACTATTTAATTGAGTTGAGGTTAAGTCTAAGAAGTTGATAGTTTGATTGACTTCTACTTCAACCGTGAATTTAATTCCAGGGTGTAGATTATTTAAATGTTGAATGAACGAATCTAATTGCCTTTGGGTTCCATTGAAGCATGTTGATGTATGGTCAACATGCCGAAGCCAATAAATAAATCTTTTCATAATAGGGTATTTGTGGATTTCCAATTCTATTTCATTCATAAATCTTCCGGCCATGTAATGGATTAATGAGTTTAAAATTGCTAATCCTTCTTGAGTAGTATACAAATTGTTATTGTTGAAAATAATTACACACATCTAAAGGTAATTCACACTAAATTAACTCGCAGGAATATGGCATCATTGCGACTTCGAGGCCAGGGAAAAACTTGATGATCTGATATATAAAAAATATGTTACTCAGAAAAATAAATTAGCTCCATTGCTTCATAATAATATTTCTGAATAACAACTTCATAACACAAAAAATAAACAAAATTCGAAACATGATTTTTTCACAAGATTTTTCACTATGACGGAAACTGAGTTCAACAGAGATGAACTGACCTTATTGAATACAGGTTTTAAACATAATCTAACTATTAATTAATATAAGAAAACCTTAGATTATTTGGGAGCAGATTTGAAGAGTAATATATCTATAACATAGAGGGTTATGATATAGCTAAGAGAATCGAACCAACTTTAGGAAAACATGATTATCAAGCAGAAAATGAATTAAAAATTGCAATCGATTTGCACAAAAATAACTAGTAATGGTATAGTTTTCACGAAGGCAGATAAACGTAATACGGTCACTACCATTGACCGGAATAATTAAATGAATGAAACTTTAGATTTTCTGAAGTCAGGGAGTTTCAAATTATTGAAAAAAGACTCAACCAATTCATATCAAAATGACGTTAAAAATTGTATCGAGAAATGCTTTGCTATTTTGATAAAGAAAGACTTATTTAAATTAACCATTATGAACCCTCTTGCGCCAAAATTATACTCGTTAGTTAAATTATATAGAGAAGATTTTCCCATAAGAACCGTGGTCAGTTACTACGTCGCTCCGTCTACGACTTAAGGCTTACTACAAATCTTGAGAGAACATTGTAAATTTGAACCGGAATTTGGCATAAAAAATCAGGTCAACAAAATTAAAGATTTTACCTTATCACCCAAAAGTAAGGTTATATTGTTTGATGTCACTAACTTCTTTCCTAGTTCACCCCGGGGGGTACATTACTGATAATCCAAAGTATCTTTCTCAAAATTATTTTCAATTCAATAGCAATGATTATACTACTCAAGAAGGATTAGCAATGGGAAACCCATTACGTCCTTATCTGCCCGAAAAATTCATAAATGAATCAGAATTGGAAATTCATAAACACCTTATTATAAGTAGATTAATTTATTGGGATTTTGAAGGGGTTGCGGGTGTTTTTCTCCCCAACTTCTACGCCACTGAAAAAGAACGGTTTTGAAACAACCATTAAAACTGCCAATGTTTTCTACACAAAAAGGTACACTTGGTCATAAGCTCTAAAGTTGACCGTTTTCGAGAAAAATTAACTTTTATGTTGAAAAACATGGTCAATTCTTACTAATTAGACGAAACAGAACATAGCTTACTATGGGTAGAAAATGCTCACAAAAGCTGTTTTCTGTACGATAAACTCTTCCGGAGATATTCGCAAAAACCGACATTTTTTTTTCAATTCCTACAGCCTGTATCTCGAAAACGAAGCCTTCTACGACATATGTTTATTGAACTTTCCTTCTTAAAAACACTTGTTCTATCTCCTGTTGCAGTTTGGCTACAAAAAACCGACGCACCCTATAGATATATATATATATATATATATATATATATATATATATATATATATATATATATATATATATATGTTTCTTCTTAGGTTCTCGCGGACGTAATGTGTAGAACTGGATTCTCGGGTATTGATCCGCGTTGTGTGGTTTCGGTCCTCAAAAGGACCAATTTCACGACGTTTCGGCAAAGTCGCATTTGCCATCTTCAGGTGATTCGACCGTAGAGTCTGGAAAATCTAGGCGAACTGAACAGAATTCATTTTCTGTTGAATCATCGACTGCTTCGTACCTAACTGATTTACACCGTTTGACAACTATTAATAATGCAACATCAACATAAATGTTGAACTATCACATGGACCTCTAATATTTTTGTCTCCTGAAGAAGTCATGAATATATGACGAAATATTGAGAAATTTAAAATAATTGAGTATTAATTCAGCATCCTCTGACCGCATACCTGATAATAATATCGAATAATTTATATACAGCATATATATATATATATATATATATATATATATATATATATATATATATATATATATATATATATATATATATATATATATATATATATATTGTTAACTAACTCTTTTTGTTGAGTTGAAGTTTATGAACTTTAATTATTTGAAGTTATGGATTCTATAGAATTATTTATATGGAATTAAACACAATGCTCTTTGAATTACACAATATTTAATTTCTATGACTCTTTTCTTATCTCGGGTAAATAAATTTTATGTTTCACAAGATCTATGATATAACCTAGAAATCACTTTTACAACTAATATTTGTTTATACTGTTATAATCAACAATATTCCTTTTGCTTTACAGATAATACAATGATGTAGAAATTATAAACAAACTTACGTTTAGTTAATATCCAAAAGTGTGTTTAATAATGTTGACAATGTTCAATTTACTTCTATTTAATTTCGTTGATTCACTTTAACACAATACTCTGCTATTTCACGATAATCACAGGTAACTAATTTTGGTTACTTCTTCTTGAGAATCAGGAACTGTTGATAATACTTAGTTTTATTCTTTTAGAGAAGATATAAGACTTTTCGATGCTTTATTGGAATTATATCGAAGAATTGCAATCGTTGGATACTTCTTATAAATTGGAAGTTATTACGAACTTTTACTTTGTTCAGACACTTGGAACACTTCTTGACTTTTAATAATTATTTACTAACTTCGGTTACTTGGAACTTATCGAAGTTTGGAACATTTGAGTTCACCGATGTTTATTTTGATAAACTTAGGTTAGAAATTTGGTGAGTTGCCAGAGAAGCACAGTCCTTACTTAGATGTTATTGCAAACTGACTTGGCTTGTCTTTCAGATCCTTTTATAGGCCTCCAAAACCGACGCTACTCGATGTCATTTTCCACCTATTAGGTGCCTTCTTTTCACATCAAGAATGCCAAGTTAATTGTTGTGAAACTGACAGAAGTTTCTGATTGTTACCAGCCTGAAACTAGGAATTCGTCTCGACCAATCAGAATTTAGTATTCTTTAATTTTTGAATTATTGGAGATTTTCAACTTATTTTAATTGATAGTGATTCCTTCTTTTCAAATTAATATTGCCTACATTTTGGTATAAGATAACCTATGATTGGGTTATTATTAATATGATTATTCCCATATTTATGGTTTTCTTGACAGTTACTTATTCTTAAATCCAATACATACTATATTATATCAATAACATTCTTTTAACATTATAAAACTCAAATTTACTAATCCTAACTTATATCTATAACATTCGTCAATGTTTTGTGCTATCTCATGATAGTTCTGTAATCATTTTAATTATGATTTCTTGTTTCGTTACACAGTACGTTTCTTCACTTTCACTGAAGTTCTTGTTTAACACTTCTTATTCTATTACATTGTTGTTTATTATGTTTTACATTGTTGATTTTAATATCCTAACTATTATTTAGCTTTTACTATTGTTTTTAATTCCATATAATATATTTTTATTGATCTTTTCTGATTTTCAAAGTTCGGTAAGTTATTATTTTTAAATTTTAATTGTTTATGAAATGAAATCATAACAAATTCCCCTAAATCAATTTTAAATTATTAATAAAATTTTTAATATTTACAATTTATTCATCTTTTGATTTTATTTTCTTGAACTAGATTTATTAATAATTATACTTGTATATTTGATCAATGTTAAATATTCCCCTTATCTTTCCATTCTCAGGATTCATTAATTCATAACTATTTTCAGCATTTTCATTCATGACTACATATGGACCTTCAAAAGCAAAACATAATTTTCCACATATATTCTTTTTATTATTAGTTACTCTCATTGCTCTTACTATTACTAATTCACCTATTTCAAATTTAATTAACTTTCCTCTTTTTCTCATTTCCCTATTCATATACTTTCTTGCATTTCTTTCTAACCTATTACTGATATTTCTCAAAATTTCATTTCATTCTACTGAATTTTCATCTAACCATTTTCTATCAGGTTCTTCGCCTTTCATAATTAATACAGGTGTTTTCTCTGTTGTAGTAAATATTAATATGTCATCGATATAATGAACTACAAAAATTTCAAATCTATTTAATATCTGATTCATACTTCTAACTAACGCACTGCATGCACTTTGAATACCAAAAGGCGTAACTTTAAAACGATACACTTCTCCATCTATCATAAAACCAGTGTAATCTCTACAACTTTCATGTAAAGGAATCAACCAGAAACTATGCCTTAAATCAACTTTACTAAAAACTTGTGCCTTTACTATTCTACCAAAAATTGACTCTATATTTTTAGGAGCTTCATATTGTGGTACTGACAATCTATTCAATGTTCGAGCACCTAAACATAACCTAATATCACCATTTGACTTTTTTGCTATAACAATAGGGTTTATATATTTTGTTTTACTTCTTTCTATTATGTCTTGTTCTAGCATTTCACCGATTTTTTTCCTAACATCTTCTATGTACTTGTATGGAATTGGATAGTTCTTGGATTTAAAATTTTCAATTTCTTTTACTTGGAATTTATGAATATAATTTCTAGCTATACGAGTTTCATCTATTATTAAACCTTTATGTTGTGAAATTATTTCTGATATTATTCCCCTATACTTCTCGGATACTTTCATCTGCGAGATTATTTCATTTAAATTTCTGCTTGAGTCTTTTCCTACGACCGCATTTATTATATTGCAACCTTCATTTGGTCTGTCAATATTTTCATTTTCCCCCTTCCCTATTTTTATAATTTCATCTAACAACTTTATTTCCTTTTCCTCGTAATCTATAATAATTCCATGCTTTTCTAATTCATCAGTTCCCATAACAATATCCGATTTCATATTCGGCACTACACATAATTGCATCTCTAGACTTGACTTCCGTATTATAATATGCTCAGTAATCATTTTTGATACTTCAGTAATTTTCCTTCCACTAATATTTACTAATTCTACTTTTGGTATTTTCAATTGATTTGTTAATTTTACTTCAGACAATAGTTCTTCCCTTTGTTGTTCGTAGTCAATGTATTCCCTCTGATGTTCATATAATACATTAACGTGGTATTCTTGCTTTCTTAAAAATCCTGATTTTGTTGATTATTTTGACTTGAAGAGTCTTCCCTTTCCATATTACTTTCAATCCTACTGCAGTTTACTTCCCTTTGATTATTTTCATTTCTATTTTCATTTCTACTATTATTTCTATTATTATTATTTTGACTTCTATAATCCCTATATCTATTTCTATTTTGATTAGCATTATTCCCCTTATATCTATTTTTCCTATTATAATAATTTTGGTTTCTATTATCCCTATTTCTAAAATTGTTTTGATAATTATTATTATTTTGGAATCTATCATTATAATTTTGATTTCCCCTATAACTGTTTCTGTTATCTTTATATCCATTTTGTTGCCTAGTTCCTATGTTATTCTTATTATCAATTCTGTTTAAGTACGATAGTAGTTGATTCATGTCTTTAAGATTTGCAATGGCTATTGCCTCAGATATTTGACTTCGATACTGTCTTGATATGTATAAAACTATCTCTTCCTCTCTCATTTTAGGTTCTAAATATTGCGCTTCATTATATAGGCTAAGTGCATAAGCACTCATGCTTTTTCTAGTCCCTTCTATATACTTCCTAAAATATAACCTTTCTCGACACTTCGACTGCTCATTTTCACCCCAAAAATTTTTTTAAAATTCATCTATAAACTCATCTAAACTATTTATTTCCCTTTCTTTGCAATTGAACCACAACAATGGTTCATCAAACAATCGTTCTCTTATTAATTTTTTCATTCTCTCTACATTACTTACATACTGTATTTCATTTTTTAAATCTTTGACAAAAATGTATGGATGTGATAATTTTACATTTCCATTAAATTTTATTGTATTTTCATGACCTACATTCCTGTATTCTATATTCATTCTCTCTTCGGATCTATTCCCAATTCTTTTGATTCTTTCATCCTGTTCATTTATCATTTTTTTCTGATTTTCTTTCATACTTTGTACATTCACATTCACATTCTCTTCAATATTCTTCCCCATATCATTCATTCTATTTTCCATAATATCTATTTCTTTCTCTACATTATTAAACTTTCTATTTATAAAGCTATTAAATTCTTCTAATTTATTATCTATACTTTCTTCAACATGTTGTCTTATTTCCTTTTTTTCAGTTTCAACTATTCTCATAATTTCCTCAGTTCTTTTATCAAATTTATCATTCACTCTTTTAATTTCATCTCTTATATCACTCATACCTTGTTCAATTTTTTCATTCGTTTCATTAGCTTTTAAATTTAAACTTTCAAGCAATCTCATTATTTGTGATTGACTATCTGGAGTACTCTGTCTATCTCCTTCCATTTTTACTTTCTTATTAATTAATCTAGTTCTTTAAATTATTTTGATTACGCGGTTCTATTCCTTTTTCAAATGGCCCCACGTTGGGCGCCAATTGTTAACTAACTCTTTTTGTTGAGTTGAAGTTTATGAACTTTACTTATTTGAAGTTATGGATTCTATAGAATTATTTATATGGAATTAAACACAATGCTCTTTGAATTTCACAATATTTAATTTCTATTTTCGGGTAAATAAATTTTATGTTTCACAAGATCTATGATATAACCTAAAAATCACTTTTACAACTAATATTTGTTTATACTGTTATAATCAACAATCTTCCTTTTGCTTTACAGATAATACAATGATGTAGAAATTATAAACAAACTTACGTTTAGTTAATATCCAAAAGTGTGTTTAATAATGTTGGCAATGTTCAATTTACTTCTATTTAATTTCGTTGATTCACTTTAACACAATACTCTGCTATTTCACGATTATCACAGGTAACTAATTTTGGTTACTTCTTCTTGAGAATCAGGAACTGTTGATAATACTTAGTTTTATTCTTTTAGAGAATATATAAGACTTTTCGATGCTTTATTGGAATTATATCGAAGAATTACAATCGTCGGATACTTCTTATAAATTGGAGGTTATTACAACCTTTTACTTTGTTCAGACACTTGGAACACTTCTTGACTTTTAATAATTATTTACTAACTTCGGTTACTTGGAACTTATCGAAGTTTGGAACATTTGAGTTCACCGATGTTTATTTTGATAAACTTAGGTTAGAAATTTGGTGAGTTGCCAGAGAAGCATAGTCTCTACTTAGATGTTATTGCAAACTGACTTGGCTTGTCTTTCAGATCCTTTTATAGGCCTCCAAAACCGACGCTACTTGATGTCATTTTCCACCTATTAGGTGCCTTCTTTCCATATCAAGAATGCCAAGTTAATTGTTGTGAAACTGACAGAAGTTTCTGATTGTTACCAGCCTGACACTAGGAATTCGTCTCGACCAATCAGAATTTAGTATTCTATAATTTTTGAATTATTGGAGATTTTCAACTTATTTTAATTGATAGTGATTTCTTTAAATTAATATTGCCTACATTTTTCCACACACTTTGGTATAAGATAACCTATGATTGGGTTATCATTAATTTGATTATTCCCATATTTATGGTTTTCTTGACAGTTACTTATTCTTAAATCCAATACATACCATATTATATCAATAACATTCTTTAAACATTATAAAACTCAAATTTACTAATCCTGACTTATATCTATAACATTCTTCAATGTTTTGTGCTATCTCATGATAGTTCTGTAATCATTTTAATTATGATTTCTTGTTTCATTACACAGTACGTTTCTTCACTTGCACTGAAGTTCTTGTTTAACACTTCTTATTCTATTACATTGTTGTTTATTATGTTTTACATTGTTAATTTTAATATCCTAACTATTATTTAGCTTTTACTATTGTTTTTAATTCCATATAATGTCTTTTTATTGATCTTTATTATTTATTGATATTCTTGAACCATTTGTAATATTTGTATGTTTTCTTGGTATATTGGTTCGTATATATACTGAAAATGAAATAAAAATTCTGTTTGACGTTTCGACAATGTTTATTGTCTTTATCAAAATGTGAATTGGTGTTTCCATGTAATTTAGAAAAGAATAGATGATTTCAATTAATGAAATGCGTCTGCAGCCGACTTGTTTTTTAAGATCCAATTGAAACTGCAGAAAACATTGGATCGGTTGTGTGTGAAAGAGTAATGTATGGCTAATTACAATTTGAAATGGATTGAATTTGATTAAATACAAGATATTTTAAGATTGTACAATTATAAATATCTATGATTATTGTATGAATTAGTTATTCTATGATAAACACTTCCGATCTATCCATAATCAACTATTCAAGTTTAAGATAATTCTATGGAATTTAACCTCAAAATTGTTACTCATAATGTCATAATTAAATAATACTTTATCTTTTTTAGGTTGAATTTTAAATAAATTTAGGTTAATATTAACCTAAACTTCTGTAAGTATTAACCTAAATACATAATTGTCATCTAATTTGTAAAAATCGTAGTACCCTGAAGAAGCAATAAATTATTGCGAAATATTGGTATAGAAAAAATAGTTCTCTTTAGATTGCCCAACTACATACCGAAATTCCCGTTAACAAACCTTTCTAAATATATATATATATATATATATATATATATATATATATATATTTGTATGTTTTCTTGGTATATTGGTTCATATATATACTGATAATGAAATAAAAATTCTGTTTTGACGTTTCGACAATGTTTATTGCCTTCATCAAAACAGAATTTTTATTTCATTATCAGTATATATATGAACCAATATACCAAGAAAACATACAAGTATTACAAATGGTTCAAGAATATCAACGAAAGAATATATATATATATATATATATATATATATATATATATATATATATATATATATATATATATATATATATATATATATATGTTTCTTCTTAGGTTCTCGCGGACGTAATGTGTAGAACTGGATTCTCGGGTATTGATCCGCGTTGTGTGGTTTCGGTCCTCAAAAGGACCAATTTCACGACGTTTCGGCAAAGTCGCATTTGCCATCTTCAGGTGATTCGACCGTAGAGTCTGGAATTTCCAGACTCTACGGTCGAATCACCTGAAGATGGCAAATGCGACTTTGCCGAAACGTCGTGAAATTGGTCCTTTTGAGGACCGAAACCACACAACGCGGATCAATACCCGAGAATCCAGTTCTACATATATATATATATATATATATATATATATATATATATATATATATATATATATATATATATATATATATATATATGTTAATTCTTAGGTTCTCGCGGACGTAATGTGTAGAACTGGATTCTCGGGTATTGATCCGAGTTGTGTGGTTTCGGTCCTCAAAAGGACCAATTTCACGACGTTTCGGCAAAGTCGCATTTGCCATCTTCAGGTGATTCGACCGTAGAGTCTGGAAAATCTAGGCGAACTATATAAATATATATATATGTAGAACTGGATTCTCGGGTATTGATCCGCGTTGTGTGGTTTCGGTCCTCAATAGGACCAATTTCACGAAGTTTCGGCAAAGTCGCATTTGCATTCTTCAGGTGATTCGACCGTAGAGTCTAGAAGATCTAGGCGAACTGACGCTTACTTGGAGGGACAGGTATTTATATCCCCCGTTATGCTTGACCTTTGGACTTTCGAACTATTTCACGCTTGGTTGATTTCTACGTGTTTGGCTCCGAGTGACAGGTTTGAATGACGTCATTGCGACGCTGGAATCAGCCGGAAAGTTTCTGGGACCTGTTGCACGTGCACTGGATACCACGTTCTCTCTTGTTTTTGGTTGTATCTTCCGACTTTCTAAAGCTGGTTTCCATGTTGCTGGTAATCTTAGATCGTCATATCGTTTGTTAAGACTATGTGGACGTTTCTCGATCTCTATTGCCTCCCTGGTTATTCTGGTGCAGAAGTGTTCAATGTTGGCTAGAGTCTTTGTGCCGCTAAAGTTGATCATATGGCCAGTACTTCTTACATGTTCAGCTAGTGAAGACGTTGTTTCGTTTTTCGACACAGCGTTTGCATGTTCAGTCTTTCGCACATCAATGCGTCTGTTGGTCTGTCCGATGTATGTCTTTTCACAATTACCACATGGCACCTCGTACACTCCTTGGCATTCCAGAGCAATTCTGCCTTTTGGATTCCGAAGAACATTTTTGATTTTCCTATCTATTGTGAAGGTTGTTTTGATATCATGACGGCTCAGTATTTTGCAGATTTTGTCAGTTGTGCCTTTTATGTAAGGTAGAAAAGCGTTTCCCACTGGTTGGTCTTCATTGTTGACATCCTTCTCATTTTTGCGTTGAGAGTTATGAATCTGTTTTCTTGAATAGCCATTCATCCTAAGGGCTGCTCGGATCATCCAGATGTCCGAAACCGTATGGTCTCCCAAAAATACACAAGCCAGCAGTACCTCTGAGACCAATAGTAAGCTCTATCGGCTCACCATCACATGCACTAGCAAGATTCCTAGCCAAGAAGTTACAACCGCACGTTGAGACAGCATCATCGTATGTGAGGAACGCGGAACACTTTATCGAACTTCTAGATATGCAAACAGTAGGACCTGACGACATATTAGTAAGCTTCGACGTAGCATCCTTGTTCACACAAGTACCCATAAACGAAGCCCTAGAGATCCTCCAACATAAATACAAACCGGAAGGATACATTATTGACTTGGCCAAACACTGTGTAGCCAATACTTACTTTATGTACGAGGGACAGCGATATAGGCAAATCGGAGGAGCACCGATGGGATCACCAATCTCACCAGTGATCGCAAATCTTTTCATGGAGGATTTTGAAATTAAAGCTCTTAACACAGCGCAACTAAAGCCCAAACTTTGGCTCAGATATGTAGATGATATTCTCGTTATTTGGCCACATGGAGAAGGACAACTAAGAGGGTTTCTCGATCACCTGAATGGAATCCATGATCGGATAAAATTCACAATAGAAGCCGAAGAGAACAACCAATTACCATTTCTAGATGTTTTGGTAACAAAGAAAACTGACGGCAGTTTGGGACATACAGTATTCAGAAAAAAGACCCACACGAACCGATATTTGAATAGTAACTCGCATCACCATCCATCCCAGCTACAATCAGTCGTAAATACCCTCATGACAAGGTCAAAACGTCTCGCTGATGCGGAGAACTTCGATGGAGAAATGGAAACCATCCGAGCAGCCCTAAGGATGAATGGTTATTCAAGAAAACAGATTCATAACTCTCAACGCAAAAATGAGAAGGATGTCAACAATGAAGATCAACCAGTGGGAAACGCTTTTCTACCTTACATAAAAGGCACAACTGACAAAATCTGCAAAATACTGAGCCGTCATGATATCAAAACAACCTTCACAACAGATAGGAAAATAAAAAATGTTCTTCGGAATCCAAAAGACAGAATTCCTCTAGAATGCCAAGGAGTGTACGAGGTGCCATGTGGTAATTGTGAAAAGACATACATCGGACAGACCAACAGACGCATTGATGTGCGAAAGACTGAACATGCAAACGCTGTGTCGAAAAACGAAACCACGTCTTCACTAGCTGAACATGTAAGAAGTACTGGCCATATGATCAACTTTAGCGGCACAAAGACTCTAGCCAACATTGAACACTTCTGTACCAGAATAACCAGGGAGGCAATTGAGATCGAGAAACGTCCACATAGTCTTAACAAACGAGATGACGGACTAAGATTACCAGCAACATGGAAACCCGCTTTAGAAAGTCGAAAGATACAACCAAAAACAAGAGAGAACGTGGTATCCAGTGCACGTGCAACAGGTCACGGAAACTTTCCGGCTGATTCCAGCGTCGCAATGACGTCATTCAAACGTGTCACTCGGAGCCAAACACGTAGAAATCAACCAAGCGTGAACTAGTTCGAAAGTCCAAAGGTCAAGCATAACGGGGGATATAAATACCTGTCCCTCCAAGTAAGCGTCAGTAATCCTATGTTAAATTATCTAAGTTATCTTCATAATTCAGAAAATTTAATTCTATATCTCTTAAGTTACATACACGATAGTGACCAATTAGGCAAAGAAACTTTAAATTTGTTTATAATTAACCAGAACAATTCTCAGTCAGCTCTATTGAAATATATAAGAACCGGGATGCTGTCATTTGAATAAGAACTGTCAAGTAACTGCCAACCATAGCAGTACTAACCTACAATCCTTACTTCAAAAAACGACTGAACTTCAGATGAATGTGCGTGAATAGTTGATCTGTGGTAGGGCATCGAATCGCATTGTGTTCATCAATGATCTACTATCCTTTCAGAGGTTTATATTTACAAAAATATAAAAATCTAACAGGACCGACGTGGTGTAATTGGTAAACACCCTGGACTAGAAATCCAGAAATGTGGGTTCGAATCCTGCCTATGGTTCAATCTTTTACGTTTATTCATCTTTATAATCCTATGTTAAATTATCTAAGTTATCTTCATAATTCAGAAAATTTAATTCTATATCTCTTAAGTTACATACACGATAGTGGCCAATTAGGCAAAGAAACTTTAAACTTGTTTATATATATATATATATATATATATATATATATATATATATACATATTTGTATGTTTTCTTGGTATATTGGTTCGTATATATACTGAAAATAAAATGAAATAAAAATTCTTTTTGACGTTTCGACAATGTTTATTGCCTTTATCAAAATGTGAATTAGTGTTTCCATGTAATTTAGAAAAGAATAGATGATTTCGATTAATGAAATGCGTTTGCAGCCGACTTGTGTTTTAAGATCCAATTAAAACTGCAGAAAACATTGGATCGGTTGTGTGTGAGAGAGTAATGTATGGCTAATTACAATTTGAAATGGATTGAATTTGATTAAATACAAGACATTCTAAGATTGTACAATTATAAATATCTATGATTATTGTATGAATTAGTTATTCTATGATAAACACTCTATCCACATCTATTATAATCAACTATTCAAGTTTAAGATAATTCTACGGAATTTAACCTCAAAATTGTTATTCATAGTGTCATAGTTAAACAATACGTTATCTTTTTAGGTTGAATTTTGAATAGACATTTACAAATGTCAGATATTAAGAGGTTTTAATACTTTCAATTGAAATGTTTCTTTGAATTGAAGATAAGCATTATCTAAGTACTCACTATTGAGAATGATGTGATTATCATTGATTTTTGGAAATTTTGGTATTATTCTTAAACTTTATAGTCGTAATAAGTATATTTTCCTATTTTTCTTTCTGATTGGCGAAAGTATTCATCATCTTTGAGAACGTTTTCAATAAATGGACGGTGTAGAATCCATAATTTTTTTCAATTTTCTTATGAAAAGCCATGATTCTTATGATGTATGTATATTGATGTTGAGAGTAGTGTATTCTTGAAAAATAAAAAACCTATTTCACCAGGCGACATTATTCTTTTATTGATATTCTTGAACCATTTGTAATATTTGTATGCTTTCTTGGTATATTGGTTCGTATATATACTGAAAATAAAATGAAATATACATACATCATAAGAATCATGGCTTTTTATAAGAAAATTGAAGAAAATTATGGATTCTACACCGTCCATTTATTGAAAACGTTCTCAAAGATGATGAAAACTTTCGCCAATCAGAAGGGAAAATAGGAAAATATACTTATTACGACTATAAAGTTTAAGAATGATACCAAAATTTTCAAAAATCAATGATAATCACATCATTCTCAATAGTGAGTACTTAGATAATGCTTATCTTCAATTCAAAGAAACATTTCAATTGAAAGTATTGAAACCTCTTAATATCTGACATTTGTAAATGTCTATTCAAAATTCAACCTAAAAAAGATAACGTATTGTTTAACTATGACACTATGAATAACAATTTTGAGGTTAAATTCCATAGAATTATCTCAAACTTGAATAGTTGATTATAATAGATGTGGATAGAGTGTTTATCATAGAATAACTAATTCATACAATAATCATAGATATTTATAATTGTACAATCTTAGAATGTCTTGTATTTAATAAAATTCAATCCATTTCAAATTGTAATTAGCCATACATTACTCCTTCACACACAACCGATCCAATGTTTTCTGCAGTTTTAATTGGATCTTAAAACACAAGTCGGCTGCAGACGCATTTCATTAATCGAAATCATCTATTCTTCTCTAAATTACATGGAAACACTAATTCACATTTTGATATAGGCAATAAACATTGTCGAAACGTCAAAAGGAATTTTTATTTCATTTTATTTTCAGTATATATACGAACCAATATACCAAGAAAGCATACAAATATTACAAATGGTTCAAGAATATCAATAAAAGAATAATTTCGCCTGGTGAAATAGGTTTTTTATTTTTCGAAAATACACTACTCTCAACATCAATATACATACATCATAAGAATCATGGCTTTTTATAAGAAAATTGAAGAAAATTATGGATTCTACACCATCCATTTATTGAAAACATTCCCAAAGATGATGAATACTTTCGCCAATCAGAAGGGAAAATAGGAAAATATACTTATTACGACTATAAAGTTTAAGAATAATACCGAAATTTTCAAAAAACAATGATAATCACATCATTCCCAATAGTGAGTACTGAGATAATGCTTATCTAAAATTCAAAGAAACATTTCAATTGAAAGTATTGAAACCTCTTAATATCTGACATTTGTAAATGTCTATTCAAAATTCAACCTAAAAAAGATAACGTATTGTTTAACTATGACACTATGAGTAACAATTTTGAGGTTAAATTCCATAGAATTATCTTAAACTTGAATAGTTGATTATAATAGATGTGGATAGTGTTTATCATAGAATAACTAATTCATACAATAATCATAAATATTTATAATTGTACAACCTTAGAATGTCTTGTATTTAATCGAATTCAATCCATTTCAAATTGTAATTAGCCATACATTACTCTTTCACACACAACCGATCCAATGTTTTCTGCAGTTTTAATTGGATCTTGAAACACAAGTCGGCTGCAGACGCATTTCATTAATCGAAATCATCTATTCTTTTCTAAATTACATGGAAACACTAATTCACATTTTAATAAAGGCAATAAACATTGTCGAAACGTCAAAAAGAATTTGCATACAAATATTACAAATGGTTCAAGAATATCAATAAAAGAATATATATATATATATATATATATATATATATATATATATATATATATATATATAGGTTCATATATATACTGATAATGAAATAAAAACAGAATAAAAATTCTGTTTTTATTTCATTATGAGTATATATATGAACCAATATACCAAGAAAACATACAAATATATATATATATATATATATATATATGTAGAACTGGATTCTCGGGTATTGATCCGCGTTGTGTGGTTTCGGTCCTCAAAAGGACCTATTTCACGACGTTTCGGCAAAGTCGCATTTGCCATCTTCAGGTGATTCGACCGTAGAGTCTGGAAAATCTAGGCCAACAGTTGGCCTAGATTTTCCAGACTCTACGGTCGAATCACCTGAAGATGGCAAATGCGACTTTGCCGAAACGTCGTGAAATAGGTCCTTTTGAGGACCGAAACCACACAACGCGGATCAATACCCGAGAATCCAGTTCTACACATTACGTCCGCGAGAACCTAAGAAGAAACATATATATATATATATATATATATATATATATATATATATATATATATATATATATATATATATATATATATATATGTTTCTTCTTAGGTTCTCGCGGACGTAATGTGTAGAACTGGATTCTCGGAGATTCGCCTAGATTTTCCAGACTCTACGGTCGAATCACCTGAAGATGGCAAATGCGACTTTGCCGAAACGTCGTGAAATTGGTCCTTTTGAGGACCGAAACCACACAACGCGGATCAATACCCGAGAATCCAGTTCTACATATATATATATATATATATATATATATATATATATTGTAACGAAACGTCGTTACTAATTAATATTATTGCCCAAGTAAGTCACCTCTACCGAAATAAAGGAACCAAACTTTGTTACACTATGTGTATAAAAACACGACAGCAGAGTGTAGCTCCTGATAAGCGAGTCCGCGTTCCGGCGACATTCTCAATGACATGACGTGTCAACTTCAGAGTATAAAAGGAGGCCGGTCTTCCATCTAAAAATGACTTGCGAGGAGACCACCGTAGCTGAAGCAGTAAACCCGAGATACCGAAAGTAGAGTTTTTCCATTTAATCCGATAAATGGAGAGTAAGTATATTCTCGACTTTGCTAACTAATAATTTTTCCGTAAAGATTCAATTGCCGAATTTACATTTCAATAATTCTAGAAAACAGTCCAGTGTTGACGATTGTTTTTCCTGAATATATTGGGAAACGCCGTACTGTTTATAATTAATTATTATTTTCCGTCACTATTTGAATCTGAGTTTATTTCAATAATTCTAGAAGACAGTCAAGTGCTGACGATTGTTTTTTTTTTTTTTTTTTTTTTTTTTTTCAAATATTGGGAAGCGTCGTACTGTTCATAATTAGTTATTATTTTCCGTCACTATTTGAATCTGAGTTTATTTCAATAATTCTAGAAAACAGTCAAGTGTTGACGATTGTTTTCCTGAATAGATAGGGAAGCGCCGTACTGTTCATAATTAGTTATTATTTTCCGTCACTATTTGAATCTGAGTTTATTTCAATAATTCTAGAAAACAGTCAAGTGTTGACGATTGTTTTCCTGAATAGATAGGGAAGCGCCGTACTGTTCATAATTAGTTATTATTTTCCGTCACTATTTGAATCTGAATTTATTTCAATAATTCTAGAAAACAGTCAAGTGTTGACGATTGTTTTTCCTGAATATATTGAGAAGAGCTGTTCCGTTCATGATTTAATAATATTTTCCGTAAAGAATCAATTTTTGTTTTAATTTTCAATCAAATTCTACGAGACGATTCAGTGTTGACAGTCGTTTCATATGAATGCAATGATGAATACCAGTTTAGTTAACAATTAAGAATTTCCGTAAAGAGATTGAGTTCCATTTCAAGTTAGGGATTCCCCGTGAACAATTTAATAGTAATTTTTTCTTCCGAACACTGATTCCGTATTTCTATTAAACCAAAAGATAAACCGAGGCGTAATAAATTGTCATAAGGAGAGACACAGTAGTACACGGGTGCTTGGTCACCTCTCAAGTGAACAGATTTCCGAGTCGAATTCAGAAAGACGTGTACAATCTGATATTCTCATTTCTTACATCGTGTTAGGGTATATTGACCTAATCGAGATACCAGCTGTTAGTGAGCCTGATAAAAAACTTTCGCGGAATCATTTGGATTTAATAATCGAATAGCGTATATTATATAGGGATGACCGAATATCACTGTCTTATAAATGTTGTCATTTCCAGAGAAAACTGTATAGATATTTTGATTGTTGATAATTGTTTATAATATTGTAAATAGTTAATGATTTATTTCTGTTAAAAAATAGCTACAAAGGTTTGTCATCATTTTATTCAAGGCAAAGACATTATTCTTCTGTAGGAAGAGCATCTCTCAAATACCAACCACAAAACTAAACTAGAAGAACTCTGACCTTCTTACTTGTAAGAAACCCAGGCAGGTCTGCTAAGGTACATGACCGTACCGTAACTTTAGGGGACAACTAATCTTCCACCAGAATTAGTCATTTGGGCGGGAGTTGGTTACAATATTGTAACGAAGCTTAAATTTTGAAAGATTATTCAATTTAGATCAGGCAATAAATACGGATGTTACATGTAATTTCAGTTTGAACAGTTCATTATTTCAATAGAGATGAATGAATTCCGAATGTGTATTCCGTGATTGTAACTGTTCTAAATCTCCGTAATTTCAAATAAGTATAATTATTCAAATAGATGAATCTAATTCATGCTCGTTCAAAATTGCATTTCATTCCGATAAAATATTTTACAAAAACAGGGGTCTGGCCAGTTAAGACACCAAACCTAGTGCAGTCTTATGTATAAAAAGGGCGAACAACCTAAAAACTCCGATAACACTTGTTTACTCCGCAGGGAAGAACTGGTGTGATATCATGAGCGCGAATTTTAGATCTAAAAAGTAGCGTCACTTTTAACCATTGTTCGGGGCATAAGTAAAAACTATTGGCACAAAAATAAGGATTTGGTGGAGCAGACCTGTCCAGAACCTCGGAAAACATATAAAAGCCGTGACAGCCGAAAGATCGCGCTCTTGTGTTTTTGAATTTCGAGCCGTACAGTAGCTCTTGTGTTTTTGATTTTCAATCAGTGTAGTAGCTCTTGTGTTTTTAATTTTCGAGCCGTACAGTATCTCTCTTGTGTTTTGATTTATATCAGTAAAGTAGCTCTCTTGTGTTTTTGAATTTATTCGAGTGAGTCAAAGATTTGAAAATGTGAATTAACAATAGTGTTTGTGTTTGTGAATTGTTGCATAAGGTAAATGATGTCTTAATATAACATTTTTGGGCATTACGATATATCTTCCGATCCGACCGAAATTTCAACCGTTTAATATATCGTAGTGTGATTTGAACATTTCATTTATTAGTGCTGCTATCTGAATATTTACCAAGTACAGCTATTACGCTAGGAACTGTTTGATTCGTACTTTTCCGCAAATTGATCATTCTGAATCATTCAGCAACCGATCCCGTACCGCTGAATTAAATTTAGTGACCGGACTTATTGTAGAGTTGACTTCTTGAAAGAGTTTTCATTTACCGTTTGAGCTTCATTACATTTTCCGTCTGGGTGTAATTTTGTGAAATAATACCGTTCAATTGCATTTAAATTGATTATTCTGAAAGTGTACTTGTTCAAATCATTATATATTTTAATATTTGGAATTCCCTGTTTTATTAAATTATTTCTGCTCCATCTTTAACGAGCTAAGTTATAACCAGGTATCAATTGTAATTAAAGCCTACAATTTCGATACTGTTTTCTGCCCATTGGACTCTGGTTATACTTCACTGTAGCTACCCTAGTGACAAGCCTTGTGGTGAGGACCCTAGCAGAAGTTCTCAGCCGGGCTTACATCCGAGACTGAGGGATTTACCGCAGCTTGCCAAGATGGCGTAATTAACACCTTGGTCTATCGCCGTAATGTGATGGGTGTGCAGGTCCCTGATGTCAGCTGCAGGGCCTGTCGAAAGGCGCCTGAGACGCTTTTCCACCTTCTGTCGGCATGTCCGGCAAAAGCGGCCTCGGCGTACACCCATCGCCATAATGCAGCCCTACGGGTGCTGTATTACCATCTAAGGCACTCGTACGGAATAGACCAAGAGCCGGTGCTGCCTTACATGCCAGGAGATATTGAGTCCGTTGTCGGAAACGAAAAATGCCAGATCTTTTGGAATTATCCGTTTCCGACCGTCAGGTCCATACAAGCAAATAGGCCTGACGTTGTCCTCCTCGATAAACTAATCAAGACTATGTATGTCATCGAATTCTCCGCTCTGGCAGAGAAGAACATAGTCTTGAAAGAGGAGGAAAAATAGACAAAATATCAAGATCTCCTATTCGAGCTCCGCACGCTATACCCAGGCCACAAGGTCGTATTAGTGGTTCTGATCATCGGTGCTTTGGGCGGAATTCGGTCTTCGCTGCGTTCAAACTTGAAGATCACATTCCGGCCTGTAGGAACTCGGCGCAGATCTTGATAGACCGGATGCAAAAGGCAGTCATTCTGGGTTCAATTAGAATACTTAGGGCACACGATTTAGGAACCTGAAGGTACTTACCGATCGGTGGGGAGGAGTAGCTTCGGTTAATCGCCTTTTAGTTTTTTTCTGGCGCGACTGCTGCGATGTCGTCGGAGCTCGCAGCAGCCCCGATCAGGTTTGAATGTAAAAAAAAAAAGTATATATGTATATATATATATATAATCCCGCCTATGGTTCAATCTTTTACGTTTATTCATCTTTATAATCCTATGTTAAATTATCTAAGTTATCTTCATAATTCAGAAAATTTAATTCTATATCTCTTAAGTTATATATATATATATATATATAATATATATCTTATACCTAATCTACAGTCGCGGAAATTTTGAAACGTGTTCGATGAAGAAACAAATGCGGGGGCCAGTCCGAGCCTGGTAAATATTAACAAGTGCTACTGCTTATCTAACTCATAGGAATGTTTGCGGTTTCTAACACGCGTCGTAACCTTGAAAGTGCGCTACAATCTTAATATGTTAGTGAGGTGTTTCAAAACAAATATGATTTATCCATACATCCGTATACCATTTATTGCAACCGCGATTACTTATAGTTGCTATAGAACGATAATGTACATTAATATTATTTTAATCTTATTAAGAATGCAGTTTATTTTTCCATAAATATTCACAGACTCAAACCTCTCAACTGTTTGCTCTCATGTCCTTGACAAAGTCTGTCGGCCTACACAAATATGTTCATATGCAGCTTTACATTGAAATTCTCGCACTCCCTAACCTCATACGTTGCTTACAGGCGGCCTGCCTCAAGCGACACCACACACTAGCGGGCAGAGGCGACACCACACCCTAGCCACCTAGCGGGCAGAGGCGACACCAAACCCTAGCGGGCAGAAGCAATACCGAACCCTAGCCACCTAGCGGGCCGAAGCGACACCACACCCTAGTCCCCTCCCCAGCCAGTAATACAGTGCCAATTCTTACCGATATCTGATAAGGCTCGTCTGGGACTGTCTTGCCAAGGTGTCCGGACCCCTACTTATATCGTAGTGCGTTTTAACAACATTTCAAGTGACAATGCTATCTGAATAATCACCAAACACCGCTTATTACTCTAGGATCTGCTTGATTTGTGTTTTTCGTAAATTGATAAATGTAAATCATTTATCAACCGATTCCGTACCGTTGAATTTAAATTAAAAACCGAACATATCGTAAAAATAGTTATGTTGTGACAGTTTTCTTCACATTTTCCACCTGGGTGGATTTTTGTGTAATATACCGTTCAATTGCATTCCATTCATTATTCTGAAAGTGTATTTCTAATTATTATATATTTAATATTTGAAATTTCCCGTTTTATTAAGTTATTTCCGCTCCATCTTTTAACGAGCTAAGTTTTAACCAAGTATCAATTGTAATTAAAGCCTACTACTTTGATACTGTTTTCTGCCCGATGGACTCTGGTTAAACTTCACTGTAGCTACCCTAGGGACAAGGCTATCTATAGATAGCATAGTGACAAGCCTTGTGGGGAGGACCCTAACAGAAGTCCTCAAAAGGAGTAAACCTTCAGAAAAATCTGGCGCCCGACGATTTAAAGTTTACCGCAGTAAGCAGTTTACCGAAAAGTAACAAGGTACACGTCATAAAATAGCGCCCGCGAGCAGGGACTTTTGGAAATAGATCGAGGGGGAATTTTGTTTTTTTTTGATTCCGAAAAGTGAAAAGTTGAATAATTTATTGCAATTGAACCGATGGTCCGTTTTCGATGAAATTCCAGATATAGTGTGACAAAAAAACAAGCTTCAAGATCCCGATGTTTCGAACACGTTTTCGGAACATCCCCAGTAGTTTGTTTTTAAATTTTGGAAATTTGAAAAAGTTCCGACGGAAACTTGTTCGCAGTGTTCACCAAGGTTGTTTGGGAAATTTGTTTTTCGATCCGCCCTCTCCCCCGTTTCAGGGGAAACATCAAGTTTTTAACAGATAACTTACTGGAAAATTGATTGTTCCGCGAGGTGTAGGATTGTTAACTACATCTCAGTGTTTTGCCCAAATTTCGATTTTTGCCAAAATGTTGCCCTTTGATTTTCCCAGTCAACCGTAACCCGGATTGGGCAAGTCATAGCTCCTTTTCAACTAAATCGACACCGAGGAAGCCATTGGTAACATTTTTTGGCGGATTGGCTCAGCCGTTTTGGAGTCACCTCCTCAAATCGAAGTTAGGTTGCCCAAATTGGGGCAAGTGATTCCATTGCTTCTGCCTTATTGGAAGGGAGGTGTGTACTGGTTTTGATTATCGCACCCTCATCCGTTACCTACCCATGATCAAATAAATTTTTTTTTGGGGGGTTGAAAATTTTAATTTTGGATTTGATTGGATATAATGGAGTTCCATTGATATACCGGTGCTATACCTGAAGCGTCGCAGCCTACGTCTACCCATATTGAGGAGCGGCCAGCTCAATTTGACGAAATGGCTAAATTCTGTCCTAATGGCGAGGAAAGCCAAACTGAAGCTACCGAAGTTGATTCGAAAGTCAACTGGATTTATTTATTGAAGGAGGCGCAACTTCAGGAAGTGCTGGCCAATTATGATATTGACCATAATGGATCCGTCGAAGACTTACGCCGGAGGTGCGTAAAGGGTGTCTGTAAAGGAATAATACACCCTCCGCGTGAAATGTTGAAAAGATTGCCAGTACCATGGCGTCATTAACATAGGCATTGACAACCAAAGCTGCACTCAACACAACACCGACGTTTAGTCCTTCTGGTGTTCAGTCAAGACCGTCCATAAGGAGCACAACGATGATACAGCCGTCCTGTTGGGCAACTACGTCCACTCCGAACACAGTGACATACACGAACACTGTAGTAATAACGACACCACTGATGCGCCGATCTATTCTTCACCGCCAAATCCTATGAACTAGCCGATATGTAGGATCTTGTCGTCACATGTGAAAATGCCCTGGATGCAAGCATCGACCGCTCCGAAAATACCGACCGTGCCGCAGACACTTAAGGTTCCGCATATACCTATTGTTCCGCCCACAATGTTCCGGTTACTACTGTTCAGCAAGGGTACAATGTTCCGTTCAGTCATGTTCAGCATGTGTCTGGATATAGTTATTCATCTCCGAGTAGTGCTGCGCGTTTGAATCAATACCGAATTCAATTTGATGGAACTTCAGATCCCGCTACGTTTCTGGGACGGCTTGGTGAAATAGCCATGCAGCTGAATACACCGAAAGATTCCTTATCGTTATCGTTACCGGAAGTTACAGATGGAACCGCACTATTTTGGTATCGGAATAATCGTAGCCATTGGGCTACTTTTGCCGATTTCCAGAGACTTCACCCTATTTTTCATGGATGCCAATCACCACATTGATCCGGAGGTACAGGTCAGCCACAGGCATCTACGAATGAATGAGACCGCCGCTGCATATGATGTGGATATGAAGACACTGATCAGGAGACATGGTGCAATGACCGCAGAACGGGAATTGTTCTGGTTGCACCGAAATTTATTGCCGGAGTATAGGCAATTTATCAGACAGGGGACTTTTAACGACGTGCCGTCGTTAATGTTACAAGCAAAAGAATTTGGGAATCTGTAGGCTGAGCAGAAACTCATGCAGAAGAGGATATTTCCAGTGTCAGTGAAGCTACAAATTCCAAGCTCAACAGTAAGGACTATAGAGCCGCCGGGTGAGCAACCTGCATCTGAACCGAAATCGACAGTCAAGTCCGGGATACCGAATGTTCCTGAGGAGACTTGTTGGGATTGTGGTCTCCGAGGCCACTTCAAGACGCAGTGTCCCACCAGGCTGAAACCGAATATCGCAACACAGCTCATCTCCTGTTGGAGATGTGGGGAAATGGGGCATGGCAGAAGTAATTGTCGGAATCCGCCGAAATTATTTTGCTCGAGATGCCGCCGCTCCGGGGTAATGTCGCGTGATTGTCCGTGCGCTGGACAGGGAAACGTCCGCGAGACTGCGAGGTAGCGAGGCCGAAGCAGATCCCGGTTGAACAGGCCTCGACGAAGGAGATGGAAAGTAGATGTGCTATGACAGTTCTCCCTCAAAATCACCCTTTTTTGCATGTAAATTTCCATAAGGAAATCTAAGGTTCATTCTACCGAAAACGGTCCCCTTCAAGGTCATCCACAATCACGCATGCGCAGTCATATCGATGGGGTAGGTAGTCTATAGTTCTATGAACTAGTCTATGGTTCCCTCTAACTATGGTTCTGGAAGTCTGTCATCTATCTATGGTTCTTCCCTAACTATGGTCTGATGAAGTCGGTGAACTAGTCATCTGTGTATGGTTCTACCCTAACTATGGCCTGGCGGAGTCTGTGAACTAATCATCTGTGTATGGTTCTTCCCTAACAATGGTCGGATGAAGTCAGTGAACTAATCGTCTGTGTACTCACATTCTACTGAAATGATTTTTCTACACACCGAGATTCGAACCCGGGAAATAAACTCTAAAGTTAGGCGGCTTAACCGCGGAGGATTTGAAACAATTTAATCTAGTATACAAACACTTCTACTGAAAATGAAATATTTTTTCTACACACACCGAGATTTGAACCTGGGAAATAAACTCTAAAGTAAGGCGGCTTAACCGCGGAGGATTTGAATCAATTTAATCTAGTATACAAACACTTCTTCTGAAAATGAAATATTTTTCTACACACGGGAATCGAACCCGAGAAATGAAATCCAAAGCCGGCTCCTTAACCGCTCAGCTATGGAGGAATTGAGAACAAACGATTTTAATGTTGTAGATATAGCCGCGGGGTATCCGGTCTGAGTGATAAGTGCGAGTATATTGCAGTCTATATGATGCAGGTAATTGTTTTACATGACGTCAGTCATGCAGGTATGTCACGAAGCCTACAGCGAGGTATGGAATGTGAGACTTCATAGCGCTAGCTCATAGGGGTTTTGAAATAGTGTTGTTTGTACATATCGTCAGTCACGTGATTTTTTGGATGAGGTATCATGGGAGGGCTGCTGCTCCTTCATCGGAGTGGGTGTATAGATGGCATGTTATATAGTATAGAAATGATATCTTCTACATTTCTCAAACGCGATGTTTATAAGGAAATTACTTTCAAAACGTTTATTCAAGCCGTCTGTACCTTACTTGATTGCTATATTACAAAATGCGATTTCAATCATCTTAAACATATATGGATATTATTTTTAGTATACAAAATGGAGTTGGGATACTTCAATGGGGTATGGAATGTGAGGTTATACAGATTGTTTATGTATGACGTTAGTCATGTGAATTTGAATGAAGCTGGCGCGGTCTCCAACGAGACAGGTGTGTATGTGAGGTTATACAGAGTGTGCAGGTATAATGATGTCTATCACGTAGGTCTTCAGCGAGGTATCTACCTTGCAGGAGTCTTCAATGAAATGTGGGGTTGTTTGTACATGCCGTTAGTCGCAGGGTTTTGTCTGAGTTATAATGATATCGATCGCGGCGCATTGTCTGCCCCCACAAGTCTTCAATAAGGGGTCATAACATCTAACATGCGATAGTTTACAAAAAATGCTGCTTCTCATAATAGCGATATTATGAAGCGTTTGCAGAAATAACTATTAAATCATCTAAGGACTTTTTGCTTGATTAGTACTAGCGAGTACAATATTCGTTATAATATTATAAGTATGCATCATTAGCTTACTTGTGCGATAAGGTTGTGCTAAATCATGTCCAACAGCAATGTATTCAACTTGGAATTATCGTAATGATGCGCGATCCTTCAATGTTAAAGTAGTTTCATAAGTTATCCCAAAGTAATATGAATATATAAAATGTTTTTCCAAAATTAGTTCCGAAGTAAACATAATTCGCTATAATATTCATTCATGTATGTTTCATAAATTATCCGATATAAATCAAATAAGTTTATGCTAAATTTGTGCCAGGTTGAACAATATTCACTATCATATTTTGCGGTAGAGCTACAGCTGGTTCGAGAGATAAGAAAGTTACGCTGATCACCTTCAAACGCGATGAGAATACTTTATTTTAAATCACACATGTAGTATGTATATATTCGAATCATATTGATTGTAAATCGCATAATATGACCCGAAATCTAGCTGCTGCTGGGTGTAGCCCAATACCTATACAGAATCTAGACGAAGCGGTGTTACGCATCACGAACTGTCTGTACAGCTCGATTGCTATATAACAAAATACATTTTTAATCATCTTAAACATATAGATGTGCTAATATAATTTTTTCAGTATGCAAAAATATACTAATAAAACATTTTTCATCGACACACATTTCTTCATAGGATAGTTAGCTTTTTATAAAATTCAATCAATTTCAATGGGAAACATATATGCGAGGGAGTTTTATAGAGATCGAACTCATTTCCCCAACCACCCAAGAGGTAGAACTATGATGAGGAATAGATGTGGATAATGATAATAATCAAATGAATATCTTCATAAGCGCTAATCTATATGACATTCAAACACATGCTTCATAAAAGTCTGAATATTGAGTAGAGCTATAGTATCTTCTTCATAAGCGATCATTATCAACATTCAGACACTTGTTCAGCACGTGATTCAACAGCCTGTCATCATCGTTCACGAACTATGATGGGCTGATGAGGAATAAAATACCAATAATAATTATATAAATATCTCCATTAGCAATCTGTACTATCTTCCTTCACGAGCACAACTTTCACAAACGCCATACGTTCGCGTAAAAGATTATAATGATAAACACATTTTTCATTTGAGAATATCGATATTTCCCATGTAACGGCTTATTGCCTAAAGCTATTTTGTATGCAACATTGTTATCATTTGCGAGCCTACGAGGGCCTGTATGTTGGATAATCTAAATGAATATGTTTGACTATTATTACCTGTAGAGACTCATTTGAGATTCTTCAAGTTTGAGATTGATAACCCACATGAAGAAAGAAGCTTCAACGAATTGATAGGTTATTTATTATTTTCATATTCGCTATTCTGAATGTGACAACATTATCAGCTTCAACACTCGAGATAAGAGAGAATATTTACCGCAAACTTTCTTATAACCACTAGGTACTACATATTATAATAATTGAAAAGATAACATAATAATCTGAATCACTTTTTGAGGAACATTATATGTAAACATGTAATAAAACAAAAGTATATTTATATTTATTAATTAGATAGTAACATAAATTTTTTGTTTCTAACTCTGAAGCGATATTTATAATTTAGATTACAATCCTGATGGGTTGATCCAAGGGACTGTACTTTACCAAACGGCTCGTTCATTATTGTGATGTCTTGCGGGAAAGTGAGAGAAATAAAATACCAAAAATAATAATAATAATATTTATTTAGAAAAATACATTTAGAATTAAAATAATAACATTATGATTCATGGTTCTTCACACTAAACTCCGAACTGATCCTGTAATTGGAGGATACTCCATTATACGATCGTTAATGATGATGCAAGCTCTGGTGTTTTTGGGGAAATTCAGGAAACTTTCCATCTCTAGTTTGACGTCAACTGTTGATGACTTTATAGCATCGTTTTGTTCTGAACAGTCAATCATAAAAAATGCTCGGGATGCTATGGTACGTATGCAAACCAACAAGTGCGATAGAATAATATGAATGCTCTTACCCGTGATAGTGAACGTCTGAGACATGATTGATGATAACTTCATCAACAATCTATTTATATACTAATAAATGCTAATCGACCACAACTGAAGAGTTAGAGAGGAATTCCAAATATAACAGGCTACAGTTATAAGTGTTATATTGCATGAAATATCGTGTTGACTGCAAACTTTATCGAATGAACTGATACCCTGAATCTCCTCTACCGTTCTTCTAGTTTTGCCTCTGGTATTGATTTGAAGTTCAACCGGGAGCTTCTTTATAAGCGTATTGGGAACACCTTCTCCTACGTACGCTTCCCTACAGACTGATGAGAATTCAAGATTGCACTGTTATTCGAAGAGGGGCGGGGAAAAGACCAAAGATCTCAAAATAATTTTTTTATTAATTTTCTCAATACAAAAGACTTAAGTATAATCTTAACAATATATGTTTCAAATATCTCAATCTTGACTCTTGATTCATCGTCCTAGTCGTATTGCATATTCCTACCCCTTCCACCTATATTGAAGTCCTTTTATGTATGTTCGACGCTGGTAAAAGTTCTTTCTTCTGTGCTCATGAAGCTCATGCAAAACTTGTTCTCTACTCATCTTATCAATGTGGAAATCTAGTGTAGAATTAATTTTTTAGGTATATTCACAGGATTTGGAGATATACGTTTCACAGAGCCCTGCTTTGTTGTTGTGGATGATGAGGGTCTCTTCTTCTTAGAAGGTTCCACAGATGTCATCCGTCGTTCTAACGCCTCCACTTTACTAGTAATGTCATTTAGACGCATGTTCACACTGTTAAATGTGTTATTGATCTCTTTCAATTCATTTCTGTTTTCCCTCACACTATCACTGATTGTTTTATACTCTGATTTTATATAGATTCCCATTTCATTATATTTATTCTGAATGTCCATCAGATGTTTATCAATGTTGAGAATAACCTTCTCATTCGTTAAGTTATTGTTAAGATTATTTACTTACTTTTTTCATTTTGCCCCACGTTGTAGTGACAATTGTTAAGAATACTCTTACTGAGTTTTTATTTATTTAATAATTATAATTTTTGATTCTACCGGCTAGCTTTTTATCTTTTGATTTGATTGATTATATTTGAATTTTTAAATTAATGTTTATGAAGTTTTGAAGTTTATCTATTGAATAATTTTTATATGGAATTAAACACAATGTTCTTTGATTTCACAATATTTAATTTCTATGACTCTTATTATCTTGTTCAATTCAGTTTTATGTTTACAAAATCTATGACATAACCTTAAGACACTTTTTCAACTATTATTTGTTTATATTGTTATTGTCAACAATCTTCCTTTTTCTTTACAGATAATACGGATAATATGATGTAGAAATTATAAACAAACTTACGTTTAGATAATATCCAAAAGTGTGTTTAAACAATGTGGGCAATTTTCAATTCACTTCCTTTTATAATTTCGTTGATTCACCTTTTACACAACACTATGCTATTTCACGATGATCACAGGTAACTAATTCAGGTTACTCCTTCTTGAGGATCAGGAACTGTTGATAATACTTTGTTTTATTCTTTTTAGATAAGATATAAAACCTTTCGATGCTTTATTGAAATTATGTTGAAGAATGGCATTCGTTGGATACTTCTTATAAATTGGAGGTTATTACTACCTTTTATTTGGTTTAGATACTTGGATACTCGTTGACTTTTAATAAAACTTATTAACTTTGGTTATTTGTAACCTATCGAAGTTTGGAACACTTGCGTTCTCTGATGTTTATTTTATATAAACTTAGGTTAGAAAATTTTGGTGAGTTGCCAGAGAAGAACAGTCTCTGCTTGGATATTAATGCAAACTGAACTTGGCTTTATTTTCAGACCTTTTTATAGGCCTCCAAAACCGACGCTACTTGATGTCATAAACAACCTATCAGGTGCTTACTTTACTTATCAAGAATGCCAAGTTAATTGTTGTTAAACTGACAGAAGTACTCATTGTTACCAGACTGACACTAGAAATTCCTCTCAACCAATCAGAATTTAGTATTCTTTAATTTTTGAATTATTGGAGATTTTCAACTTATTTTAATTGATAGTGATTCCTTCTTTTCAAATTAATATTGCCTACATTTTTCCCCACACTTTGGTATAATATAACCTATGATTGGGTTATTATTAATATGATTATTCCGATATTTATGGTTTTCTTGACAGTTACTTATTCTTAAATCTAATACATACCATATTATATCAATAACATTCTTTTAACATTACATAACTCAAATTTACTAATCCTAACTTATATCTATAACATTATTCAATGTTTTGTACTATCTCATGATAGTTTTGTAATCACTTTAATTATGATTTCTGCCTTCGTTACATAGTACGTTTCTTCACTTTCACTGAAGTTCTTGTTTATCACTTCTTATTCTATTACATTGTTGTTTATTATGTTTTACATTGTTAATTTTAATATCCTAACTATTATTTAGCTTTTACTATTGTTTTTAATTCCATATAAATATCTTTTATTTGATCTTTTCTGATTTTCAAAGTTCGGTAAGTTATTATTTTTAAACTTTTATTGTTTATGAAATGAAATCATAACAAATTCCCCTAAATCAATTTTAACATATTAATCACATTAATATTTGAAATTTATTTATCTTTTGATTTTATTTTCATGAACTAAATTTATTAATAATTATACTTGTATATTTGATCAATATTAAATATTCCCCTTATCTTTCCATTTTCAGGATTCATTAATTCATAACTATTTTCAGCATTTTCATTCATGACTACATATGGACCTTCAAAAGCAAAACATAATTTTCCACATATATTCTTTTTATTATTAGTTACTCTCATTGCTCTAACTATTACTAATTCACCTATTTCAAATTTAAATAACCTTCCTCTTTTTCTCTTTTCCCTATTCATATACTTTCTTGTATTTCTTTCTAACCTATTACTGATATCTTTCACAATTTCATTTCGTTCTACTGAATTTTCATCTAACCATTTTCTATCTGGTTCTTCGCCTTTCATTATTAATACAGGTGTTTTCTCTGTTGTAGTATTTGGACAATGATTTAAACATTTTCCTACTCTGGATATTGATTCTATATTTTTAGGAGCTTCATATTGTGGTACTGACAATCTATTCAATGTTCGAGCATCTAAACATAACCTAATATCACCATTTGACTTTTTTTCTATAACAATAGGGTTTATATATTTTGTTTTACTTCTTTCTATTATGTCTTGTTCTAGCATTTCACCGATTTTTTTCCTAACATCTTCTATGTACTTGTATGGGATTGGATAGTTCTTGGATTTAAAATTTTCAATTTCTTTGACTTGGAATTTATGAATATAATTACTAGCTATACGAGTTTCATCAATTATTAAACCTTTATGTTGTGAAATTATTTCTGATATTATTCCCCTATACTTCTCGGATATTTTCATCTGCGAGATTATTCCATTTAAATTTCTGCTTGAGTCTTTTCTTTCGACCGCATTTATTATATTGCAACCTTCATTTGGTCTGTCAATATTTTCATTTTCCCCTTTTCCTATCTTTATAATTTCATCTAACAACTTTATTTCCTTTTCCTCGTAATCTATTATAATTCCATGCTTTTCTAATTCATCAGTTTCCATAACAATATCCAATTTCATATTCGGCACTACAAATAATTGCATCTCTAGATTTGACTTCCCTATTATAACATGCTCAGTAATCATTTTTGATACTTCAGTAATTTTCTTTCTACTAATATTTACTAATTCTACTTTTGGTATTTTTAATTGATTTGTTATTTTTACTTCAGACAATAGTTCTTCCCTTATTAATGATAGTTCTGATCCTGTATCACACATAATTTCTACTTCTTTCCCTTTTAAAAAACCTTTTAATTTAATTAAACCTATACTTTTATTTTCTTCCCTTTGCTGTTCGTAAACAATGTATTCCCTCTGATGTTCATATAATACATTAACGTGGTATTCGTGCTTTCTTAAAAATCCTGATTTTGTTGATTATTTTGACTTGAAGAGTCTTCCCTTTCCATATTACTTTCAATCCTACTACAGTTTACTTTCCTTTGATTATTTTCATTTCTACTATTATTTCTATTATTATTATTATTATGACTTCTATAATCCCTATATCTATTTCTATTTTGATTAGCATTATTCCCATTATATCTATTTTCCCTATTATAATAATTTTGGTTTCTATTATATCCCTATTTCTAAAATTGTTTTGATAATCATTATTTTGGAATCTATTATTATAATTCTGATTTCCCCTGTAATTGTTCCTGTTATCATTATATCCATTTTGTTGCCTAGTTCCTATGTTATTCTTATTATCAATTCGGTTTAAGTATGATAGTAGTTGATTCATATTTTTAATATTTGCAATGGCTATTGACTCAGATACTTGACTTCGATACTGTCTTGAAATGTATAAAACTATCTCTTCCTCTCTCATTTTTGGTTCTAAATATTGCGCTTCATTATATAGGCTAAGTGCATAAGCATTCATGTTTTTTCTAGTCCCTTCTATATACTTCCTAAAATATAACCTTTCTCGACATTTCGACTGCTCATTTTCACCCCAAAATTTATTTAAAAATTCATCTATAAATTCATCTAAACTATTTAATTCCCTTTCTTTGCAATTGAACCACAACAATGGTTCATCAACCAATCGTTCTCTTATTAATTTTTTCATTCTCTCTATATTCCTTTCATACTGTATTTCATTTTTTAAATCTTTAACAAAAATGCATGGATGTAATAATTTTATGTTTCCATTAAACTTTATTATATTCTCATGACCTACTTTTCTGTATTCTATATTCATTCTCTCTTCGGATCTATTCTCAATTATTTTTATTCTTTCATCCTGTTCATTTATCATTTTTTTCTGATTTTCTGTCATACTTTGTACATTCACATTCATATTCTCTTCAATATTCTTCCCCATATCATTCATTCTATTTTCCATAATATCTATTTCTTTCTCTACATTATTAAACTTTCTATTTACAAAGCTATTATATTCTTCTAATTTATTATCTATGCTTTCTTCAACATGTTGTCTTATTTCCTTTTTTTCAGTTTCAACTATTCTCATAATTTTCTCAGTTCTTTTATCAAATTTATCATTCACTCTCTTAATTTCATCTCTTATATCACTCATACCTTGTTCAATTCTAGCATTAGTTTCATTCGTTTCATTAGCTTTTAAATTTAAACTTTCAAGCAATCTCATTATTTGTGATTGACTAGCTATTATTGGTGGTCTTTCTGCACTAATCATTTCACCCTCTTGATCAAATCCTATCAATTCTGGAGTACTCTGTCTATCTCCTTCCATTTTTACTTTCTTATTAATTAATTTAGTTCTTTAAATTATTTTGATACGCGGTTCTATTCCTTTTTTTCAAATGGCCCCACGTTTGAGCGACAAATTGTTAAGATTATTTACTTGCTTTTCTTATTTTGCCCCGCGTTGTAGTGACAATTGTTAAGAATACTCTTACTGAGTTTTTATTTATTTAATAATTATAATTTTTGATTCTACCGGCTAGCTTTTTATCTTTTGATTTGATTATATTTGAATTTTTAAATTAATGTTTATGAAGTTTTGAAGTTTATCTATTGAATAATTTTTATATGGAATTAAACACAATGTTCTTTGATTTCACAATATTTAATTTCTATGATCAACATACACTTTATTTGCAACATCTCCATCATCATTCGGTGATTTTACGTTGCACAATCTACGATTTTCCATATCATAACTTCCATCGCTCGTTAGGAATAATCCTTGCCCGTGAACTTGTTTGAAATTATTATTAAATACATTTGTATCATATATCCACATGGAAGAGGAGGCTCTGCCAAACTTATCCATTGAAACCATCTTTATAACTGTGATGAATTTGTCTTACACCTGGTTTTTGTTCAATTACCCCTGCCTCTATCAATTCTTCTATTATAGAGATTATCTCATTATGGTTACCGGCATGCGAGGATGCAACAAGAAGTCTCAGTCTATCCACCATTTCGTTAACGTCATCCCAATGAACATATTCGATAGGTTTCTCGTTATATTCAAGCATATCATTTTTGATGTATGCACTTCCAGTGTATGTTTTGGCTCTGGGTCTTTTCATGGAATTAATCAAAGGTTTCAGTACATGTTTGTATTTTACTGTGTATCTTATTCGATCGGCTGGATCGTTATTACGTCTATGGGCACTAGTCATTTCCATCATTCGACTGTAATTTTTCCCATCTTCCACAGTGTAAGTATCAGGTAGAACATCTTTGTAAAATATCAAATTATACAGTCCTGTGGTACCTTTGAACGGAGTACCCTTGATAATTATATTACTCTCACTATCAATTTCTATAGGTTGATTACCCATGAACCATTTGTCTAAAGTTGAATTATATTGCAAACCCATTTTATCATCATATCTCTTAACATCATCATCCAATAGGAATCCTTCCAAGTAATAACGTGCTAATGTGGGGTATTGTTGCAGAAACTCCTCTGTAGCCGCTGCATTATCTTTCTTATGTTTTCTGAATTCTTCACGAATCTGATCGAAAGTAGGTTCGGGTGTAAACACATCCTCCTCAGTATCTTGGGGGTTATATACGAATTCTTCACCTTCAGTTACAATATTTGGGATTGGTATGTTCTCCATTTGTGTTGCTGTAGAAACAATACTTTTAGGTTTAACCAACGAATTTTGTTTGATTATTTCAGCATTTTTCGCAATTTCCTTCAGAGGTTTAGATACATTCTTGAACATATTATCTAGAATCTCATCATTTTCAGCTTTACCCAATTTCACAGCCATATATTTTTTCCTCACAACGTTTGCTAACTCCCAAATTTTTTTCTTCAATTGTTGTTTTTCTTTAAGCATGTTACTCACACCCACGTCCATGCTGAGCGGTTTGTCTATTTCAAATGAAAGTATATATACATGTTAGATGTATATATAACTATCAAAACCTTTGCGATAACGTCCTTTGTTCATATCACAGTCTTTGTTTATCATAAGAAATCTATGTTTATCTTTCCAACATACGCTACATATCTCTTTGAATTTCTCGAGTGACATGTCGGTACTTACATGATCGGTGAATATATGTTTCAAATTGAGTTCATTATGTTTGAAAATAATCAAGCAATTGGCATTGTCGCGCAATCCATGTTTTGGACATTTAGCAAAAGACTGACAAAGATAGAAACTATCAATTGAGTTGTGTCTCCCTCTTGAAAAATAAGCACGAATTTTCTCCTGTTTCTCAAACATCACGTCATCGAATATTATTATCGAGTTAGGCCTCGCTTCTGTGGGGTCTATGACCTCATCACTTTCGGTACAAGGAAAATATCCAAGCCCCTCAATTTTCTTCAATGTCTCCTTTAGTAACTGGTATTTTGGTTGGTGTAAATACTTTGAATATATGTACACGTTTTCAAATTTCAGGCCGTTAGCATCTAACAATAGAGATAACATCACATTTGTTTTCCCACAATTACTTGCTTGGACCACAGATTATTGTTCGTAGAGTATTAGGCAGCAAAGAGCTGTGACGTTGTGGTTGTTCAACATTTTCATTGCTTGACCGTAAGTTCATAATACTCAACGAGTCTTTTTGCTTAACAATCTTCATCATGCAAATCGCAAATCGAAATCATACTGAAACATATGTTAATAAGCATTTGTTTATATACTAGTTGATGATGTTATATTGTCTATGTCCGATCACGCGGTTAGGTACTTCTACACTTCTCTCTCAAAATCAGGTATCAAATACATGTTAAATAGGTATGAATGTTGAAACACGTGTCTGAATGCTGAAACACGTGTCTGAATTTGTATCCATGTTTATCTTTCCAACATACGCTACATATCTCTTTGAATTTCTCGAGTGACATGTCGGTACTTACATGATCGGTGAATATATGTTTCAAATTGAGTTCATTCTGTTTGAAAATAATCAAGCAATTGGCATTGTCGCGCAATCCATGTTTTGGACATTTAGCAAAAGACTGACAAAGATAGAAACTATCAATTGAGTTGTGTCTCCCTCTTGAAAAATAAGCACGAATTTTCTCCTGTTTCTCAAACATCACGTCATCGAATATTATTATCGAGTTAGGCCTCGCTTCTGTGGGGTCTATGACCTCATCACTTTCGGTACAAGGAAAATATCCAAGCCCCTCAATTTTCTTCAATGTCTCCTTTAGTAACTGGTATTTTGGTTGGTGTAAATACTTTGAATATATGTACACGTTTTCAAATTTCAGGCCGTTAGCATCTAACAATAGAGATAACATCACATTTGTTCTCCCACAATTACTTGGACCACAGATTATTGTTCGTAGGGTATTAGGCAGCAAAGAGCTGTGACGTTGTGGTTGTTCAACATTCTCATTGCTTGACCCTAAGTTCATAATACTCAACGAGTCTTTTTGCTTAACAATCTTCATCATGCAAATCGCAAATCGAAATCATACTGAAACATATGTTAATAAGCATTTGTTTATATACTAGTTGATGATGTTATATTGTCTATGTCCGATCACGCGGTTAGGTACTTCTACACTTCTCTCTCAAAATCAGGTATCAAATACATGTTAAATAGGTATGAATGTTGAAACACGTGTCTGAATGCTGAAACACGTGTCTGAATGTTGAAACACGTGTCTGAAACACGTGTCTGAATGCTGAAACACGTGTCTGAATGCTGAAACACGTGTCTGAAACACGTGTCTGAATGCTGAAACACGTGTCTGAATGTTGAAACACGTGTCTGAATGCTGAAACACGTGTCTGAATGCTGAAACACGTGTCTGAATGCTGAAACACGTGTCTGAATGCTGAAACACGTGTCTGAAACACGTGTCTGAATGTTGAAACACGTGTCTGAAACACGTGTCTGAATGCTGAAACACGTGTCTGAATGTTGAAACACGTGTCTGAATGCTGAAACACGTGTCTGAAACACGTGTCTGAAAGCTGAAACACGTGTCTGAATTCTGAAACGCGTGTCTAAAACATGTGTCTGAATGCTGAAACACGTGTCTGAAACACGTGTCTGAATGCTGAAACACGTGTCTGAAACACGTGTCTGAATGTTGAAACACGTGTCTGAATGTTAAAGCATGTGTTGAATCATGCGATAAAACATGTGCATGAATGTATTACAAACATTATGATTATTCACATTTTATTCCTCATTAGCCCATCATAGTTCGTGAACGATGATTACGTCATCATCGTTCGTAAACTATGGTCGCCGGGTTGAATCAGTTACTGTCATTGGCTTGAAGCAGTGACGTCATCATCGTTCGTGAACAATGGTCGCCGGATTGAATCAGTTACTGTCATTGGCTTGAAGCAGTGACGTCATCATCGTTCGTGAACGATGGTCGCCGGATTGAATCAGTTACTGTCATTGGCTTGAAGCAGTGACGTCATCATCGTTCGTAAACTATGATCGCCGAATCTTCAATTCAATAAAACACCACTTACTCGTCAAAATCCTCATGTAATCCGATACACATAAAGCTATAGTCTGATGTTCTCACCCACCCCAATTTGTATGCATCATATTGATTTTCCCTACATCAGCGGTAAATATTCTCTCTTATCTCGAGTGTTGAAGCTGATAAAGTTGTCACATTCAGAATAACGAATATTCATTGATATCAAATCGTTGAAGCTTCTTTCTTCATGTGGGTTATCAATCTCAAACTTGAAGAATCTCAAATGAGTCTCTACAGGTAATAATAGTCAAACATTCATTCAGCCCCGACCAACACACAGGCCCTCGTAGGCTCTCAAATGATAACAATGTTGCATACAAAATAGCTTTAGGCAATAATCCGTTACATGGGAAATATCGATATTCTCAAATAAAAAGGTAATAAAGGTGAGGGTAATTTCTACAGCAGATATTTAACCTCAAAGATTCATCTGTTCAACGTTTGAGTCCTCATCGAGCCATCATAGTTCGTGAACGATGGTGACGTCATAGGCTGTTGAATCACGTGCTAAACAAGTGTCTGAATGTTGATAATCATCGCTTATGAAGATACTATAGCTCTACTCAATGTTCAGAATTTTATGAAGCATGTGTTTGAATGTCATATAGATTAGCGCTTATGGAGATATTCATATGATTATGTAAACCCGTGAACAAAAATGTGTTTATCATTATAATCTTCTACGCGAACGTATGGAGTTTGTAAAAGTCGTGCTCGTGAAGGAAAATAGTACAGATTGCTAATGGAGATATTTATATAATCATTATTGGTATTTTATTCCTCATCAGCCCATCATAGTTCGTGAACGATGATGACAGGCTGTTGAATCACGTGCTAAACAAGTGTCTGAATGTTGATAATGATCGCTTATGAAGAAGATACTATAGCTCTACTCAATATTCAGACTTTTATGAAGCATGTGTTTGAATGTCATATAGATTAGCGCTTATGAAGATATTCATTTGATTATTATCATTATCCACATCTATTCCCCATCATAGTTCTACCTCTTGGGTGGTTAGGGAAATGAGTTCAATCTCTATAAAACTCCCTCGCATATATGTTTCCCATTGAAATTGATTGAATCTTATAAAAAGCTGACTATCCTATGAAGAAATGTGTGTCGATGAAAAATGTTTTATTAGTATATTTTTGCATACTGAAAAAATTATATTAGCACATCTATATGTTTAAGATGATTAAAAATGTATTTTGTTATATAGCAATCGAGCTGTACAGACAGTTCGAATAATCATCGTGATGCGTAACACCGCTTCGTCTAGATTCTGTATAGGTATTGGGCTACACCCAGCAGCAGCTAGATTTCGGGTCATATTATGCGATTTACAATCAATATGATTCGAATATATACATACTACATGTGTGATTTAAAATAAAGTATTCTCATCGCGTTTGAAGGTGATCGGCGTAACTTTCTTATCTCTCGAACCAGCTGTAGCTCTACCGCAAAATATGATAGTGAATATTGTTCAACCTGGCACAAATTTAGCATAAACTCATTTGATTTATATCGGATAATTTATGAAACATACATGAATGAATATTATAGCGAATTATGTTTACTTCGGAACTAATTTTGGAAAAACATCTTATATATTCATATTACTTTCGGATAACTTATGAAACTACTTTAACATTGAAGGATCGCGCATCATTACGATAATTCCAAGTTGAATACATTGCTGTTGGACATGATTTAGCACAACCTTATCGCACAAGTAAGCTAATGATGCATACTTATAATATTATAACGAATATTGTACTCGCTAGTACTAATCAAGCAAAAAGTCCTTAGATGATTTAATAGTTATTTCTGCAAACGCTTCATAATATCGCTATTATGAGAAGCAGCATTTTTTGTAAACTATCGCATGTTAGATGTTATGACCCCTTATTGAAGACTTGTGGGGGCAGACAATGCGCCGCGATCGATATCATTATAACTCAGACAAAATCTGCGACTAACGGCATGTACAAACAACCCCACATTTCATTGAAGACTCCTGCAAGGTAGATACCTCGCGGAAGACCTACGTGATAGACATCATTATACCTGCACACTCTGTATAACCTCACATACACACCTGTCCCGTTGGAGACCGCGCCAGCTTCATTCAAATTCACATGACTAACGTCATACATAAACAATCTGTATAACCTCACATTCCATACCCCATTGAAGTCTCCCAACTCCATTTTGTATACTAAAAATAATATCCATATATGTTTAAGATGATTGAAATCGCATTTTGTAATATAGCAATCAAGTAAGGTACAGACGGCTTGAATAAACGTTTTGAAAGTAATTTCCTTATAAACATCGCGTTTGAGAAATGTAGAAGATATCATTTCTATACTATATAACATGCCATCTATACACCCACTCCGATGAAGGAGCAGCAGCCCTCCCATGATACCTCATTCAAAAAATCACGTGACTGACGATATGTACAAACAACACTATTTCAAAACCCCTATGGGCTAGCGCTATGAAGTCTCACATTCCATACCTCGCTGTAGGCTTCGTGACATACCTGCATGACTGACGTCATGTAAAACAATTACCTGCATCATATAGACTGCAATATACTCGCACTTATCACTCAGACCGGATACCCCGCGGCTATATCTACAACATTAAAATCGCTTGTTCTCAATTCCTCCATAGCTGAGCGGTTAAGGAGCCGGCTTTGGATTTCATTTCTCGGGTTCGATTCCCGTGTGTAGAAAAATATTTCATTTTCAGCAGAAGTGTTTGTATACTAGATTAAATTGATTCAAATCCTCCGCGGTTAAGCCGCCTTACTTTAGAGTTTATTTCCCAGGTTCAAATCTCGGTGTGTGTAGAAAAAATATTTCATTTTCAGTAGAAGTGTTTGTATACTAGATTAAATTGTTTCAAATCCTCCGCGGTTAAGCCGCCTAACTTTAGAGTTTATTTCCCGGGTTCGAATCTCGGTGTGTAGAAAAATCGTTTCAGTAGAATGTGAGTACACAGACGATTTTTCACTGACTTCATCCGACCATTGTTAGGGAAGAACCATACACAGATGATTAGTTCACAGACTCCGCCAGGCCATAGTTAGGGTAGAACCTTACACAGATGACTAGTTCACCGACTTCATCAGACCATAGTTAGGGAAGAACCATAGATAGATGACAGACTTCCAGAACCATAGTTAGAGGGAACCAAAAACTAGTTCATAAACCTATAGACTACCTACCCCATCGATATGACTGCGCATGCGTGATTGTGGATGACCTTGAAGGGGACCGTTTTCGGTAAAATGAACCTTAGATTTCCTTATGGAGATTTACATGCAAAAAAGGGTGATTTTGAGGGAGAACTGTCATAGCACATCTACTATGGAAACCGCCCACCTCACTGCTGTTATGAACCACACCGTTAATAAGGTCTCCGCCGGTGATAATGGGAAAAGGGAAGTCCCCGCAGAGGGTATTCATACCGACCTTGAACAAATCGAAGCTGTCAAGCAGATTCCAAGCCCGTCTACAGTGAGGACACTCCGTCGTTTCTTAGGAATAGCTTCGTAGTACCGCCGTTTCATACCGTCGTTTTCGAAACACATCAGTCCGTTGACCGTCTTATTAAAGAAGCATCGACGTTGGAGTTGGGGAGAGGAGCAGCAAGTTGCGTTCAACAAATTGAAAGATATGTTGACCAGTGCCCCCGTGTTGGCTTGTCCAGACTTCAACCGACCGTTTATATTACAAACCGATGCTTCGGATGTGGGAATTGGTGCGGCATTGACCCAGAAAATTGAGGGAGCTGACCGAATCATTGTCTATGCTAGCCGAACATTAACAGCCGCCGAAAAGAATTACTGTGTGGGGCATTGATAGAATGAGACTATATTTAGAGGGACACAGATTTACCGTATTCAGCGACCTTCAGACATTGAAATGGCTGCACTCGATTAAGAGTCCGAGTGGGAGATTGGCTCGTTGGAGCATTTTCCTACAGCAGTACAATTTTTAAATAAAATATCGTGAACGAGTGTTGAATCGTGAGGCTGACGCCCTATCACGCGATCCATTACCGAACAGGGAGGAAATAAATGACAATCAAGAGTTACACGGACTGAATGACTCCGTGAGTTGTAACTGGTACAATTCAAAGGAAGCTGAAGTTGAAAAGAGTCCAGAAGCTTATCCGGATTATTGAGTTGAAGATAATCGATGGAACCGCCACTTCTGGGACTCGAATGACTTGTCAGAACCGGAAATGAGAGATCCGTGGAAGCTACGTGTTCCGAAACCGCTCCGGTTAAACGTTCTGGAAAAAAACCATGACAGTCCGACTGCAGGACATTTAGGTATTGCCGAGACGATTACGAGAATATCTCACAAGTATTATTGGCCGGGGATGTTCCGCGAAATAGCAAAGTACGTGCGTGGATGCACGCAGTGCCAAAACATTCAAAGTGTCTCATCAGCAAAAGCCTGGATTCATGCAGCCAAGCGTGAATCAGTTCCCTTGAAGATGTGTGAGCACCGATTTGGTAGGACCGTTACCAAGATCCGCCAAGGGAAACAATTTTAGTCCTGTCATGCAGGACCGTTTTACGAAGTGGGTACAGTGTAAACCGTTTCAAGCCGTCTACGAAGAGATCATCACTCGTTTAGGTTATCCGGAAGCCGTTACCAGCGTTAATGAGAAGCAGTATGAGAGTAAAATTTTCAAGACTCTCCTGAAGGAGTTTGGAATTAAGCACCGCCTCACTCCTACATATACTCCGCAATGCAATCCTGTGGAGAGAACAAACCGGACCTCAGAAACCATGATTGCACAATTTTGCAATGGAGACGACCGTAAATGGAATGAATTTCTACCCGATTTTCTATTTGCCCCAAATTCCGCCCCACATGAAGCCACCGGATTTTCACCTGCCTTCTTAAATTTTGGCCGAGAACTTGAAGTACCGAATTCGATAGTCCGTTCTTTCACCGCTCCGGTTGAGACCGAGGAAAATTTTCCGACCGATCCGAATCCTGAAACAATGTTAGACCACCGATCACAGTACACACGCTGCCGAACGTGCTCATGTCAGCGAAATGGTAAGAAGTTTCCGTTCCAAAGAAGAAGAAGTTCTCAAGTTTTCTAGGAAAAAGTTCAGTTTTCCGTTCTGAAAGAGAAGTTTCAGTATTCCATTCCGAAGAAGAAGAAGAAGTTGTCAGTTTTCCGTTTCGAAGAAGTTTCAAGTTTGTCCGTTCCGAAGAAGAAGTTTTAAGTTTTCCGTTCTGAAGAAGTTTTAAATTTTCCATTCCGAAGAAGAAATGTTCAATTCCGAAGAAGTTTCAAGAAGTTCTGTTCTGAAGAAGAAGAAGTCGTGAGTTTTCCGTTTTGAAGAAGCAGTTTCAGTTTTTCCGTTCCGAAGAAGAAGTTTTGAGTTTTTCCCATTTGAAGAGAAAGTTTCTGTTTACCGTTCCGAAGAGGAGGTTCAGTTTTCCATTTCGCAGAAGAATTTTCATTTTATGTTCCAAGTAAGATATTTTATTCCACGAAGTTCCCGACGGAAGAAATAGAACTTTCAACGTCAGGTTAGCGTATCTTACCTTTGTATTAGATTTTTTTCCGTATAAATTCTCAAAAGAGAATTGAAAAATGAAAGAATCATATTCTTTCATTTTTAACCGAACTTAGAGGGGATGTAACGAAGATTAAATTGTGGAATTTCATTTATATTGGATCAGGCAGCAAATACGAATATTACATGTGAACTCCGGTTGAACAGTTCATAATTTCAACAGATATGCGTGAACTCCGAATGTGTATTCCGTGATTGTCACTTTTCTAAATCTCCGTAGTTTTGAATAAGTGTAATTATTTCGAAAAATAAATTGAATTCATGCCCGCCTAAAAAAATTGCATTCATTCCGTTCAACTTAAGTTGCAAAAACGGGGATCTGGTTAGTTAACGCATCAAAGTTTGAACAGCCTTATGTGTAGAAAGGGCGAACAACCAAAAAACTTCGATAACATTTGTTCACTGTGCCAAGAAGAACTACCGAGATATCATGAGCGCGAATTTTAGATATAAAACATAGCGTCACTTTCAAGCATTGTTCGGGACATGAATAAAAAAGCCTCGGCACAAAATGAGGAATTGGTGGTACGAACTTGTACAGAACCTCGAAAACATATAAAAGGCAGTGACAGACAAAATATTGGGATTATAAATTAATTATCAATCAGTACCGTTAAAGTGTGAATATTATATTAGAATCAGAGTTAATTAATTATTATCCGAGTTCAAGTCAGATTTGAAATTCGAATTAACAATAGTGTTTCGTGTTAGTGAATTTTACATAAGGTAAATGATAGCTTAATATTCTATTTTCGGGATTAACGATATATTTTCCAATCCGACCGAATTTTAACCGTTTGATATATCGTAGTGCGATTTAACAACATTTCAAGTGACAACGCTATCTGAATAATTACCGAAACACTGCTTATTACTCTAGGACCTGCTTGATTTGTGTTTTCCGTAAATTGATAAATGTAAATCATTTATCAACCGATTCCGTACCGTTGAATTGAAATTGAAAAAACCGAACATATCGTAAAAATAGATATGTTGTAACAGTTTTCTTTTACCGCTTGAGCTTCTTTACATTTTCCAACTGGGAGGATTTTTGTGTAATATACCGTTCAATTGCTTTCCATTAATTATTCTGAAAGTGTATTTCTAATTACTGTATATTTAATATTCGAAATTTCCCGTTTTATTGAGTTATTTCTGCTCCATCTTTTAACGAGCTAAGTTTTAACCAAGTATCAATTGTAATTGAAGCATCCAATTTTGATACTGTTTTCCGCCCAATGGGCCCTGCTTTTACTTCACTGTAGCTACCCTAGTGACAAGCCTTGTGGTGAGGACCCTAGCAGAAGTTCTCAGAAGGAGTAAACCTTTAGAAAAATCTGGCGCCCGAGGATTTGAAGTTTACCGCAGTAAGCAGATTACCGAAAAGTAATAAGGTACACGTCATAAGACAAAGATTGTGATATGAACAAAGGGCGTTACGGCAAAAGTTTTGATAGTTATATATACATCTAACCTGTATATATACTCTCATTTGGAATAGACAAACTACTCAATATAGACGTGGATGTGCCTAATAAGTTGAAAGCAGAATAAAAATTGAAGAAAAAAATATGGGAGTTCGCAAACGTTGTGAGGATAAATTATGTGGCTGTGAAATAGGGTGAAGCTGAAAATGATGAGATTTTAGATAATACGTTCAAGAATTTGTCTGAACCTAGAGAGGAAATTGCGAAAAATCGGAAGTATTGTTTCTACAGCCACACAAATTGAAAACATACCAATCCCACATATTGTAACTGAAGGAGAAGAATTCGTATATAACCTCCCAGGTACTGAAGAGGATGTGTTTACCCCCGAACCTACTATCGATCAGATTCGTGAAGAATTCAGAAAACTTAAGAAAGATAATCCAGCGGCTACAGAGAAGTTTCTGCAACAATACCCCACATTAGCACGTTATTACTTGGAAGGATTTCTATTGGATGATGATGTTAAAAAATACGATGATGGAATGGGTTTGCAATATAATTCAACTTTAGACAAACGGTTCATGAGTAATCAACCTATAGAGATTGATCGTGAGAGTAATATAATTATCAAGGGTACTCCGTTCAAGGGTACCACAGGACTCTATAATTTGATATTTTACAGAGATGTTATACCTGATACTCACACTGTGGAAGATGGGAAAAATTACAGGCAAATGATGGAAATGACTAGTGCCCATAGACGTAATAACGATCCAGCTGATCGAATAATAAACACTGTAAAATACAAACGTGTACTGAAACCTTTGATTGATTCCATGAAAAGACCAAGGTCCAAAACATACACTAGAAATGCATATATCAAAAATGATATGCTCGAATATAACGAGAAACCTATCGAATATGTTTATTGGGATAGACTGAGACTTCTTGTTGCATCCGCGTATGCTGGTAACAATAACCATCACAACGAGATAATCTCTATAATAGAAAAATTGATGAAGGCTAATGTAGTTGAGCAAAAACCATACGTAAAGACAAATTCATCACAGCTATGAAGATGACCTCAATAGATAAGTCTGGTCAAGCCTCCTCTTCCGTGTGGATATATGATACAAATATTTTTAATAATAATTTCAAACAAGCGATCACGAGCGATGGAAGTTATGATATGGAGAATCGTAGACTACGCAACGTAAAATCGCCGAATGATAATGAAGATTTTGCAAATAAAGTATATGTTGATGAATTAATACATACACTGAATCTAAGAACGGAAATCAGCCTCAAAGGCACCTCCAATGTTAGGGTTGATAATTTGATCAAAGATATCAACAAGGATCTGGATAAACATAAATTAACGAATGAGAAGGTTATTCTCAACATTGATAAACATCTGACGGACATTCAGAATAAATATAATGGAATGGAGGCTTATGTAAAATCAGAGTATAAAACAATCAGTGATAGTGTGAGGGAAAACAGAAATCAAATAAAAGAGATCAATAACAAATTTAACGTTGTGAACATGCGTCTAGATGACATTACTAGTAAAGTGGAGGCGTTAGAACGACGGATGACATCTGTGGAACCTTCTTAGAAGAGACTCTCATCATCCACAACAACAAATCAGGTCTCTGTGAAACGTATAACTCCAAATCCTGTGAATATACCCGAAAAATTAATTCTACACTAGATTTCCGCATTGATAAGATGAGTAGAGTACAAGTTGTGCATGAGCTCCATAAACCGAGTAGGAAGCATTTCAAACGACGCAGAACAATCATAAAAGGTTTGGATGATTTGTGGCAAATGGATCTGGCTGAAATGGTTAATTACGCTCGTGAGAATAGAGGATTCAAATACATTTTGGTTATGATCGATTGTTTCTCGAAATTTCTGTGAACTCGTCCGTTGAAAACGAAATCGGTCGGAGAGGTTCGGAAAGCTGTTAACTCTATATTGCTAGAAGGACATCGTAAGCCTAGGAATCTGCAAAGCGATCAGGGGAAATAATTCTTCAATGAACACTTTAACGATCTAATGAAGAAACATAATATCAATCATAATAATACGTATAGTGTGGAAAAAGTAGCCATTGCTGAACGTGTCATTCGAACGTTAAAGGGAACGCTTCACAAACAATTCAGTCTTAGCGGGAAATACAAATGGCTTGATATACTTGAAGAAATCACAGAAAAATTTAATAAACGTAAACACAGTATAAATATGGCTCCAATAAAAGTGACGAAACAGATTGAGAGCGAGATATTGAAGCTATCCTACTCACACATCAAGTTAGCCCTGCCTCACAAATACAACGTTTTAGATGTGGTGCGAATGAGTAAGACTAAACATATATTTGAGAAAGGATATACGCCCAATTGGTCGACGGAATTGTTTAAAATTATAAGAGTTCTCATAACAGCTCCTGCTACATATATTTTGCAAGATATGTTGGGGAAAACGATGAGTGGAGGATTCTATGAGGAGAAATTACAGAAAACAAAACAACCCGATGTGCATTTAGTCGAAAAATTATTACGAAAGAGAAGGGGTCAACAGTATGTGAAGTGGTTGGGTCCAGATAATAATCACAACAGTTGAATCGATGATTCGGATCTCGTTCAATGAACTCACCATTGACGATTTGGAGATTATTAGAAACAAACAAAAAGCTGGAATATTGTTGACTCGAGGGTATGGATATTATAATAGAACAAAATTATGTGACTATGAGGGTGAATCAAGAGTGAAGAATTGTCAAGATTACACTTAAGTCTTTTGTATTGAGAACATTATGAAATTAATAAAAAATAATATTTTTGAGATCTTTGGTCTTTCTATCTCCCCTCGTTAAATAAATGTGCAATCTTGAATTCTCATCAGTCTGTATGGAAGCATACGTAGGAGAAGGTGTTCTCAATACGCTTATTAACAAGCTCCCGTTTGAACTTCATATTCCTGGTTATCAATACTGTGGTCCCGGTACAAAATTAGAAGAACGGTTGAAAAGAGGAGATCCAGGTATCAATCCACTAGATAAAGCTTGCCGCCAACACGATATTTCATATTTGCGGAACGCTAGTTCGGAAGGACGTCACGAGGCGAATAAAATATCAGAGAACGCTGCTTGGCAACGTGTCAAATCTGAAGAAACAACATTTGGGAAGAGGATTGCCGCTTTCGGTGTGAATAAAATTATGAACGCAAAGAGGATATTGGGGATGGGTATGAGAAAGAAGGTTGGGTTCGAAAGTGCAATTGTTGGTAAGAAAAGGTATGAAGAATAAGTTTGACTCATCCAATCTGAAGAGAACATCTCAAACAGCTTTGATAGTTGCACAAAACAATTCAAAAAAGCAGGTGGTCGGAAAAATACTCGATTACCGAGAGTTATTCTTATTCCTGAGACTGGAGGATTTCTACCATTTTTAATACCTCTGTTTGCCGGCTTATCAGCTGCTGGAGCATTGGCGGGAGGTGGTGGAGGCATCGCTAAGGCCGTCAAAGACAGCAAAGCAGCTCGGGAAACCTTGGAGGAAACGAAAAGACATAATAAAACAATGGAAGCTATAGCTTTGGGGAAACAAGGATATGTTTTATATTTGAAAAAGTATCGCGAAGGTCTTGGTCTGAATTTGAATAATCGTACAAAAAACTGTCAGTAAACCTACCCAGAAGACCTCTAACCGATCTTTATCTACGGAAACTAGCAAAAGCTCTGAAAATTTCCTATTTTAGAGGAATATTTATGCGTGATGAACTGCCATCCAACGAACCATGGAAAAACGAGCGTGGAATAACTAATCTAGATAGATCGTACAGTGGGGGCACTCACTGGGTTGGGTTTAATAAAGTCTATGAACAAGTTTTATATTATGATAGTTTTGACAATTTACGCCCCCCTCACGAACTAGTGGATTATTTCAAAGAGTGTAAGATATTATTCAATCGTGACAATTCTCAGCAATATAACACTTATAATTGTGGCCAGTTATGTTTGGAATTCCTCTCTAACTCTTCAGTTGTGGTCGACTGGAATGGTATTTATCAGTATATAAGTAGATTGTTGATGAAGTTTCAATCAATCATGTCTCAGACGTTCACTATCACGGGTAAGAGCTCCCGCTTGTCTGTAGATTTTCACTCACCAATAGAACTAGATCTTCATTCATATTATTCTTTCGAACTCGTTGGTTTGCATACGTACGAAAGCATCCCGAACATTGGAGAAGGTTTCAATAAATTTTATTATGAAGATGTGAAGGGTGAGGAAAAAGTAGTAACTATACCTATGGGGTCCTACGAGTTGACAGATCTCGAGAATTTCATACAAAGTGCAGTTTGTGGGATAGGAGTGAAGCAAGAAGAACGTGACCGGAAATCATATTTGATTATTCATTATTATTATCATTATCGATGAAATCTAACAACAACACTCTACACATAGAGCTGAAGAGTGATTTTGAAGTGAATTTTATTCCTCAAGATAGTATAAGCGAACTGTTGGGATCCAGCAAAAGGAAATTGACATCTCGTGAAACACATGTATCTGATCGACCTATAAACATAATCAAAGTTAAAACTATTAGAGTGGAGTGTAGCTTAACCGCAGGAGCATATAACAATAAGTTAGCTCATACGAAATATGAGTTTTCGCCTCTTGTACCACATGGTTTTTCAATTGATATAGAGCTTAAGAATCTTATTTATCTACCGATCATCAACAAGACGTCCTTCGATAAAATCACAATGAATATCTCAGATCAGAACTGGAAACGGGTGAATTTTCGTGGAGAAGAAATTATTATACAAATGGAGTTGAAAAAGACCTCTGGAGATTATGGCTTCCAACAATAAATAATAATCCAATACCCACCAGCATTCATTATATGAAAAGAATTCATCTGAGAAGTTTGTTGCAACCGACGTCACTAGAGGATATGGGTTTGGATTCCATCATCCTTTTCTTGACCATCAGTCTTTATCTAAAACGAGTTCAAAGGAGAAGTATTATCATTAAGGAATATAAATTTTTCGAAGTCCCTTGGTTATAATGTCGGAAAAACTTCGAATATTCAACGAGCCAAACTCCAATGAAGACATCATCCGAGAAGAAACTCATATCTACTATCCACACACAACATCTTTCGGTAATAGCGATGAGATTGAGATATTGATCAATCAACAAGATGTATTGGTAGATTTGGCCTCGTCTGTTCATTTATCGAGGCAGAATTCCAGCCAGAAGCAAGTGGCGATGGTGAATGTACCCTAACCAATAATTTTGGAGCGTTTCTCTCTGATTATATCAGTTATGAATAGAATGGAGGAGAGCTAAACAAAGTACGCGATCCTGGTATTCTCAGCACCATCAGAGCTTATCTAACATATGCCGAATCTATACCTCTAGCTATTTCCGGATGGTCATATAAAGATGCAGTGAGTTCAGTCTACAATAATAGAATCAATTTATGGATACCGTTGAATTTTCTACTAAGCCTATTCATTGACTATAACAAAGTTTTGAGTGGTAAGCATAAGCTGCCCTTAATAAGGTCTCGAACCGATAACGATTGCTATACTTATAGCACAGGTACGAAAAGGGCTAGAATGAATGTCGAGACGATAGCATTAGAAGTGCGACATGTGTTTCCAAATGATCAAGTGAAATTTCATATGTTGGGGAATTTGAGTGCTGAGAAGCTTATTTTGATTTCATTCCGTAGTTGAGATCTGTATGAAAATTCGTTGATGAAGGGGAGCACTCGCGACTAGGGATGGCAAAAATTATAAATATATCGATATATCGATACATCGATGTTCAAAAGGAATATGTATCGATACATTCGATATATCGAAACAAATGTATCGATATTTTCAATATATCGATACTTTCTTAAATTTCGTAAGAATTTGACTAAATAAGTATTATTTTCACAAGTAAATGAAGCTACAAATTTAATGACATCGTTTATTCATGATTTTATGATATGAACAAGCTAAAAGAATATAATACGTTATAAATATAGGGAAAAATGCAAATAACTCTAATAAATAATAAAAAAAAACATAATTCAATTCCAGTATTCAGATGGAAGTTATTGTAAAAATAACAATTTAGATAATCTTTTTCCAGTTATTCTGTTGCGGGTTTTCGTAACATATCAGGTGCACCGACATAATTAAAAATTATATTAGCAATCATCCGAGCAAGCTCAACAAATATACTGATCATGTAGAAAGTAGAATTCCACCTTGATTTGAAGTCTGAAATAAATTTTTCAATTTTGTCCTGCGGAATATCATTTTCTGATTGTTGTTTACGCAGTTGATCACTTGCACGTACACTGCGCTGAAACCATGTAACGATATTTCTAATTCTTAATAATAATCCGTTTAAGCTCTGCGTGTTTGTAATGGAGCTTTCACAAACTAAATTTAATGTATGTGCAAAACAGGGTATCTGCCTGTTTTTACCGAACGTATCGAAGACAGCTTTTGCCACATCATCTGTTACCACCGCTACAACGTCATTAGAATTTAAATCCCATTCAGAAATGATTTTTAAAAGCTCTGCAGAAATATAATGGGCCGTAAAAGATGTAATCGACTGAAGTGCCTTAGCAAGTGAAGGCGGAGTAAAGCTTGAGCTAAAAGAGGCTTCTGATGCTTTTTTCACCGATGATGGTGGTGACTTGTTGCGGTGTCAATGCAAATTTTTCTGTCACCAAAAACACTTTTATGAATAGTTGAATGCTTTTGCTTTTTGCACCAAGATTCGAAGTGTTACCAGAACGTTTCAAAACTTTTGAGCAAATATTACAATGTGCCTCGACACTAGATTGTTTAGTAAAATATTTCCAAATATTGCTTTTTGGTGGCATAATATCCAATAATAAGATACTGACACTATTAATCAAAAATAAAACTACTATTTCTTAAGAAACCGCACTGTGTCATATAGAAAATGATGCGACAACGCTTGGCCCTTTTTTTATAACCTTGGGTGACTCAAATCTTTTGGGGGCTTACTCATTTATTGAAAGATAATACAAATATTGCGCATTCTATTATTACAAGTTTGTTTAAATTTCAGTAATCTTCTACTGAAAGCTAGATGGCAGGCCAGGACGGAGAACAGAAAATAATAGATTTCATTACTGTTTATTATTAGAAGATTCTGATCTGAGGTTACATCATACTCAAAATTATAAGAATATAGAGCAAAATACGGCAATATCGATATATTTTTAGTGTTATATCGATAATTTTATCGATATATTTTAGCGAATTATCGATATATCAAGTATATCGATACATCGTTGCCATCCCTACTCGCGACATTCGGGCTTTTAAAACATCAATGAATTTGGAACGTCCCAGATATGTGATACTAGCTTTCCAAACTTCTCGAAAGAATAATCCTGTTAAGCAAAGTACATATTTCTATCATATAAACTTGCTAAATATAAAATTATACTTGAATTCAGAGTGTTATTCATATGAAGCAATGAAATTGAATTTCAAAGACCAGCAATACGTGGGAGCATACCAGATGTACTATGATTTCCAGAAATCATTCTCAAATAAAATGATAAGCGAGCCGATGTTAGATTATATAGCATTCAAGAATGAAGCATATTTTGTGATTGATTGTTCAAAACAGAACGATGCTATAAAATCATCAACAGTTGACGTCAAACCAGAGATGGAAAGTAGCCTGAATTACCCCAAAAACACTAGGTCTTATTACATCATCATTAACGACAGTATAATGCAGTATTCCCCGATTACAGGATCAGTTCGGAATTTAGTGTGAAGAACCAAGTTATGAATCATAATGTTAATAATTTAGTTCTTAATGATGTACTATCAAAATAAATATGTTTTTTTCAAAATAAATGTAATTATTATTATATTTGACATTTTACTTCTCAAACGGTAGGTGGTGATGTAAATATCCGGCGATCTTAGTTTGTAAACTATGGTAGCCGGTTGCTGGGAATGAGACAAATTGAAACAACTAGTGACGTTATCAGCCAGTTATCAACGTTGGCAATGAGATCGAAACGGAGAGTTACCCCCACTATTCAAGTTCATGTTCTCACGTATGTGAGAGAGAATCATTTCAGAAAATGTTAAGTGAGAAAAATGAACTTAGCAGCGCGCGCGCGTGATTCAAATGTGTGGCTACATGGTTCACCAACAATTTTATTGAGTTAACAGTTAATGAAGTGGGTCTAAAATTTGGCCTCGATATAAGAAACGATAAAAGAAACTATTCATTTTGGAATATACAACTGAACCAACGCGTTCTAATGAATGAGGGTCCATTGGATTGGTTAGGTTATCGCGGCAAAAAGGATCACGCTATAAAGGGTGTTATAACAAGATTGTTGAAGAAAAACCCGCATATACACCATCTAGGAATTTGTGATAAGACTGATGCACGGAAGAAATGTTATGTTCCAGATGCTATTGATTTCGAATCATTATTCATGCAAATGCGAACACCTGAAGTCATCGAGTTACGTGAACTGTTTTCGTTAATGAAATTTATTATGATGAAATATTGTGAGGACGAGGAATTCTATGAACAACATTGTGTGGAACTGTTGGAAACAAAGAATAACCAATTAATACAATTAGTAGAAGAGTTGAGATCTTTAGTGTTGGTCGTGAAAGAACAAGCCGGGGAAGAGCGTCAAAGAGCTGAGGAACGTGAAGGTCGAGCAGAAAATGAACGTCTAAAAGCTGAAACTGAACGTAAACTTGCTGAGGAACGTGAATGTCGTGCGAAAGAACGATCTCAACACTTATCTCAACAAATTCAAATGAATGTTATCACCTTACGGAATAACATTGCGCCAAATATTGTTCCACCTCCGATAAATTTTGGAAAAACACGAAATTTAGGTGATTACTTTGTTTTTGTAATAAAATTTACATTATATTCTTTTTTCTTTAAGTTCAGGATTATATCGAACATCGAATGATATGAGACCTGAATGGTACCTAATGTGTCGACAGGAGGATGGTTGGCGTGATGCCGACAGAAAATCACAAAATCGAGGAATGCGATTAATACGCAAATGGTCAAACATATCCCATGCTATCGATATTGGTAACGAAGTGAAACAGAATTCCTTCAGCGATTTAGAATGGTATGCAATAGGAAATCTTTTTAGTGCCAAAGAAGAAGAAGGGGGTGAACAATTGATTAGTGATGTCATCATCGAGTCATTGATAGAATGCGTTATCAATCACAAAAATGAAGCTTATGAACTAGCAAATGATAATGTCAATATATATAAGTAAAAATATTAAGTTCTTCCATTATTTCAAAAATAAAAAACAGAGGTAACTATGAAATGCGCTTGCGTTAATGTTTATAGGTATGTTTCATTATTCAAGTGTTCATCATCGTATGTAAATTATGATCACCGGATTGAATCAGCGACCATAGTTGATAACGTCATCATCCTACGTGAACTATGGTTACTGGATTGAATCAGTTACCATCACCGGTTTGAAGCAGTGAAGTCATCAACACGTATCTGAATTATTGTTTTCATCCTTTTTGTTTTATTAAAACTTTTATATCCTCATACAATCATTCATTTATATGGTAAATAGCCTTCTTTACATATTTAACAAACATTTTCAACATTAGTACTGATAAAGAAGATAAAATTGCATACAAAATTGCGGAAATTCAAGGAATTTCTTCGTCTAGTGAGGATGATGTACGTGTGGATGGTCTTTTGTATGAGATGTGGTAAACATGATTATTGTTGGATCATTTGTCATTCAGCCATATTCCCCTCACTCCGATCAAAGAATAAAAGTTTAAGTTCATAATGTAAAGTGGTACGATTGTTTTGTGGAATGTTAAATGCGAATACCTCCAATTGATTATCGTTGATTTTCTGAAAATTCACATCATCGGTTGCAACATCCTCCAGACAAATATAAATGCGTTCAACGTGTCCAACAGAATTGTGGTTAGAGTGATGAAATTTGTTTTTAACACCCCCACTCCCATCATTATCTCCACTTTTACACTTAATGTATTCAACAGTCTCATAACTTTTATTATCTTCGTAAAAATTCAAGTCCCTTCTTAGTTTATCATTTTTCCACGAATTCGCAAAGTCTACGTGTGTATTCTTCAAAAGATATATGCATAATGACACATTCACAGACTTAGTAGATATCTATATCATAACTTCCAGCTATTCACATTGCTAGACATAGAGTTCTAAATATCAGTGTGATGAAGTAAACGATGGTCACCGGATTGGAACAGTGACCGCCAGTGGTGACGTCATCATCGTTCGTAAGCTATGGTCGCCGGATTGAATCAGTTACTATCACCGGTGTGAAGCAGTGACGTCATCATCGTTCGTAAACTATGGTCGCCGGATTGAATCAGTTACTGTCCGCGGTTTGAAGCAGTGACGTCATCATCGTTCGTAAACTATGATCGCCGGATTGAATTAATTACTGTCACCGGTTTGAAGCAGTGACGTCACCATCCTTCGTAAACTATGACCGCCGGATCTTCAATTCAATAAAACACCACTCACTCGTCAAAATCATACTGTATTTTGATACCCATAAAGCTATGTTTAGATGTTCTCCCCCAATTAGCATGCATCATATTGATTTTCCCCCCATCAAAAATATGGAAATTAACCTTCTGCACGTGACAGCTGCAAATGACAGAGCCGCCATGTCAGTTTACGTACGCCATGACACACCCACGTCATGACAGATCCACCATGACAGTTCACGTGACAGACGCCATGACACCTCGTTGAAGACCCACGTGACAGACGCATGACACCTCTTTCAGCCACCATGATGATCTATGGTTGTGACTTAGGTTAGCTCTATAACCTGTAACTCTATGGTTTCTATGGTTGTGACTTAGGTTGGCTCTGTAGAATATAGCTCTATGGTTTCTATGACTACGGCATGTGATAGCTGCCTTGACTCCTTGCTGAAGACCCACGTGAGAGACACTTCGTTGCAGGAGCACGTGAAAGCCGCCATGACGCCTCGTCGAAAGAACACGTGACAGACGCCATGATATCTCAACGCGTGACAGATCATGTGATACACGTCACAACCACTATTAAAGTTCACGTGATAGCCGTCAAAACCACGTGACCCCTCTCTCTTACAAACAACCTGTATATAGAACATCATACACTCTTCAGAAAACCCCTGTCTATGGATTTGAACGACCAAACTCGCATTGCCGCCATGACACCCCGTTGAAGGAGCAGCCACCATGACACCTCGTGACAGACGGCATGACACCTCGTGACAGACGCATCACAGATCATGTGACACACGTCGCAGCCATCATGAGACGATAACCACCATGACACCTCGTTGAAGGATTAGCCGCCATGACACCTCGTTACGTGATAGCCGCCATGACACCTCTTTCAAAACCACGTGACTTGGACCTCTCTCTTACAAACAACCTGTATATACAACATAACACACTCTTTACAAACACTCTGTATATACATTCAAACAACCAAACTCGCAATCACTGATAACGCTATCTACCCGATAACACTAATTATAAACACCCGATGCCAATCGCCAGCATAGACCGGATGCACAGACCGGATATCCTGGTGGGGAACTCGTGGACCCAATTATAGGTAACGAACCGCTTTTATTTTCATTCAGGGTTTTGTCAAGAGAAGAATGGTGAACATTTCGTACATTTTCTTCAATAGCGATTCGAAAAAAATGTTTTATTTTGTTCAGTGTACCTACTGATTGTAAAAAAAATGTTGGCTGCATTATTTTTGAGTGGTATTCCAAATGAGATGTGACAACTTATATCACTTGATTGAAACATTTAAAGTTAGGGTAGCTTTCATCCCCCAATAGTGGCTAGATTTTGCTACCCCTTATTAGAAAATTGCAAACTGAAATTGGAAATTGACCTATTATTTCATTTTTCTGAAAAAGTTATTACCGATTTTATTCTAGTGACTTTCCACCCTGTATTTTATTCAAGGTAGTCCTATAATAAGTACGGTGCGAATGTAAATTGATTGAAATACGAATCATGATGTTGTAACTCAATTTATTCTAAAAATATAATTTTCACAATCATTGATTCTGCTTGATATCTGTTTTTCCAAAACCTTTCTTAATCGATAATAATTATATTAAATCCATACATCTTCTTGGCTGTATTGCTACGTATCTTGATCATCTTATTCCACGTTTAATAACTTTTCTTTTAAAATTTTCCTTAAAATTTTTCCGGCTGGATTTCTTGGAATGTGGTCTACAAATATGACGCCTCCATGTAGTTGACTTGGTTTTGAAACTCGATCTGTAACAAAATTCAGGTCCTTAATGTTTTTATATATTATGAATTTTTGATAATTGTCGGAAAATGGGTTCTCAGAAATATAATTGAATCACGTTGGTAATTCATTGTTGTTGTTAAAATTAACCGTAATAACATAAAAAACGCATATATATCAATATATAGAATATAACAAAAACTTTCTTCGGATTTAAAATTGTCATCAAGTTAAGTTGAAACTAGCTTATGAGTTGAAGATCAAGATTGAAGTTAATTGCATAATTCACAAATAAGTATACTATTTGCTTAGACTCAATGCTCTTTCTTGAATGATCTTTTTTAGTTCTGTATTTTCTTATTCCTGTAGAACTTTTCCAACTTAATTAATATCTGATAGTGATAGGTATTGGTTTTCCTTTGATCTCTAATTATTGGTGTTGGTTTTATTCAAATTCGTACAGTAAGACAGTCAATATCATTTTGTAAGATCCGACAGTTAGTATAATGATTTAATAAGTTTGTACACTTTTAAGACATCGACATAAAGGAAGAAGTTCCTCAAATCAGGTTTATAAGTAATGTGGATAGGATTGGCTCTAGATGGGATCCCTGGGGTATTCCCGAGGTGACCACAAAATAATTTGAAGTACAATTACTGCTCATGACACACTGAGACCTGTCGGAAATGTATGACTTAATTCAAGTGTATAGTGTATACCGAGATTCTCAAGCTTAACAAAAAGTGTTGGGTGATGATACTTGTCGAATGCTTTCGAAAAATCGGTCTACACCTTATACAGATCGGTATAACTGACACATGTTCATTTGAATTGGAATTCAACTTCCAGTTTGAGATGAAGACTGTAGTGATTGATATTCAAAGCTTCCAGTCATCCATGCTCTCACTTCATTGACTGACGACCATAGTTCACGAACAATGATTGCAGATGACGTCACTAACCGTTTTATGACGTTCAGTCACGGTTTTCGACACGTGCTCTGACATGTGCTTCGACATATAGTCACGTGCTTCCGCATTTAGTCACGTGCTCCGACTCACTACGTTTATTACATGAAAACAAATTTTCAATAACTGAAATAATAATTCTCACCATCGACAACATTTCGTCATCACAGGAAGACGATTCAATTTTTGCAATGCAATGTCGATATTAGTGCCTAATGTGTTCAGCTACTGAAAATTATCATTCAAAATGTAAAGAGACGTATCAATAAGAAAAATGATTTATTGAGGAAGAGAAATCATAAGTATTTATTTCACTAGGCTTCTACGACTTTGAATTTCACCCGCATCCAAGTTTCCTGTTCCAACCTTATGTTGTTCTTTATGATTTCTTATGAATGAGATGTGAGATGTCTTGTTGAAGCTAATCTTTATCGAGGATCTCTCCTGCAACCGCTCTTCCATTTTCGTGCCGAGATCACATTATTTATAACCAACGACATGAAGTTCAAACGGAAGGTTGTGTTTAAAGGTATTGACAACACCGTCTCTTGCATATACTTCCATACAAACTGATAAGAATTTAAGATTGCACCGTTATTAACGATAAATATCGAAACCATTTTTTTTAAATAATTTTAAAATTTCATTAGTACATCACTATGATCTTATCATTACATGTTTCATCACTATCTTTAAACATGATTGATCTAGACATAGAAGTTTATTCTATTATGCTCGTGTTTGTAATTTCCCATTTCAGCAAGACTAATTTGCCACAAATCATCCGAACCTTTTATGATTGTCCTGCGGCGTTCCAAATTCTTTCTACTAGGTTTATGAAGCTCCCGAACAACTCATTCTTTACTCATCTTATTTAGGTAAACATTCACTAAAAATATCTCAATTCCTTAAAAAACAGAATAAAAACGTCGCCTTTAAAACAACAAATAACCTATGCTCGTATATTAATAACTCGAAATCTAAAAAAGATAACTTAAAGAAATCTGGAGTTTACAGACTGAGATGTGATGACTGTAGTGCTTTGTACATAGGACAAACTGGACGCAGTTTCAGCGTAAGGTTCAATGAACATTTGAGAAGTTACAGGCTCAAAAAAGAAGACTCTAATTACGCAAATCACCTGTTAGAACATAACCACAATTTCACCCTTAATCCTGATATTCTACATATTCAGGAAAAAGGACATAAACTTAATATATTAGAATCCATAGAAATTTTGAAACACGCAAAAAACAATAATAATGTAATATTAAATGATCAAATCGACACATATAATTCACCGCTTGTTAACAATTTTGTAAACACACTCTCACCATTATCCACCCCCATCCCTCAATTTGCACCACATTCTGATTCCTGATATTTAAGGACATACTTTTAGATTTAGCTTTAGTTGATAACTCCTCGCTTTGATAATGCCACAGTGTGGTGAAACAATTTGTCAGCATTTTTAAATTAAATGTTAAAAGTTTTGTGTAAAATTTGAGTTTTATTCTCCAACTTCTGAAGCATCTTATGATCATTTATATCTGCTTCTACCTAAATCCTCCTTCTCTACATCTAATCGATCTGTCTATGTGAAGCACCATATCTTTTTCTACACTTCTCTTGACATTTACTGTGAGAGGACCAAAATAATCAAGACCACAGTAGGTGGAAGGTCTACAATAGACTTTCAGACGACACTCTGGTAACGGAGACATTTCAGGTTGTATTACCTTGACCTTGTGAACTTTGCAGAATTGACAATTACGGATCTCCATTTTCACAGTTTGTCTCATTTTCAAGATCCAAAATGTCTGCTTCAGGTTATTCAATACGGTTTCTTGTCCAATGTGTCTTACCATTTCATGATGATGTTGCACAAGCGTTTTGACGAATCTCGTCTTTTCCAGAAGGTAAAATTATGGGGAATTTGACATCATGATCAACATTCGCATATCTAATTCGGCTATCCATTCTTAAAATGTCATTTCCATCTAAAAACGGAGAAAATTGATGTATTTCAGAATTTTTCTCTATTTTCCGTCCTCTTTTTAAATTCATTATCTCCTTCATGAAATGGTCCCTCTGTACTTTCTTTCACCATATAATTTCCGCTTCAAATATCTCTTCCCCTATTAGCTCTCCTGTCGGCTTAGGTACATTTCTTTTTAGATTTGATACAAATCACAATATCCATGCTGTACTTCTCATCAGTTTGAGCCATTTAGAAAACCTTTGGACGTCTGGCAAAAAATCCTTACTTTATTCACTCAAATAAATATGTTCTCTCTCCAACTCACCAATATTTTCTTCTTTCTTATCTTCTATAGACCAAAATTCTTCCGACTGCTTCCAAAAACTCGGGTCCTTGTCTCCAATAAGAATTACTGTTGAATCAAGTTAATTCTTCTGTTTTGTAGTCAGCAACAGTCAAATGTGAATATACTCATTTCCACTTTCATAATTCTCTTATCTCCAGAATTTCTTCAACTCTATGAGCCTCGAATATTTAGGTCTACATGAATACGATTTCAGCCAACTCAAAACAACTTTTGAGTCAGTTCACACAAAAAAATATCAGATATATTGTAATTCGTCTCGTTTCTAACGAAATTTGATAACCTGGCTGCCAAGTAGATTGACAGGACTAGTCCTGCACCAGGATATCCGGTCTCCACTTCCGGTCTAGCTGTCGATGTGCATCCGGTGTGAGGTTGTCCTTATCAGTTTTGAAAGGATGCATGTGATAAGGTGTGAGATAAGGATATGTTGTTTGTAAAGAGTATACAGGGTGTGTATAAAAAGTGTGTCACATGTACAGGGTCACGCGACTATCACGTGACTGCTGTCATGTGGGCCAAAAGTACAGACTGCTTCGTGGAGGTGTCGCCACCACGTGACAGCTGTCATGGCGAGCCGAAGGTACAGACTGCTTTGTGGAGGTGTCGCCACCACGTTACAGCTGTCATGGCGAATCAAAGGTACAGACTGCTTCGTAGGGGTGTCGCCACCGCGTGACAGCTGTCACGGCGGGCCTGAGGTACAGACTGCTTCGTGGAGGTGTCGCCACCGCGTGACAGCTGTCATGATTGTTGAAGACTGCGGTCACATGACAGGCGTGAGACGTCACAGCATGAAGGTACAGACTGCTTCGTGTAGGTGTCGCCACCAGTTCGACTCGCCCGACTCGTGCGAATCCATGATGACAGGCTGCTATCACAAGGCAGACGTGTGACGTCACAGCATAAGGGTACAGACTGCTTCGTGGAGGTGGCGCCACTTGTTCGACTCGTACGGTTTTGAAATCACATGATCTGTCACGCGGTGAGAGATCATGACGTCAGTCATTTTGACGGTGTGTCTGTCCCGTGGGGCTTCAACGAGGTGTCTGTCACGAGGTGTCATGACGGCTATCACGTATCATAGAGCTGAAGGTTATAGAGTTACCACAAGTCAAAAACATAGAGCAACATGAGGGGCGGAAAGAGTTGTCATGGCGGTTGTCACGTGGGTCTTCAACGAGGTGTCATGGCGTCTGTCACGTGAGGTATTCATCGAGGTGTCATATCAGGTCTTGAAGGATGTGACGTGGCGGATCTATGAAGCATCTGTCACGTGAACTGTCATGGCGGATCTATGAATGTCAACCATAGCTTTATAGGTATCAAATGAAAAGTCTCGACATGCAGAATGTTAATTTTCATATTTTTGATGAGGTAAAATCAATATGATGCATGCAAATTGGGTGAGGAGAACATCTTACTATAGCTTCATGTGTATCAAAATACATAATGATTTTGACGAGTAAGTGATGTTTTATTGAATTGCAGATCCGGCGATCATAGTTTACGAACGATGATGACGTCACTGCTTCAAACCGATGACAGTAACTGATTCAATCTGGCGACCATAGTTTACGAACGATGATGACGTCACTGCTTCAAATCGGTGACAGTAACTGATTCAATCCGGCGACCGTAGCTTACGAACGATGATGACGTCACCGGCGGCATTCATTGTTCCAATCCGGCGACCATCGTTCACGAACTATGATGGTCAGATGAGGAATAAAATAATGATAATGATAGCTACTCATTATTCATCACACTGTAAAATTGAAGTTATAAGACTGTTGAATACATTAGGTGTAAAAAGTGAATAGGTAGTACATTCATGCACATGTTTTATCTCGTGATTCAACACTCCCACACGTGCTTCAACATCCAGACACGTATTCAGATACGTGCTTCAATAATCAGACACGTGTTGAGCAAGTGCTTCAACATTCAGAAACGTGTTTTGAAACGTGCTTCAATAATCAGACCCGTGTTAAGTATGTGCTTCAACATTCAGACACGTGCTCTATTCAGACGCGTGTTCAGACATGTGCTTCAATAATCAGACACGTGTTGAGCACGTGCTTCAACATTCAGACACGTGCTCTACTCAGACCCGTGTTAAGCATGTGCTTCAACATTCATACCTATTCAACACGTATTTGATACTTGCTTTTGACAGAAGCGTAGAAGTGCTTAACCGCGTGATCGGGCATACACAATATAACATCATCAACCAGTATATAAACAAATGCTTATTAACATATGTTCCAGTATGATTTCGATGCTCCTCTAGGTATCATGAAGATTGTTAAGCAAAAAGACTCGTTGAATATTATGAACTTAGGGCCAAGCATTGAGAATGTTGAGCAACCACAACGTCACAGCTCTTTGCTGCCAAATACTCTACGAACAATAACATCATCAACTAGTATATGAACAAATGCTCATTAACATATGTTTCAGTATTATTTCGATGCTCCTCTAGGCATCATGAAGATTGTTAAGCAAAAAGACTTGTTGAATATTATGAACTCAGGGTCAAGCATTGAGAATGTTGAGCAACCACAACGTCACAGCTCTTTGCTTCCAAATACTCTACGAACAATAATCTGTGGTCCAAGTAATTGTGGGGAAACAAATGTGATGTTATCTTTATTGTTAGATGCAAACGTGTACATATATTCAAAGTCTCCACACCAACCAAAATACCAGTTACTGGGGGAAACATTGGAGAACATTGTTGGACTTGGTTATTTTCCATATACTGAAAGTGATAAAGTCACAGACCCCACAGAAGCGAAACAGAATTCGGTAATAATATTCGATGATGTAATGGATGAGAAACAGGAGAAAATTCGTGTTCATTCTTCAAGAGGGATACACAACTCAATTGATAGTTTCTATCTTTGTCAGTATTTTGCTGAATGTCCAAAACATGGATTGCGCGACAATGCCAGTTGCTTGATTATTTTCAAACAGGATGAACTCAATTTGAAACATATATTTACCGATCATATAAGTACCGACATGTCACTCGATAAATTCAAAGAGATATGTAGCGCATGTTGGAAAGATAAATATGGATTCCTTATGATAAACAAAGACTGTGACATGAACAACGGGCGTTATCGCCAAAAGTTTTGATAGCTATATATACATCTAACATGTATATATACTTCCATTTGAAATAGACGAATCACTTATCATGGATGTCAATGTGCCTAACAAGTTGAAAGCAAAACAACAAATGAAGAAAAAAATTTGGGAGTTGGCAAATGTTGTGAGGAAAAAATATATGGCTGTGAAACTGGGTAGAGCTGAAAATGATGCAATTCTAGATAACATGTTCAAGAATGTATCTAAACCTTTGGAGGAAATTGCGAAAAATGCTGAAATAATCAAACAAAATTCGTTGATTAAACCTAAAAGTATTGTTTCTACAGCAACACAAGTGGAGAACATACCAATCCCAAATATTGTAACTGGAGGGGAAGAATTCGTATATAACCCCCCAGATTTTGAAGAGGATGTGTTTACTCCCGAACCTACTATCGATCAGATTCGTGAAGAATTTAGAAAACTTAAGAAAGATAATGCAGCGGCTATAGAGGAGTTTCTGCCACAATACCCCACATTAGCACGTTATTACTTGGGAGGATTTCTATTGGATGATGATGTCAGGAGATACGATGATAAAATGGGTTCGCAATATAACTCCACTTCAGATAAATGGTTCATGGGTAATCAACCTATAGAAATTGATAGTGAGAGTAATATGATTATTAAGGGTACCCCGTTCAAGGGTACCACAGGACTGTATAATTTGATATTTCACAGAGATGTTCTACCTGACACCTACACCGTGGAAGATGGGAAAAATTACAGTCAAATGTTGACTAGTGCCCATAGACGTAATAACGATCCAGCTGATCGGATAAGAAACGATGTAAAATACAAACATGTACTGAAACCTTTGATTGATTCCATGAAAAGACCAACGTCCAAAACATACATTGGAAATGCATATATCGAAAATGATATGCTTGAATGTAACGAGAAACCTATCGGATATGTTTATTGGGATGACGTTAACGAAATTGTGGATAGACTAAGACTACTTGTTGCATCCTCGCACGCTGGTAACAATAACCATCACAACGAGATAGTCTCTATGATAGAAGAATTGATAGAGGCAGGTGTAATTGAACAAAAACCGTGTGTTAGACAAATTCATCACAGTTATAAAGATGGTTTCAAAGGATAAGTTTGGCAGAGCCTCCTCTTCCATGTGGATATATGATACAAATATATTTAATAATAATTTCAAACAAGTTCACGGACAAGGATTATTCCTTACGAGCGATGGAAGCTATGATATGGAAAATCGTAGATTGTGCAACGTTAAATCGCCGAATGATGATGGAGATGTTGCAAATAAAGTATATGTTGATAAATTAACACACAAACTGAATCTGAAAACGGAAATCAGTCTTAAAGGTACCTTCAATGTAAGGGTTGATAATTTGATCAAAGATATCAACAAGGATCTGGATGAACATAAATTAACGAATGAGAAGGTTATTCTCAACATTGATAAACATCTGACGGACATTCAGAATAAATATAATGGAATGGAGACCTATATAAAATCAGAGTATGAAACAATCAGTGATAGTGTGAGGGAAAACAGAAATGAATTAAAAGAGATCAATAACACATTTAACAGTGTGAACATGCGTCTAAATGACATTACTAGTAAATTGGAGGCGTTAGAACGACGGATGACATCTGTGGAACCTTCAAAGAAGAGACCCTCATCATCCACATTAACAAAGCAGGGCTCTGTGAAACGTATAACTCCAAATCCTGTGAATATACTCAAGAAATTAATTCTACACTGGATTTCCACATTGATAAGATGAGTAGAGAACAAGTTGTGCATGAGCTTCATAAGCCGAGTAGGAAGAATTTCAAACGACGCAGAACAATCATAAAAGGTTTGGATGATTTGTGGCAAATGGATCTGACTGAAATGGGTAATTACGCTCGTGAAAATAGGGGATTCAAATACATTTTGGTTATGATCGATTGTTTCTCGAAATTTCTGTGGACTCGTCCGCTGAAAACGAAATTGGCCGAAGAGGTTCGGAAAGCAGTCAGTTCTATATTGTTAGAATGAAAACGTAAGCTTAGGAATCTGCAAAGTGACCAGGGAAAAGAATTCTTCAATAAACACTTCAACGATTTGATGAAGGAACATTATATCAATCATTATAATACGTATAGTGTGAAAAAAGCAGTCATTGCTGAACGTGTCATTCGAACGTTAAAGGAGACGCTCTACAAACAATTCAGTCTTAGCGGGAAATACAAATGGCTTGATATACTTGAAGAAATCACAGAAAAAATTTAATAAACGTAAACATAGTACTATAAATATGGCTCCAATAAAAGTGACGAAACAGATTGAGAGCGAGATATTGAAGCGATCCTTCTCACACATCAAGTTAGCTCTGCCTCACAAATACAACGTTGAAGATGTGGTGCGAATAAGTAAGGCTAAACATATATTTGAAAAAAGGATATACGCCCAATTGGTCGACGGAATTGTTTAAAATTACAAGATTTCACATAACAGCTCCTGTTACATATATTTTGCAAGACAACCCGATGTGTATTTATTCGAAAAAATATTACGAAAGACGGGGGGCCAACAGTATGTGAAATGGTTGGGTCTAGATAATAATCACAACAGTTGCATCGATAATTCGGATCTCCTTCAATGAACCCATCATTGGCCATTTGGATGTTGACTCGAGGGTATGGATATTAAAATAGAATAAGATTCCATGACTATGAGGGTGAATCAAGAGTGAAGATTATAATATTTGAAAACATATATTGTTAAGATTATACTTACGTATTTAGTATTGAGAAAATTTCGAAATTGATAAAAAAATATTATTTTGAGATCTTCGGTCTTTCTCCCTCCCCTCGTTAAATAACAGTGCAATCTTGAATTCTCATCAGTCTGTATGGAAGCATTCGTAGGAGAAGGTGTTGTCAATACGCTTATGAACAAGCTCCCGTTTGGACTTCATATTCCTGGTTATCAATTCTGTGGTCCTTGTACAAAATTAGAAGAACGTTTGAGAAGAGGAGATCCAGGTATCAATCCACTCGATAAAGCTTGTCGCCAACACGATATTTCATATCTGGAAACGCTAGTTTGGGAGGACGTCATGAGGCGGATAAAATTTTAGAGAACGCTGCTTGGCAACGTGTCAAATCTAAAGACACAAAATTTGGAGAGAGGATTGCCGCTTTCGGTATGAATAAAATTATGAAGACAAAGAGGAAATTGGGGATGGGTATGAGGAAGAAGGTTGGGTTCGGAAGTGCAATTGTCGATGGGATGAGAAAAGTTATGAAGAATAAGTTTGACTCATCCAATCTGAAGAAAACATCCCAAACAGCGTTGAATGTTGCACGAAAACAATTCAAAAAAGCAGGTTGTCGGAAAAATGTTCGATTATCAAGAGTAATTCCTATTCCAAAGACTGGAGGATTCCTACCATTTTTAATACCTCTGTTTTCCGGCTTATCAGCTACTAGAGTATTGGCGGGAGGTGGTGCAGGCATCGCTAAGGCCGTCAACGACAGCAGAGCAGCTAGAAAAACCTTGGAGGAAACGGAAAGACATAATAAAACAATGGAAGCTATAGCTTTGGGGAAAAAGGGATCTGGTCTATATTTGAAAAGGTATCGCAAAGGTCTTGGTCTATATTTGAATAAACATCCAAAAAACTGTCAGTAAACCTACCCAGAAGACCTCTAACCGATCTCGATCTACGAAAACTAGCCAAAGCTCTGAAAATTCCCCATTTTAGAGGAATTTATGCGTGATGACCTGCCATCCAACGGACCATGGGAAAACTCACTAAGTTGGGTTTAATAAAGTCGGTGATACAGTTTTATATTATGATAGTTTTGGCAATTTACGCCCCCCTCAGGAACTGGTGGATTATTCCAATAAGTGTAGGATATTATTCAATCACGACAATTTTCAGCAATATAAAACTTATAATTGTGGACAGTTATGTTTGGAATTCCTCTCTAACTCTTCAGTTGTGATCGACTAACCCTGCATTCATAAGTATATAAATAGATTGTTGATAAAGTTTTCATCAATCATGTCTCAGACGTTCACTATCACGGGTAAGAGCTCCCGCTTGTCTGTAGATTTCCACCTACCTATAGAACTAGATCCTCATTCATATTATTCTATCGCTCTTGTTGGTTTGCATACATACGATAGCATCCCGAACATTGAAGAAGGTTTTAATAAATTTCATTATAAAAATGTGAAGGGTGAGGAAAAAGTAATAACTATACCTACGGGGTCCTACGAGTTGACAAACATCGAGGATTTCATACGAAGTGCAGTTTGTGGGATGGGATTGAAGCAAGAAGAACGTAACAGGAAATTATCAATAAAATCTAACACAACCCTCTATACACAGAGCTGAAGAGTGATTTTGGAGTGAATTTCATTCCTAAAGATAGTATAAGCGAACTGTTGGGATTCAGCAAAAAGAAATTGACATCTCGTGAACTACATGTATCTGATCGACCTGTGAACATAATCAAAGTTCAAACTATTAGAGTGGAGTGTAACTCAACCGCAGGAGCATATTATAACAATAAGTTAGCTCATACGATATATGAGTTTTCAGCTCTTGTACCAACTGGGTTTTTCATTGATATAAAGCCGAAGAATCTTATTTATCTACCGATCATCACTAAGACGTCCTTTGATAACATCACCCTGAATATTTTAGATCAGAATTGGAAACCGGTAAATTTTTGTGGGGAAGAAATTATTATACGGTCGGAGTTGAAAAAAACCACAAGAGACTATGGCTCACAACAATAAATAATAATCCAATACTCACCAACATTCATTATATGAAAAGAATTCATCTGAGAAGGTTGTTGTTGCAGTAGACGTCACTTGAGAACATGGGTTTGGATTTCAGCAATAGAAGACATCCTCATATTGACCATCAGTCATTATCTACAACGAGTTCAAGGAAGAAGGTTGCTTCTGCATCACTATCATTGGAAAATATAAATTTTTCGAAGTTCCTTGGTTACAATGTCGGAAAAACTTCAAATATTCAATGAGCTAAACTTCAATGAAGACATCATCCGAGGAGAAACTCATACCTACTATCCACACACAACATCTTTCGGCAACAGCGATGAAATTGAGATAATAATCAATCAACAAGATGTATTGGTAGATTTGGCCTCGTCTGCTTTATTCATCGAGGCAGAATTCCAGCCAGAAGCAAGTGGTGATGGTGAATGTAAACTAACCAATAATTTCGGAGCGTTTCACTTCGAATATATCAGCTATGAGTTGAATGGAAAAGAGATAGACAAAGTACGTGATCCTGGTATTGTCAGCACCATCAGAGCTTATCTAACATATGCCGAACATGAATCTATACCTCTAGCTATTTCAGGATGGGCATATAAGGATGCAATGAGTTCAGTCTACAATAATAAGATCAATTTATGGATACCGTTGAATTTTCTACTGGGCCTATTCATTGACTATAACAAAGTTCTGAGTGGAACACATACGCTGCGCTTGATAAGGTCTCGAACCGATAACGATTGCTATACTAATAGCACAAGGCACGAAAACGGCTAAAATAAATGAGGAGACGATAGCATAAAAAGTGCGACATGTGTTTCCAAATGATTAAGTTAAATTCCAAATGTTGGGGAATTTGAGTGCTGAGAAGCCTATTCTGATCCTCTTCCGCATTTGGGATCTGCATGAAAATCCGTTGATGAAGGTTAGCACTCATGACGTTTGTGCTGTTGAAACATCAATGAACTTGGAACGCCCCAGACATGTGATTCTAGCTTTCCAAACTGATCGAAAAAATAGTCCTGTTAAGCACAGTACATATTTCGATAATATAAACTTGCTAAATGTAAAATTATACTTGAATTCAGAGTGTTATCCATATGAAGCAATGAAATTAAATTTCTCCGACCAGCAATACGTGGAAGCATACCAGATGTACTATGATTTCCAGAGATCATTTTCAAATAAAATAATAAGCGAGCCGATGTTAGATTATATAGCATTCAAGAATAAAGCAATTCTTGTGATTGATTGTTCAAAACAGAACGATGCTATAAAGTCAAACTAGAGATGGAAAGTATCCTGAATTTCCCTAAAAACACCCGGGCTTATTGCATCATCATTAACGACCGCATAATGGTCATGAATCATAATTATTTTGATTCTAAATGATGTACTATCAAAATGTATTTTTCCGAATAAATGTTATTATTATTATTTTTGCCATTTTATTTTCCAAACAGGTGGGTGATGTAAATATCCGACGATCATAGTTTGTAAACTATGGTAGCCGGTTGCTGGAAATGAAACAAATTGAAACAACTAGTGACGTTATCAGTCAGTTATCAACGTTTGCAATGAGATCGAAACGGAGAGTTACCCCCACCCCCACTATTCACGTTCACGTTCTCACGTATGTAAGAGGGAATCATTTCAGAAAATGTTCAGTTATAAAAATGAACTTAGCAGCGTGCGTTCGGGATTCAAATGTGGCTACATAGTCCACCAACAATTTTATTAAGTTAACAGTTAATGAAGTGTGTCTAAAATGTTGGGTCGATATAAGAAACGATGGAAGGAACTATTCATTCTGGAATATACAACTAAAACAACGCGTTCTTATGAATGAAGATCTATTGGATTGGTTAGGTTATCGCGGCAAGAAATATCATGCTAAAAAGGGTGTTATAACAAGATTGTTAAGGAAAAACCCGCATATACACCATTTAGAAATTTGTGATAAGTCTGATGCACGAAAGAAATATTATGTTCTAGATGCTATTGATTTCGAATCATTATTGATGCAAAAGCGAACTCCCAAAGTCATCGAGTTACGTGAACTGTTTTCGTTAATGGAATTTATCATCATGAAATATTATGAGTACGAGAAATTCTATGAACAACATTGTGTGGAACTGTTGAAAACAAAAAATAACCAATTGATACAATCAGTAGAAGAGTTGACATCTTTAGTGTTGGCCGTGAAAGAACAAGGCGATGAAGAGCGTCAAAGAGCTGAGGAACGTGAATGTCGTGCGAAAGAACGATCTCAACGCTTATCTCAACAAATTCAAATGAATGTTATCACCTTACGGAATAAAATGGCGCCAAATATTGTTCCACCTCCTATAAATTTCGGAAAGAGACGAAATTTAGGTAATTACTTTGTTTTTATAATAAAATTTATATGATATATTTTTTTTCTTCAATTTTAGGATTATATCGAACATCGAATGGTATGAGACCAGAATGGTACCTAATGCGTCGACAGGAGGATGGTTGGCGTGATGCCGACAGAAAATTACAAAATCGAGGAATGCGATTAATACGTGAATGGTCTAACATATCTCATGCTATCGATATTGGTAACGAAGTGAAACAGAATTTCCGTCGCGATTTGAAATGGTATGCAAGAGGAAATCTTATTCGTGCCGCAAAAGAAGAGTGGGGTGAACAATTGATTAGTGATATCAACATCGAGTCATTGATAGAACGCGTCATCAATCACAAAAATAAAGCTTATGAACTAGCAAATGATAATGTCAATATATCGTTGTAAAAATATTAAGTTCTTCTATTATTTCAAAAATAAAACCGAGGTAACTATGAAATGCGCTTGCGTTAATGTTTATATGTATGTTTTATTATTCAAGTGTTCATCATCATCCGTAAACTATGGCCACTGGATTGAATTAGTTACCATTACCGGTTTGAAGCAGTGAAGTCATCACCATATATCTGAATTATTGTTATCATTCTTTTTGTTTTATTAAAACACTTATATCTTCATAGAATCATTCATTTACATGCTAAATAGCCTTCTTCACATATTTAACAAACATTTTCAACACTAGTACTGATAAAGAAGATAAAATTGCATTCAAAATTGCAAAAATGTTAGCAATTTCTTCGTCTAGTGAGGATGATGTACGTGTGGGTGGTGTTGATATTGTCTTTTGTATGAGATGTGGTAAACATGATGATTGTTGGATCATTTGCCATTCAGCCATATCTCCCTCACTCCGATCAAAGAATGAAAGCTTAAGTTTATAATGTATGGTGGTACGATTGTCTTGTGGAATGTTGAATGCGAATACCTCCAATTGATTATCGTTGATTTTTCGAAACTTCATCGGAATTCATTCGATACGGTTACACTCCCCACCACCATCGGTTGCAACATCCTTCAGACAAATATAAATGCTCTCAACGTGTTGGGGAACGTTCGCGTATAGAATACCATTCAGAATTGTGGTTAGAATCACGAAATTTGTTTTTAACACCCCTACATTGGCATTTTCAGTAATCATCCATTTCCGTACAGTATTCTTTCGCGAGTTATTAATCATTATTCATGTTCTTCTCCATACATCTCAATCTATTGAAATCCGCTATTTTACTCTCTGGTTAAATAAATTCTCCTTTTTTTCACGGAAGTCCTATCTCGAAATGATCTTCTGTTTTTCTTACGGTATTTTCGAATATTCTCAAAGCTCCTGATCTTCTTTAAAATATACTAATGCAGATGTCTTGTACCCATTTTCAATTTTGAAATTGTCCTCAATGATCTCTTTCAGATATAATCCTCATCATGTCTGCATAAATTAATGTAAAATTCCAAAATTTCATATCCGTTTTCAAGTATGGACCATGTACTATTCATCCAAGTCATGTCAGACTAAATGCAGGCTGGTCGTAGACGGGGTGATTCACTTTTGTGGATAGAGAAGGATAGAACCATCCTGTTCAAGTAGTGTTTTCGGGTTAGCACTTTCCACCATTTCTAGAGATTGATTTGGAAGAGCTAAATTCTTGATAGTTCTGGCATTATTAATATGATACATTTTTTATGTTATTTCTTCTTTCTGGATTTTATCTTTTTATAAATCTGTAGTACTCATTTTGATGTCAGTGAATGTTCCTAAGCCACATACAAATCAAAGGAGAAATGTCCCATACACGAAACGAACGGAACTTATAAACATTGTCGATTCTTGTGCCCGTGTTGTAACTTGTTTTCTATGTGCTGAAAAATATCATGAGGTTTCGGGATGCAAGAACATAAACGTTTTCGAAAGAAAACGTTTTGTTGAAGGAAATAAAATGTGTTATGAATGTCTGCGAGTTTGATATTCCGCTAAAAAATGTTATTGTAAAATTTTTTGCAATATTTGAATATGCCGTGGAAATCATAATCGACTTCTTCATCAGTAATATTCCCAGCAAGAAAGGAGACAGAAAAGAAAAGATATAATCGAGGAAGGGGAGATAGAAAATCAAGTATCCTGTTTCATTCGTAATAAAGCAGCATCATTACTGAAAATCGCAAAAGTAAGAGTTTATGGTAAAAACGGTTGGATAGGATTATTTGGCGTTACTGAATGAAGGATCTACGATCACTCTGATAGATTCCGATATTTCAGAACAAATGGAATTAGCAGGTCAAATAATGCCAATATGTTTACAATGGGCAAAGGAAATTTCTCACGTGGAAAGAAGTTCCAAACTTGTTAACTTCGAGAAATCTCAAGTTGGGAATGATAAAAAAATGTATCATATTAGGAATGCCAGAACTATTAAGAATTTACCTCTTTCAACTCAAAGTTGATTATTTATGTCGAAAATATCACTACCTGGAAAGAACTACTCTAGAAATGGTGAAAAGTGTAAAAAAAGAATTCTACTCTGACAGGATAATGCTTCCCTTCTCTATCCACAAAAAGTGATTCACCCCGTCTACGACGACTTGGATGGATAGTGCATGGACCATATTTGAAAAAGGATATGGAATTTTACGTTAATGTATGCATACATGATGAGGATTATCTGAAAGAAATCATTGAGGATTATTTCAAAATTGAAAATGGGTACAAGACGAATATTAGCATATTCTGAAGATGATTAGAGATCTTCAAGAATATTCGAAAATACCATAAGAAAAACAGGATATCGTTTCGAGATTGGACTCCCATGGAAAAAAGGAGGATTTGTTTTGCGAGAGAGTAAAATAGCAGTTTTCAATAGATGTATGGAGAAGAAGATGGATGATGATGAAGAATCCGCGAAAGAATATTGTATGAGATTAGATGATTATCTTGAAAAGAACTACGCAGGAAAAATATCAACTGAAAATGCCAATGATAATGAGCGAGTATGGTATTTGCCACACTTCGGAGTGAGAAACGCAAATGAACCCTGAAAATTCATGCCTGTGTTTGATGCTGTTGCCAAAGTATCTGGAGTGAATTTGAATGATTATCTTCTGACAGGTCCCTATTTTTATCCATTTCTGAATGTCATTTTATGTAGATTTCGTGAATATCGATATGCGTTTTGTGGAGATATACGGGAGATGTTTCACCAGGTGTTGATTAGGAAGGAGGATAAGATTTGTCAGAGATTTCTATGGAGGCATGGACAGGAAAAAAAATCCAGATATTAATGAGATGCGAGCGATGATATTCGGGTTCGTATGCTCACCATCCTTCGCTCAATATGTGAAAAAATTTAAAGCCAATCTTTTCGAAATAAAATACCCAGGTATTATTCGTATAATATGCGACCAACACTACGTGGATGACCATCTCGATTGCAAGAATACACTTCAAGAATTCATTCATACGATCAAATCAATCATAGAAGTCCACAAAGGAGCAGGATTTCACATGGTGAATTGGTTGAGTAATTCAAATAAGATATTGAATTCCATTCCAGAGAGTCATCGTGCTGTGAGAAAATTACTAAACCTAGACACTAAAAATTTAGAGACAGTTTTGCGACAATTTTGGAATGTTGAAAATGATACTTTCGTATTTCAAATTAAATTCACGAAGATTCCTTCGGAATTGATGAATGATGCATAAACATCAACGAAAAGAGAATTACTCCGAATTATCATGACGATCTTTGATCCGTTTGGTTTTTTGTCACCCCTGATTATAAAAGGAAGACTTATACTTCATATTCAAGCTTGTTGGAAGAATTTTATAGGATATGATGGAGAAATTCCTGAAGACATTCTAAAAAACTAGCGAAGGTGGTGTCAAAGTTTTAATAATATAGAAACCTTCCGAAGTAGATGTGCTGCACCGGTTCCACCTCAAAATCGACCTTTTTTGCATGTAAATCCCCATAAGGAAATCTAAGGTTCATTTTACCGAAAACTGACCATTCCAAGGTCATCCACAATCGCACATGCGCAGTCATATCGATGGGGGGTAGGTAGTCTATGGTTCTGGACAATCTGAAGTCTGTGAATCAGTCATCTGTCTATGGTTTCCCCCTAACTATGGTCTCGACAATCTGAAATCTGCGAACTAGTCATCTGTGTATGGTTCTTCCCTAACTATGGTCTGGATAATCTGAAGTCTGTGAACTAGGCATCTGTGTACTCACATTCTACTGAAATGATTTTTTTCTATACACACTGGATTCGAACCCTGGGAAATAAACTTCAAAGTGAGGCGGCTTAACCGCGAAGGTGGACTTGAACAATTTAATGTAGTATATAAGCACTTCTACTGAAAATGAAATATTTTTCTACACACACACGGGAATCGAACCCGAGAAATAAATTCCAAAGCCGGCCCGTAACCGTTCAGCTATGGAGGACTTGAGAACAAGTGATTTTAATGTTGTAGATATAACCCGGGGTTATTCGGCCCGAGTGATAAGTGTGAGGATATTGCGGTCTATGTGGTGCATATACAGGTAGTTGTTTGTACATGACGTCAGTCGTGCAAGCGGCTGAACACGTGGGGGGCACGAAGTGTATGTTACGGGGCCTACAGCGAGGTATGGAATGAGAGACTTCTTCTTCATAGCGTCAGGCACAGGGTTTTTGAAAGAGTTATAATGGGGGTGTTTGTGGATGTTGTCAGTCACGTGATTTTTGAAAGAGACTGTCACGCCGGTCTTCATCGAGGCATCATGGGAGGGCTGCTGCTGCTCCTTCATCGGAATGGGGTGCATAGATAGAATGTTACGTTATACAGTATGGAAATAATATCTTCTGCATGAGCATTTCACAAACGCGATGTTTATAAGGAAATTACTTTCATGACGTTTATTTGAGCTGTCTGTACCTTATTTCAACTCGATTGCTATATTACAAGATGCGATTTCAATCATCTTGAACATATAGATATGTGGATATTATTGTAATAATCCTGGGGATTATTATTTTTTCACGATTGAATCAAAGTAGCGTAAGCAGGGGAAAACTCCTGAAAATTAATTTACCCTAAGTGAACCAGGTATGCTTGACACATGAGAGTACATCTCGAATCATTCAGTAGCGTGTAGTTCCGTCCTTACGGGCATTTCAAAACCTAAAATTCTAAATCCCTGACAGGAACAGACTATACATGAACATTCTGGATTCAACAATTAGAAGTTTTATTCAGATTTGAATGATGGAATTCCAGTCTGGCGACAGAAATCCGCCACCCGATACCTTTTACAAGTTGTACGTGATTTTTAAGAATTAGAGCCTTCGAGGTACTATTCCTGCGAAACTTGCATTATCTACAAAGACGGAGGTAATCACTTAGTCAGCAGCGTTTGGAGAAATTATTTTTGTGGTCACTCACTGCCCCTCGATGTGAGAAAGCAGGCAACACTAAATACAGATTTGTGTGTTAGAGCAAAGTATACTTTGGTACAGCAAACCTCATTGGCTATAGTTGAAATGTCTCGAGTTGGTAGGGAAACGAAATTTCGGCGAGATTCGAAATATAAAAATGAAAACTCGTAGGAAAAAAGGCAGTTCCTGTGTCGTATATTGCTGAGTAAGCTCACTTCTTGTACATATAGCTCCGTCTCTCTCTCAAGTTCAGATCCATTAATTCTTTTAATTGATTTTTTTTAACTTAGTCATTTGATTGTTTATTTTTGGTGTATTGCAAATTACAAGATTTCTATTTTTTCAACTATATTTTCCTTTTGTTTATTACTCAAAGTCAATTAATTCATTCGAATCAATTTTTATCATTCTTAAAGTACTTTCATTCACTTTAGATAATTCCAAGTATCAGTTTCAAGATGTAACGAACAGGTCGTTACGAGATTATTATATAGAACTCTTTAAAGAACAGAGTAGAATTCTCTTCGGCGAGGAAACTTGTCTTATGATATTTAAAGATATCTGCCGGTCAATAAAACTTATATTATTGACACTACCATTCCTGATATGAGATGTCACTATATATCACGGAGTGGGAATGTAGGATAGCGGAAATCGAAGAGAATCCATTGTGTTGTTAACCTTTGATAGGGTAAGTCGAGTTATATTTCATATTCTTTGCATACATTTTCTTAAATTTTGGCTTCTGAAATATGATGCACATCGGGTTACAGATAATTTGATTTAGTTTGTTATTAAACGCCTGGATGTAAAGTACCCGCATGTGATTATATTTCAGAGGAATTTTCTCGACTTACGCTAATAAAACACACAATCAAATTTGCATCTAGCATGATCCCAGGTTTATCATTTCCATCATTATCAGGATTGTTTTAGTCGCTGTATAGGATTACTCTGACGAGTCGTGAGCAGCTGTTGCAGTCAATATTTAATTTCCACCTTTTACTTGAACCTGTAATTTGAGCACATGTTAGTTGCGCGATCCTGTAGATCGCCATTTTGTTAACCTAGTACTTGATACCTAGGGTGGTCTCATTAGACCAACGTGCCGTAAAGGTTGTTAAGGGTGAAATAACCTAATTACTGCTTATTAGGTATATATATATATTTTTGACACTGTCACGCCGTTAGGGAGTTATTGCAGTTACAGTATCAATCCACGTGTATAATTCAATTCACGCAAACCAGAATTTTATGCTAACTAGCAAATTTTCAATCGTTCAAATAATATTTTTTCAGATATAAATTTAATTATTATTCTTTTAGTCACATGTTAACTTTTTGCTAATTTTAAAAATCAATTGTAATTGTTTCTTTCTTTCAGATTAAATTAAAATTTTGCCTAAATTGATATCTCGTCAAGATATCCATTTTGTACTAGTGTTTTCGCAATTTGGGAAAGATAACATTATCGGTTGTGGAATCACTTGGTTATTCCAACCGACGGTGTTTCTTGTCCTTTTGATCTCAAGTCAGGTACTGTTCGTTCTTCGAATTTACAGGGTTTGAACGTCTGAGGTTCCTCACCCCTTCAGTCCCAGGCGGTATAGTGACTTTCCTGACAGGACCGACTTCCAGTTCCTACGAGTTCCAAGGAGGGTAACATTTTCTTGTTTGGATGACAATAATTTCATTCTCTGATTTTGTTGTTTATCCGAAGTTGTATTCCACTAATTTTTATAGAATCATTCGAGGTATACTGTAAGTCCTCTTATTGGAAAATTAGTTCTCTTCAATTTGATAATTGATTTAATTTATTAATTGTTTTCTTATAATTCACTTTATGTTACAAACAAATTTAATTCAATAATCGTTTACTCAAAATTTCATTTATGTTACGATTTGATTTAATTTAATAATTGTTTCTACGAATTCAATACTATTTATGTTTCCAATTGGAATTCTAAAAATTTGTAATTTACTTTGTTATAATTCAAATTCTGTGGAATATACGAATTGTTAAGTTGAACTTGTATTGTTTTTCTGAATTTCCATCGACTGTTTAACCATCTCGTAGTGCTTGTATTCTTGACTTTGAATTCATTCAGTTTTATAGTTTTTTTTTCAAGCAGTTGGCGCTCGGGCAATTCACCAGTCTTGAATCACAAGGCACGTTTCACTACGAGCCCTGAGAGTAATTAATTTAAATTGAGCTAGCTGGGCCAATTAAAACCGACCTTACCGGGTCCGTTTCACTGGCGCCCAGCATAGATGGGTGCCGTTTCACATCCGTTTCAAAGAGAACTTACTTTTTACTTTAATATCATTTTCTATTTAGTGAAAATTGTGTGGTAATTAGAATCTAAAATAACCTGTAAAAGAAATTGTGAAGAACGTCATTGGTAACTTGATGATAGAAATCTAAAGTAATTTGATATTTTGGAAAATTTGTTTTCTTTAACGATTAGACAAATTGATCTGGGTGCGAGAGAGAACTAGCTCCGGGGTGTAATTTATAACTTAACCAAAAATACGCCGCGTAATACATTTTGTGGAGGCCGTGCGTGAAGTGTAAGCTCAAGTGTCCAAAGTTTACCCTGTGGATTAAGGATTAAATACTGAGTCAGGGTAAGTCTTTAGAGAAAGCTGTTTAGTCTGTGTTCAAGCCAAAAATTCTGAGGTCATCACCCCCCTTTCTCGTTTTTGTGTTGGTATATAGAGGACTGTAACCATCAATAGAGTATTTTGAATTAATAGAAGTGTATTGATCCATCTGCCGAATTTCTCATATTTTGTAGTACATATGTGGGACCTACTTAGGATAGGTATAATTTAAATTAGAGTTATTGTAAGTGTAGAGTCAAATACATAATTATTTGGGGAAAGATCATTATTCAAACATTGCTATAAGGGTATTTTAATTGGAATTTGAAGGGTTCTTAAAACCCCTATTGAGACCCTGATCCTTAAGGACAGGGAGAGTTAGCCATAAGCGGCAAACTTGAGTGAAAGTGTTTGAATTCATCTTGGAAACTAGGGTTCCATTATATTGTTTAATTTGTTGAATCAATTTAATAGATCAATATATACAAAGCGAACCAGGTAGCTGTCAAAAAGGCATCAGAACTATTTGTTTAGAGAATCACCCTTCTGAAATCTCAACCTTACTATTAGCGGCCCCTCTGGTCCATTTCATAACCTTAGTTACTCCATCAGAATGGCATATTCAATTCAAAAGTGATGTTAGCCTGCAAAGAAACAACTCTCTGGCTACGTTATATCAGGCGAATCAATATTTCACTGATTGATCATACTTGATAAACTTTCATCAATTTATTATATATATTTTATTTAAACCATTCAGAAACTTGCATCGAATTAATTTCGATTAATTTAAATTTTTATTTTTTGTTTCTTGTTGACCATTCGTCATATTTTCCTCTTTATGTATATATGAATGGGACTTAGTGGCTATATTTGTTAATTATTATTATTGTTTTGTATATGAATACTTTTTCTCAATATACAACTTATACTGCTCGCATTGTTCTTCATTGATACACCATCCCTTGGATAACATTATAGTGGAAGAGAACAATCCTGTCGCGATTGTCATTCCGAACATCTTCAGCAACGTGAAGCTGTCATACTAGCCTAGTATATAATCGGCCAGGAAAGGCCCCGCTACTAAACTATTTTATACCAAGTGCTTCCGTAGAGGAACTCCTTCGAGTTTAGTTTCGTTCCCTGAACTATTCTCTAAAACATCTCAAAAGGGAACTGGTGGCAGCTAAATATAATCCATTCTACCAACGACAGGGCACTCCTTGCAGTGCAACCCTGCAATTCTCACCCTCCGCAACCCTCGAGTTGCATAGTAAGGGCAGCTATTCTAGCATAGTTACAACAAGGTTTAACTCTCCGTAGCAGCATATGATCCCATAAGGCTTTGACCTGAGGGAACAGTAAACAAACATAACCTAGTAATATCTTGAGCTGGATTTGGTATACCTGGCTTGTGTGCAATAACATTATAAATAAGTTTATTCAATTGCTCCCAAATACCAGCTTTTCAGTTTATTACATTATTTTCAGTATACAAAATGGTGTCTGTCACGTCAAATAAGGTATGGAATGTGAGGTTATACAGATTGTTCATGTATGACGTCAGTCACGTGGATTTGAACGAAGCTGTCGCGAGGGTCTTCAACGAGGTGCGGTCTCCAACGAGGCGGGTGTGTAGATGGAATGTGAAGTTATACAGAGTGTGCGGTTATAATGATGTCTGTAACGCAAGTCTTCAGCGAGGTATCTACCCTGCGTGAGTCTTCAATGGAATGTGGGGTTGTTTGTATATAATGTTAGCCCCGGGGGTTGTCAGAGTTATGATGATATCGGTCGCGGTGCCTCGTCTACCCCCACAGGTCTTCAATGAGGGGCTATAACATCTAACACGTGGTAGTTACAAAAGAATACTGCTCCTCATAATAGCGATATTATGAATTATCTGCGTTTGCAGAAATAACTATTAAATCATCTAAGGACGTTGTGACGTTTTTCACTAGATTAGTACTAGAGGGCCCCAATATTCGTTATAATATTATGAGTATGCATCATTGGGGGTGAAGAGATAGCTCGCTCGAGTGATAAGGTTGCGCTAAATCGTCTCCAAAAGCGAAGTATTCAACTTGGAATATTCATTATTGTAATGATGCGGGATCCTCCAATGTTAAAGTAGTTTCATAAATTATCAGAAAGCAATACGAATATATAAAAATGTTTTTCTAAAATTAGTACCGAAGTGAACATAATTCGCTATAATATTATATTTTATCGTAATAATTCATTCATGTATGTTTCATAAATTATCTCATATAAATGAAATAAGTTTTTACTAAATTAGTAGCAGGTTGAACAATATCCGCTATCATATTTTGCAGCATTTTTTGTAAATCGCATAATATGAACCGAAATCTAGCTGCTGCTGGTGGGAAAATTTATAATAATTATAAACGTAGTACCCTATAAGCGCTGTAAACGTTATATAATAAGATTTGTGTTGAATTCGGCAATTCGGGGTATATAATATATAGGTGTGTACAAGAGGGAGGGTTAGAGCCCAGTACCTATACAGAATCTAGACGAGGCGGTGCCACGCTTCACGACGCTTATTCGAACCGCCTGTACTCTATTCCAGCCCGATTGCTATATTACAAAAATACAATTTTAATCATCTTGAACATATAGATATGCTAATATTATTTTCGGTATGCAAAATATACTAATAATAATAAAACATTTTTATCAACAAACATTTTTTTCATAGGAACAGACAGACAGACGGACGGATAGCTTTTTATAAAATTCAATCAATTTCAAGCGATTCATTTCAGGGGAAACATATATGCGAGGAGTTTTATGGAGATCAAGGTCGTTTCCCCAACCGTCCAAGAGGTAGAACTTATGACACATAGCTTTTTAACTAGCTTAAACAGACGGTGACGTCATCATCGTTCACGAACTATGATGGTCGGATGATGAATAAAATACGGATAATAATAATGATCATATGACTATCTTCGTAAGCGCTGATCTATATGACATTCAAGCACATGCTTCATAGAAGTAGGAGTATTGAGTAGTCACAATATCTTCATAAGCGATCTTTATCAACATTCAGGCACATGTGCTTCAACAGCCGGCGATGTTATCATCGTTTACGAACTATGATGGTCGGATGATGAATAAAATACGGATAATAATAATGAATATATGAATATCTTCATTAGCGATCTACACTATTTTCATTCGTGAGCACGACTTTCACAAACTTCATACGTTAAAGCGTTCATATATATACTTGTTAAGAACATACATACAGACAGTAACGTGAAAGTTATAATGAAAAACACATTTTTTTAATTTCGCGGGTTTTAATCAATTTCAATGGAAACATATAAGCAAGTAAGGAGTTTTTATGGAGATCAAGTCCGTTTCCCAACCACCCAAGAGGTACAACTTATGACACGTTGTTTTTTTTTTTTTTTGATAAAGTGGAAAGCATCCTCAGGAGGCCTACAAACCACTAGCAACCTATAACAAAATAATTATGTAAACAAGTTTTATTCCTAATAATCGCTAAGGTTATTGTTCCCTCACTAGGGGGGAACATTAATTTACCAAAAAAGGTTATCGGGAAGGACGGCTTCAGCACGGTCACTACCCCTACAAAAAATTAGTTAGGGTTTGCCAGATTCTGAATGAATACATAATCATTTCATTATCGAAAAATTTCTCATTCTTCATCACAACAGTTACATAATTATTATTCTCATAGCTAAATGTTAAATGTGTTTATACTCGAACATTAATCATGAGATAAAAAATATAATAATATTATAAATATAATAATATTGCAACTATATCTAAATGTAAATGAAACATCAATCAATCACTCTAATCATGCTTACAATAAATATTCTTCCAATAACTAAATGTTAAATGTTCTTCAATCTAATCGGGGAAAAAATGAATCCTAATGATATAATATTAGATTCTAATAAATAAATGTGAAATTAATATATTGTAACTAGATGTGAATAGATATCGATAATAATATTGCAGCTACATCTGAATGTAAAATGAAACAACAATCAATCACTAATCATATAACTAAATGTTAAATGTGCTTATATTCAATCTGATCGAGAAAAAAATAAATTCCCATGATATAATAATAGATTCCAATAAATAAATGTGAAATTAATATATTGTAACTAGATGTGAATAGATATCGATAATAATATTGCAGCTACATCTAAATGTAAATGAAACAACAATGAATCACTAATTATATAACTAAATGTTGAATGTGCTTATATTCAAACTAATCGGGGGAAAAAAATAAAACCCTATGATATAATATTAGATTCTTATAAATAAATGTGGAAATGAATATATTGTAACTACATGTAAATAGATTTAACAGCCAATCACTAGCTCGGGGAATTCCGTAGGATGCAACGTAAAATTTTTAGAAGCAGTAGGAAAATACAATCTAACTATCAACGAAGAGGAAAGTTCGTTTTTACAACAATCAATACGATTTCTTGGCTATTTAATGAAAGATCGAAGAATTAGACCAGATCCGTCTCGACTGGAATCTCTGCTGAATTTTCATGTGCCAGATAATACTCAATCCCTACAAAGAGTTCTAGGAATGTTTTCTCACTATTCTAGATGGATCCCACGCTTTTCTGAGAAAATTCATATTCTTGTAAATTCAAAAGCATTTCCTTTGAGCTCTGAAGCTGTTTCTCAGTTTAAAACAATCAAGAAAGATATCTCTAATTCTGTTGTAATATCTGTTGATCCACATGTTCCATTTGTTGTTGTAACAGATGCTTCAGATCATGCAATTGCAGCTTGCCTTAGTCAAGTTGAGAGACCAGTGGCATTCTTCTCTCGAATGTTATCACCTTGTGAACAAAAACACTCTGCTGTTGAGAAAGAAGCATACGCAATAGTAGAATCACTAAAAAAATGGCGACATTTTTTCGGTGGTAAAGAGTTCACTCTTATAACGGATCAGAAATCGGTGTCTTTTATGTTCGATATGAAGCATACAAGTGAAATCAAAAACGAAAAAATTGAACGATGCGTTTAGATCTATCCTGTTATTCTTACGATATAGTATGTAGATCAGGGAGTGAAAATACTGTAGCTGACACCTTCTCTAGAATTTGTGGTTCTGTCAGTGAGAAAACGCTATTTGATCTTTATCAAGCTCTTTGTCACCCTGGTATAACCCGTATGGTGCACTGGATAAAATCAAAAAATTTACCATACTCAATAGAAGAAATCCGTAAAATGACAGTTGTATGCCCGTTTATAAAGATACAGGGAAAGTTAATTAAAGCTACACATCCATTTGAGAGACCCAATGTTGATTTTAAGGGACCTTTGCCCCTGTCGAACGGAAACAAGTACCTGTTGACAATGGTTGATGAATTTTCCAGATTTCCTTTTGCTTTTGCCTGCGCTGATATGACATCAAATACTGTAATAAAATGTTTTGATCAACTCTTTGCACTTTTTGGCATGCCTTACTATATACATTCTGATCAAGGAACAAGTTTCATGTCTAAAGATTCAAAGGACTACCTACGATCAAGAGGAATTGTTACTAGTAGGAGTTCTCCATACAACGCAGAAGTAAATGGTCAGATCGAGCGTTATAATGGTATAATTTGGAAAACCATCACATTAGCTTTAAAAACGCGACAGATGAACATTAGTAAATGGGGAAGTGTTAGGTGAGTCTTTGCCTTCTATCCGTTCACTGCTCTGCACAACAATCAATTGCACTCCTCATGAAAGAATGTTCAATCACATTAGAAAATCTACATTTGGTAGAGCAATACCAACGTGGTTATCCAATCCTGAGCCAGTGTTGATTAAAAAGCATGTCAGGAATAATAAGTATGAACCGCTTGTCGAAGAGGCTGATTTGATTGAAGCTAATCCTTGAGTATGCTTCAGTCAAACTGGCATATGGTTAAGAGAGAAATATCTCTTTGAAACATATTGCACCTAGAGGAGAAATTCACCTTTTGGATGACTCAGTGAACCTTTGTTTGGATAAAGCAGCAAACCCCACTATGTCTGAAGATGATGACCAATCTCAACAATCGACTGATATTGAAGATGATGACAAAACTAATAAATTACCAAGTTCAATACCCGGAATAGAAAGCTGTCAAAATGAAATAGTTCAACTATCCCAGCCTTTAAGACCAAAAAGAAATCAGAAAATACCTAAATATTTAGAGGACTATGTAAGAAAATAATAGATGGGGAAAATGTTGTGATATTCATTATGATATTTTTTATACATTATTCACCTGTTTGTTAATTTAAATTGTTATGCTTGAAGTCTTGTCAATGTCAGTTTATTTATTGTCAACACTGTTTGCAAGATTCTGTTGAATAAAGCTTCATCTTCTCAAGTTATTAGCTTGAAGAATCGAAAGAAAAGGATTAACTCATTCTCAACGAGTCATTCTAATTTTAATACATTTGACTTCAATAAAATTTCAAATCCTTCTAGGAAATGTACTAGAAACCAATTTTTCGTTCCAGAAATGAAAATCGTTCTACAAGTACTAGTTCCCGTCCTTTTCGGCATCACCGACCAAACTACCAGACCCTTGGTATTGATAATATATGTTTTCGCTTTGGAGACAACAACCATAAAGTGGACGATTGTCGTGTCGATCGCTTTAACGTAAATGTGAACACTGTCACGAGGAAGGTCATATGGGTAAGGTTTGTACAGAAACGTTGTTAACGAACTATCGTAGATCTAGTAGTTCCAACAGTTCAGTCAGTTCATAATCTACTAGATTTTTCATATGAACAAAACCAGATTGAACTTTTCGATGTTGTCGATTTATTCGAAATGACCACCAGATTCTGACAAATATTCAATCTCGGTAGCTTTGAAAGGAGAAATTCAACGTTCCGAGGTGGATTACGCTGCAAAATTTTTGCTAATTTCCAAAAATTATTTAAACTGTTTGAATTACAAAGTCTTGAATCCTCGACTGTCTTTTTCGATCATACTCGGGCAATATTATCGAACCAAGAGGCAAATTTATGATCAATGTTGGATATTGTGACGAAGAAATACTAGGTTGATTATATATTGTACCTAAGGACATGATGTCGAATTGGTCGTCAAAGGATAAGAGGATTTGAAATAAAACTTCTATCCATTTATCTTCCGCTCAGTCTATTAGATCGGCTGAAAATATTTTAAACAATTTTCCTTCGATGTTCGTGGAAAAAGTCATTTCCAAGTTCCATTTTGACTTCGAAAAGACGTCAAACCTATAGACACCAGAGAGCGTGATGTTCTTGATCTTGAAATTGATGAGAACAGCACTATAATTCAAACTATATCTACCCATTGAAGAACGTATTGCATGAATCGGTGATGTTTTGGGATCAAAACTGTCCCAGCTGAGTTAAATAGAAAACTGTCACAAATCCTCAAGAATCTGACGAAAACTGCAGCTTATTTTGATGACATTGTTCTACATGGAGCAATGTTCGATGTGTGCGCAAAATCTTGGGAGAATGTTTACGTAGACTTTCAGAGTGCGATCTTCATGTCAACAAGCATAAATGTTAATTTTTTAAAAAATATTGAATATCTTGGTCATATTATATGTAATAAAATAAGCAAATCCCCAACTAAGAAGCGTGCCTTTCAAGATGTATCACGACCGTTGCTGATGATATCAAACTATTTCTCGGACTTGTCACTTGTTACTTGTATGAACTCTCGGTTCATACCACATGTTTCAACGATGTCCTATTCATTTCGATGTTAAATTTAACAAAAACCAACCCTGGATATGATCAGCAAATTGTGAAGCTGCATTTCTGAGAATTAAAAATGAACTTTGTGGTGCCTGAGTACTGATGCCTTTCTACACAAGTTTGCCACTGATTACGACGGACGCAAGTTCATATGATATTGCTACGGTGTTAAGTCAAACCGTTAATTGATTTGAGAAGCCCATAACTTATGCCTCCTGTTCACTCACAGAATCAGAAAATAATTATAGTCAGTTAGACAGAGAAGCTCTCGCTATCATTTTTGGGTCACCCAGTTCTACATGTACTTGTTTGATACTCATTTTCTCCCAGTCACTGACAACAAACCATTATCAAAGATATTGCATCATCACAAAGCTCTGCCACAGATGACTTCATCGCGTCTTTTCCGTCATGATTCTTTTTTCATCAGGATTCAACTATTCTTCCAAATTTAAGAAGGGACAAGGTGACCAAAATGTTGATTGCTTGTCTCGAGCTCTAGTGAAGCAACTTATTGTTGATGAAGTAAATCAACTTTGCAATCAAGCAGTTTTTCAGATTTCAAACGAGGAGATAAAGTCAACTACGATGAAAAAGGAAACTATGAAAGATTCAGATTTGAAACAAGTTCTTGACAGTCTCCTATCATCTCTCAAAGATACTGAATTTACATTGGTTTGCTGGAAAGACTTTTCGCAAAAAAAGGGATGCTATCCCCGCTTGTCTACGCTCCAAAATTCTGGACGAACTTTGAAATAACTAAGATGAAACAGCTCGCACGTTTAATGGCAGAACATTGACCGTGATATAGAGCGAATGGTCGAAAGCTGTGAGCTGTGTGCTTCAACAAAATCAAACCCCAAAAGCACCTGTCCATTGTTGTGATAGACTTGGAAATAACTGGGATCGAATTCACATCGATTATGCAGGTTCGTTATTCGTTATGTACGTGGATGCCACATCCAAGTGTTTTGAAGTGAAAAACTTGAGAGATGCACCAACCGGTTCATCTACCATTTCTCTTTTAGAAAATTTTTTTTCGATGTATGGGCCTTCCTAAGTCATGGTATCAATATTTGAAAATGAAGAATTTCACACTTCTGTACTTCAAGCGGAATCTTACAAAAATTCATTGCTCCAAATAATCCAGCTAATAATGGACTCGCAGAAGGAAATAAGCAAACTGAAACGTTTAAATGCTATCTTAAGTGACGATAGATATATCACAGATGAGGCACACCATTCTTTTTTGCTACAGGGCCACTGTAATAATCCGACGGATTATTACTTTTTGGGTCCTAGCATATTTCGATTTAATTCAATTCGAAAGTTTTATAAATCATTATATCTAGAAATAAACATACGATATGTTAGATATGTCTAGAGTGAATGTAATCTGAACCCTCTCTCCTGTAGCGTTGACTTCTAGGCCAGCAAGGAACCATGCTTTACAAACGTAAGCACGGCACAAAGTCAATAGTACTTTTTCCCTGAGTCAGGAGAAGTCCACGTGGAGTTGAGAAGAGCCGTCACGTACGATTATTTTGCCTCGCTACATTCCTATTGGTTGTTCTTATGAAGTATGGCACGTCCTTGCTCCCGGTATTCTAAATTGAACATATTTTCTAAGCTTTGCGCGTGGGGTGGCCCCCGCTTCAATGATTTCATAAAAACTAATTACTTTGAGCTAACAAGAGAGTTCTCCGCCAGAGCTCTTCACCAGCTACTCGTTAGGTAAGTCCAGCCAGATTTATGTCCACAGTGATGCTCCATTGTTGCATTAATTCAAGTCATTGTTTTATTTAGATTTCACACTCAAATAATTAAAGTATTCTAAATTTATTTTTGTTGTTGTTGAGATAATGTCTCTATAAAGTAATAAAGTAATTTTCCAGTCAAGTCATGTACAATCTTAATCCAGATTAATTTGTGTTGCAAGATCAATTAAATTCAAGAAATGTATGGAGATTGAATTAATTGATCAATTTGTGTTCATATGAGTCAACAAAGAAATTATTTAAATTCAACCCACGTTAAATTTTGCTTATAGTATTGTAAAAGAAAGAAATCCGGATCTGTAGGTAGCTTGCGTAAGGGTGGTATGGAGCAATTAATTGGCTCATAGTTAGAACTCAGTTGTGTAGCAAAATTAAACAAACATAGGATTCATTGTTCGCGTCTTTCGCGTTTTGCGGAAAGTGTTCGTTCCCTCAAAATTATTTTATGACAATTTCATAACATCCACAATTTAATCCGACAAAGAACTCGAGTGTGTGAATTTATTGTGCCTAAGTTCCACAAGGGATTCGAGGGGGAATTATGATATTGGATCAACAGGGTAAGTGCATTTTGATTGCCTAAGAACAACTGTTATATTGACTTCAACCTCTGAATCGGCGATAGGATATAATGTGGTTAATTAAACTTCAGATCATGCTCCGCCCGCCAATGTTTAGTTTGTTAATACATGTTTTTTCTGCCATTCAGGCTAGTTTGAGTGGTCAATACAAATTCCGCTTATCGGAGATCACTTAGGGGATATGATCGAGTATCAGGTCATTAGGCTCACCCCAGGTTACCAGAAAGAGAGGAATCCTTCAATTTTAAATATTATCTATCAATTATCGGCGTGATCGAGCGCGAAATCGATCACTGTTCGGAGATTGTACTAATTAGCTTCCACTGATTCCAACTCTCTTAGGAAAACCTGAGCAGAAACTCGCTCGCTGGCGAAAGGGGTAGAACTAGCGACATTGATAACGGTTTCACAGGTTTCCACTTGGGGTGAACCTGAACTTGACGTCTTTAAATTTAGTATCATTCCCATTTCTAAATTTTGGATTAATCTTATGATCTTTTGTTGGATTTTGATGTACTAAATTTTGTTAACTCTTATTCAATATATATATATATATATATAAACAAGTTTAAAGTTTCTTTGCCTAATTGGCCACTATCGTGTATGTAACTTAAGAGATATAGATTTAAATTTTCTGAATTATGAAGATAACTTAGAAAATTTAACATAGGATTATAAAGATGAATAAACGTAAAAGATTGAACCATAGGCGGGATTCGAACCCACATTTCTGGATTTCTAGTCCAGGGTGTTTACCAATTACACCACTTCGGTCCTATTAGATTTTTATATTTTTGTAAATATAAACCTCTGAAAGGATAGTAGATCATTGATGAACACAATGCGATTCGATGCCCTACCATAGATCAACTATTCACGCACATTCATCTAAAGTTCAGTCGTTTTTTGAAGTAAGGATTGTAGGTTAGTACAGGATGCTGTCATTTAAATAAGAACTGTCAAGTAACTGCCAACCATAGCAGTACTAACCTACAATCCTTACTTCAAAAAACGACTGAACTTTAGATGAATGTGCGTGAATAGTTGATCTATGGTAGGGCATCGAATCGCATTGTGTTCATCAATGATCTACTATCCTTTCAGAGGTTTATATTTACAAAAATATAAAAATCTAATAGGACCGAAGTGGTGTAATTGGTAAACACCCTGGACTAGAAATCCAGAAATGTGGGTTCAAATCCCGCCTATGGTTCAATCTTTTACTTTTATTCATCTTTATAATCCTATGTTAAATTTTCTAAGTTATCTTCATAATTCAGAAAATTTAAATCTATATCTCTTAAGTTATATATATATATATATATATATATATATATATATATATATATATATATATATATATATATGTATATATATATATATGTAGAACTGGATTCTCGGGTATTGATCCGCGTTGTGTGGTTTCGGTCCTCAAAAGGACCAATTTCACGACGTTTCGGCAAAGTCGCATTTGTCATCTTCAGGTGATTCGACCGTAGAGTCTGGAAAATCTAGGCGAACTGACGCTTACTTGGAGGGACAGGTATTTATATCCCCCGTTACGCTTGACCTTTGGACTTTCGAACTATTTCACGCTTGGTTGATTTCTACGTGTTTGGCTCCGAGTGACACGTTTGGATGACGTCATTGCGACGCTGGAATCAGCCGGAAAGTTTCCGTGACCTGTTGCACGTGCACTGGATACCACGTTCTCTCTTGTTTTTGGTTGTATCTTCCGACTTTCTAAAGCGGGTTTCCATGTTGCTGGTAATCTTAGTCCGTCATCTCGTTTGTTAAGACTATGTGGACGTTTCTCGATCTCTATTGCCTCCCTGGTTATTCTGGTGTAGAAGTGTTCAATGTTGGCTAGAGTCTTTGTGCCGCTAAAGTTGATCATATGGCCCGTACTTCTTACATGTTCAGCTAGTGAAGACGTGGTTTCGTTTTTCGACACAGCGTTTGCATGTTCAGTCTTTCGCACATCAATGCGTCTGTTGGTCTGTCCGATGTATGTCTTTTCACAATTACCACATGGCACCTCGTACACTCCTTGGCATTCTAGAGGAATTCTGTCTTTTGGATTCCGAAGAACATTTTTGATTTTCCTATCTGTTGTGAAGGTTGTTTTGATATCATGACGGCTCAGTATTTTGCAACATTGAACACTTCTACACCAGAATAACCAGGGAGGCAATAGAGATCGAGAAACGTCCACATAGTCTTAACAAACGAGATGACGGACTAAGATTACCAGCAACATGGAAACCCGCTTTAGAAAGTCGGAAGATACAACCAAAAACAAGAGAGAACGTGGTATCCAGTGCACGTGCAACAGGTCACGGAAAGTTTCCGGCTGATTCCAGCGTCGCAATGACGTCATCCAAACGTGTCACTCGGAGCCAAACACGTAGAAATCAACCAAGCGTGAAATAGTCCGAAAGTCCAAAGGTCAAGCATAACGGGGGATATAAATACCTGTCCCTCCAAGTAAGCGTCAGTTCGCCTAGATTTTCCAGACTCTACGGTCGAATCACCTGAAGATGGCAAATGCGACTTTGCCGAAACGTCGTGAAATTGGTCCTTTTGAGGACCGAAACCACACAACGCGGATCAATACCCGAGAATCCAGTTCTACATATATATATATATATATATATATATATATATATATATATATATATATATATATATATATATATATATATATATATATATATATATATATATCATTTAATTTGATTAACGAGTTTAACTGGCAATTCCTAATCATTTCTCAGCGAATACGACCTTCAGAATTTACGCTTGAATAGATATAAAGATATAATTGTAAGTAATTGTACAAGGCGGTCCCACGGAAGGGATCTAGGCATCGTAGTCAAAAACAGCTTCTAGGTGGGCTGGAATATACACCTAGTGGTGGCAGTTTGAAAAAACCTCAGGGGTACATGGATCAACTGAGATCTTTGATACCCGAGCAGGTTCCAACAAACAATTTTCAATTCATATAATACGTCGACGAGTTATTTACGCTACCTGAAATAATACTCAGCCGACTGTTACAAGTACGAGGTTCAGCAGTGATATAGACTTTCAAACCTATTCACTTGCCTGAAATAACAAATTTCAGAATTATGAAACATACGTTCGGCTCACCGTTACACTACTCCACTTTTCTGTGGTAAATCACCCACAACAGGAAATTGAGAATCCGACTGAACGCAATTCTTTCATTCAGACTTGATAAGTCAAAAATCTTTTCGAATACTCCTCGTATATTTCATAAGGGAGATAGTTCATATTAGATGTTTCATCAACAACAAGAACATATGGCGGTTTGGACTAATCAAAAAAGTTCGTGGCCAACACCACTATTCAGTTCTTATTCTTGGACCTACTCAATCATTCGACATTCCAAGAACACCAGCAGTGTCTCAAACACATGGTGTGCCCTTATGTGCTGTTCACTCAACACAACGAAATGCGTACTGTGTACAAGATTCTGTTCAAGAATGACCTCGGTGGCATCGACGTTTGCCTGCATTATTCGCTGATTACGATATGAAATAATATAATGTTCCATTATTCTGAAATTTGTTGTAATGCTTCAGCATGCGTTTGGGCTTATAGAATATTCCAAATGCCACCTGTAGTACTGGTTAGCTAAACGTCATCGTATGAACATACGCCCGCAGTATTCATCCGACAATGTCGATACTTCTTTGATTATCATATCTTGACAATTGTAATATTGTCTTGATAATGATAAAATGATGAGTCATTGTACATGTCAAGTCATTCATAGGTATTCCATGTACAAGGTTCTACTGTATAATTGTGACAATTTGTCATTTTATGAAAAGTCGAACAAATTATGTGCGTTAGACGATAACTACATCGATATTTTGTTCATCTAAGAATCATATTAATCTATCAGATAGTGTGCGAAGTATCAACAATATTCATATTATCACTAGCCATATTTACTCCAATTGGTTGAGAAAAAGAAACAGAAGTCTTGTGGAATTTATAGCTTGATTTGTCACCATATTTACCTGCCACATAGTCTATAATTTCTTTTTCCGTCAGTTCTACATCGTTGGCTCTGATTATGAATGCTACAGGAACTTCTCCAGACTCTTCATTTAGTTTTCCAACTACAGCTGCTTCCAATATTTTCGGGTGATTTAGTAAAACATTTTCGATGACTGCTGGAGCTACCTGCAATGAAGAAATTTTGTTGCGTCAATGATCATGTCAACCTAACGGAAAAGAAAATCTCGTTAAAACATAATATTCATGATACTGTTTGAATTGATAATATGGAGAAAAATTGTATAATTTTCAGTTTTCATATAATCTTAATTCAAAAACTTAAGGATATGAGCTCGAATTCCATATACTGTTCAATTTATGCTTGTTTCATTTCATTTGTCATCTACTCAATGACCAATTAGACTCAGTATACTCCAGCCTCTTCAAATACTCAGTTACGAAAAGACCCTGAATAATATTACTTTCATTAATTGTAGTAAACTACATTTGAGGAAAGTAATGAATTAAACTTTTTCACTTCAATATCAGCGATTAGTTCCTTCCAAATAATTATCTTAGAAAAAGATCTAAAGCTTTTTCATCGTCGTATATTATTGAAAACGACATATTGATATATTTCTTCAAAAATCGAATATTGCAGAAATGTCGAATAAACCGATTGAAGAGCTGCATTTCCAAAATAGTTTGCCACAACAAATAGAACGAGCTAGAATTGTAACAATAAAATTTAGTGGAGCACTCCTATCAAGATCATTTTCCTAACGCAACGTGTTACTTACCAACACATAAATAAATTATATACAGAATTTCGAAACAGGAAAATGTTCCACAATCCATGAAGGAAATTGTCAAAAATTAAAGTTTTAGGTAGTTCTTTCCAAGAAGTATAATATGCATTCCAATAATATGTGTTGGATACTAATAGGTACTTCACATAATGTCACAAACGGGAGGAGGTTGTCTAGTGATAAGATAATCAATCATGCGTCAATCTAGTGTGGCCAAACTAAGTCTGGCGGTTACTACTTGATGTACTTTCTGGTCAGTCAGGTTGGTGCTCCATCGCCGAGTTTGGGGCTTGATTTGCTTCAGTTTAGATGGCTTATTCGGTCGGTTTCGTTCCATGATGATGTCATCCTCTGTTTGAAAAATGATATCAGGTCAGTTGCTGGTAGGATATTGTTTTCGATATGCAGATCTTCATTATCTCGATATATGACCGAGGGTCTTATATATGGCTAGAGCTTCTAGAGAGTACTCAGGATATTTGAGGAAGCTTAAATTGTGATGTTTACTCAGCTATAACAAATGCGCAGCCTACTCCAGGAGAAATCTTAAAAAAATCTGTGAATATGAAATGATGGACTCGTTCTTGAAATGTAGAAAACTTATTTGAGGCTACTGTTTGAGATGGAGAAAGAGCAAGTTTTCTTGTTGCGAATGATAAAAATAGGAGTTTTCTTCTTTGTCGTAGGCTGAGTTTATTCAATTCCATTTGTAGGCTTCTATTGAAGTAGTTCTGTAAGTTCCGGTGATCATACTGAGTGCATTGTTGTGTAGAACCTCTGAAGGCGTTAGTATTGAGGCTGATGTTGAAGAATAATCTATACTACCGTAGTCTATTTGAAGTGAATCAAAGACCTGTATAACATCAGGAGATTCTTCCCATCTGCTCCTCATCTTTTATTTGCCAAGCTTTTCAGTCCTTTCTGAAGTTTTAATCATGATTGCTTTATGTGCGTTTTCCAATTCAAACGTTCATCGAAGACGAGACCCAAATATCTCTTTGCTCCGGTCCAGTATGTTCCAAATTTCAGTGGAGGAATAATTAGCTGTTCAGGTCATTTGACGAAAACGTGTATCCACTCGCATCTGACCAATTTTAGATTCTGTTGAACTGTGAATGTAACATTTCACTCATCAAATTGTCAAAGTCAAAAAATTTTGTATGAAAGCTGGGATGTCTCCTTGGTAGCCATAGGTAAACAGTGAGGTTAAGATTTTATGTCACCATATCATGTTGAATGCCTTGTTAATGTCGAAATAAACTGCTATGATCTTTTTGTTGTTACATGGAGAGCTCCTTTAATTTGTGTTTCTAGATCTACAAAATTGTCGGTTGTTGATCTATTTGGGCGAAATTCAGCTTGCTCTGGAATAAGTTGTCTTTTAGTTTCTAGCTGCCGGAGTTATCGTTTATTTATCATTGTTTCTAACACTTTGCACATAGAACAAGAGAGTAGACCTATAAGACGCTGTGTGGCTCATTGCTTCCACTCACATATTTTATAAATTTATGCTCTCCCCATATTTTGTTAAAGATCTCGGAAAGTTTCCAGTGTGCTCAGAAATGCAACAAAGATGTCATCTGGTCTTGGCGAAGAATCTCTCATTGATGCGAGTGCTTCCTTTAGCTCAAGTATGGTTAAGCTGGTATTGATCGGATCTGGACTGTGCTCAATTGGAATTGGTATGCTTCCGTCTTTCCACGTATTTCGAGAATCTTTTACTGAAATTTTGGTCAACAGAGTTCTTTTTAAATGCTTCTACTAGCACTTCTGCAACTTGAGTTTTATTGATTGTCATTCCTTCTCTTTCCAATCTTTTTATTTCGTTATAGGTATTCCTTCCCGCTATGCTATTCACTTTTTTCCATACCTCTGATATTGATGTATTTGTACTAATTGCTTCAACATATTTTTTATATGCTTCTCTCTTGCTTTTATTGGTACATAATTTTGCATACGTTCTAGCCCGTTTCAATTCAACAAGGTTTTCCATTGTTCCTGTCTTTGAAATCCAGTCAAAGTTCTCTTACTTTCTCTTACGGCTGAATTGCACTCCCCATTCCATCAGGGTACGACTTTGTTCTCTTCCATTTCCGATATTGTTTGACTAATTTGACTCTTGAATTGGTCCCAATTAGCTTGTTGAATCTTAGTGGAGGGGTTGTAGAGGGATTCTGAATATTCAGTCTGCTGAGTATAATTGGGAAATATTCACTACCATATAGATTTTTCGGAACTTTCCACTGATAGTCGAGAAGAAGGTTTGGATCGCCAAACATCAAGTTCAGAGCAGAAAAATTACGAGTTGCAGAATCAAACCTAGTTCAAGTTCTATCATTGAATAGAACCAGGTTGAAATTTCTTATCAAATCCGCTATCTTTCTTCCGCGGGGAGTAGTGCTTTCGGAGTCTCATATAATATTATGCCCATTGGAGGCGCCAAAGATTATTTTAGGCAATCAGATTTTCAAGTCCGTTTACATTTAAAGGATAGTCCGGGGAGATAGACAGTACAGGCAGTTGCCAGCATGTGGATGCATGTGGATCAAAGCAGCAGTATCGGTACAATAGTCCTTGGTGACCCTCATTGCATCTTTCATGCCTTGTGTGCTGTCTAAACGGTCTCCGAATTGTTGGCTGCTTAAAATAAAGAGTGGTATTACTATGGAGTATTTTGTGTCTTGACTGAGATTTATGACGTTTTCGGTGGATTAGAGTCCTTCATGGGCACTGTTATTCACTTTGTTTTTCCATGGGTGCAATAAATGTAGCTTGACTTTCAGTTAGCAAATGCAAAATTGAGCTGCTTTCTAAAGTGTGGAGTGGAGTGATACATGCTTCGAGTGGTACAGTGACTCCCATTATGACCTGGAATTTTGCATTTGAAACAGATTGTATTGTCTCTGGAAATGAATATCCTATATTTTACTTCATCATAGTCTATTTCTATTGAATTGGGAAAAGTTTCGTCTCAAAGGAGAGGCATATACTTGTCGTCTGGATCTCGGAATGGGACGAAATTAGGATTCGGAGCGAAAAAATGTGATCGATGATATCGGTTTCAATCCAAGACAGGTTAATTTCTTTATGAGTACATTATTGGGAATCATAGGTCTCACGTTTAACATATGATACGATCAGAAGATTAATTTTCTTGCAGGTTTTATTTGCTCATTGATGGAGATTGTTCCGTAGCGTCAGGGAAATGTCCCAACTACGATTTTAGAAGACAGGTAAATGCAGATCCGGTTATTCGATATACATGAACAAAATGTTATTTTTGGGGTTGATCAATGGGCCCAGATTCAGGAGGTGATCATTAATAGCAGAGAATATAATTAATAATTATATAATTTGTCTGTACCGTGTTTTAGAAGTGATGAACTTTCTTGAGAAATGGTGTGACCTATATTCAAAATGTGTTCGGCTATCGCTGATTTTCCACCTCTATTTCTCTTTGCATGAGCAAAATTTTCCTTAAAACGAGTTAAGATGTTCCTTCAAGCTTGACCCATATAGCATTTTCTGTATATGTCGAAATCCAAGTGATTATCATCTTTTTTAATGTTAATATCAAGGAAAGGGAGCTGATTATCTGCTTCTATTTTGACAGTGAATCTCAGTGAATCAAATTGGCTATTGAGCGTGTTCAAAAATCCATGTAAATCGGAATCTTACCTTGTGATCTCGAAAATGTCGGCAGCATGTCTATACCAAACTTTTGGCAACTGATTCAATTTTGATTTCAAGGAGGTTTCGAATTCGATTAGAAAATTATTGGCCGAAAAAGCAGAGAGTGGATTGGCCATTATACATCCGCTTGTTTGTTTATAGTAATTTTTGTTAAAAGTGAAATAATTTTGCTCCATACATAAAGATGTAAGGATCACGTATTCTGTACAGTTTCTATCGGGGATATCAATATTTGAAAGCCACTCCTTCAGAATGTTCATCGACTCAGGGATTGGAGTATTTGTAAATAGTGAAACAACATCAAATGAAACAAGAGTGTCAATAGGTTCAAGTTTGAAATCCTTCAATTTTGCAATAAGTTCCGAAGAATTGTTCACAGACAAACTTGGTGTGGCTTGGAAGTTTCTAGATTCCTTCACTAACCATTTTGCTTTGTTGTATGTAGGACAATTAATGTTTGAAACGATTGGTCTCATGGAATTTCCCAACTTATGAATCTTAGGTAAGCAATACAGTTTAGGAAGATTAGAATTTTGAAGTTTAAGTTTGTATTACAAATTATCGAATATTACAGCTGTGAAACAGCATCATACAGATTCGAGTCCTTTCATTCTAAATTATTAAATTATATGAAAAATTCTCGGGAATTAGGTCACATTAACACTCTGTTATAAATGTTCGTCTTTACGTACGTTTCGGTCTCACGACCATCATCAGAAGACTTATTTTGTTAAAAAGGGGTTAACTAAAACTAATTAGCACAAGCGTCCATATCGCACAATTTTCAATCAAAAAGCTCACGCCGTCGAAACGAACAGAACCACGAATAATCGAAAATTCTATCGTTAATATTAAAGTATAGATTTTTTTGTAACAAGAAACCACTGTTAAGTAATATTCTCATAATGTACAAACGCATATTGCTATGGTCTCAAAGCAACTGGAGTTCGAAGCTGTTTGTTTGTAATAACTCGACCCAGATGTAGATTGATGACGTACTTGAGAAGGTTTTAGACCTGCATTGGAATTTAGTTTACTTTAAGCGTTCTTCCTAAAATACACTTTTAACATTATAAAGACGTATGTAGGAATTTGCAAGAGTTTTAATTAATCAAGTTAGTATAAATCTGACTCAATCCCTGAATATCATTCCTATGATTTACAGAATTTGAATCCCTTTTTATGTGAATCATCTCCAGGATAGATCTTTTATAATAATTGGTTTCTTCAGTTAAGATATTAACATTTTTGTAATCAAATTGATGGTTATAATCAAAACAGTGCTTAGCAAGGGCGGTGGAATTTTCTAAGTTATTATTTCTTGTCCTATACTTATGGCCATACATTCTTTTTTGTAAATATTGTTAAGAGATTCCAGTATAAGTTCCATAACAATCTAAACAATTCAATTTATATACTGTGTACACAGTTAATTTAATTGAAGAAACAAAACGAATCCCCGATAACAACTATCATTATACCAGTGCTTGACTTCACTAACAATCAAGATCCGTACGAAGTGAAGATCCTCCAATGGGTAACTCTAACCATTCACTCATCACTACCAAATGTCTCTATATCACTCCACGAACTAATCCAACACATCCACGCACTGTTTCGCATTACAACTCAGCCGACTGGGATGGTTTTCACATGTTTTTATTTGTGTTTCCTTAGAGAAGAGTATGTTCTGAGTCTGATATCCAACGCAATGTGCCACAAAGATTCGTATATTATCAGTCTAGGAATGGAAACTTACATACCCAATACCAACGAATTACAATCATTCGGTGAACGAGGGTTCAATAACATATGTTCTAGGACCGTCGCTTGAAAAAACACAGCATACCTTCGTTGTAACCCATATCTGGAGACCAGAACAGAATATGTTGAAGCCAGAAATATTTGCATTGAAACATAAACTCTTCGAAAGAGGTATATAATGCCAAAATAAGATCAAAGCTTATCGAATGCCCGAATGGCTCCCGTTGGTTATGGAGTTTCGATCAAGCAATTGGTCGAACTTTCACTTCCATTTCATTCCATCTCTTAACTAAAGATTATGGCACACTGACTACTACATCACAATAAGAAGCCAATTGCAGCAAAATCCACATTGGATCCACAAGGAAAGAACCCTCCTAATATTGCTGCCATCGGTACCCATATGCCTGAAATTGTCTTCCGTCAGCACGCAATTGGGTGCATCCTGCTTGATCCCAATACCAAAGAGTCTATGGGCAAGACTGAATTTCACCTGGCCTTCTCAAGGAATGTGCCCCTTTATTACCGCCAGTTTTTTGCAGGTTGTCTACCCTTTCATTCTGAAAAAAGGAAAGAAGACCCTTCCTAATAATTATAAACCCATTGCACTATTATCTGTGATCTCTAAAGTGATGGAGAAAAAAATCACCACGAAGCTCATCCTATACCAAGAGACCTCCAAAATCGTGAATGACCGGTAATATGACTTTCTTCAGTAGAGATCAACAGGAGACACGCTCGCCAACGTAAAAAATTATGGCAGCAATCTATTGAGAAATATGGGGCATCCTTAGCTGTAGCATTTGATCGAGTCTGGTACCAAAACCTTCTCGGGAAACTTCCGTCATATGTTTTGCTGCCTCAACTTTGTAGCTTACCATCAAGTTTTCCCTCAGATAGATCAGTCCATGTGGTGATTGAAGGAGTATCCTCCGATAGGATGGCTATCAATGCTGGTGTTAAACAGGGATCTGTCTTTGTAGCAATTTTGTTGCTGCTCCATATCAACGATCTGCTGGAAGTGACCACCTGTCCCATCCACAGCTTTGCAGATAATGGTACAATTCATACCTCTTCCTCATCTAGAGCCCCTATAACATCCAATATAGATCTGGCAATGATTTTGAAGTGGGGATCTGATATTTTAGTAGAGTTTAATGCATCTAAAACTGAACCTGCGTCTACTTTAGGAAGGCGGATCCCATAATCCCTAATATGATGATGTCAGGTACAACTATTCCTATGATGTCTTCCATATTCATGCTCGGGATAATCATCAACAGCACCCTTCCATGGGATGAATTGTGAAAACTCCGCCACAAAAACTCGGTTTTCTATTCCGTGCCAAGAGCTAGTGACACCCTGGAAGCTCGTCATAATATACAAAGCACAGATTTGACCTGTGCTGGAGTACTGTTCACATGTTTGGGTCGAGTCTCAAATATACGCTAAAGCTCTTGGATTATAAACAGAAGAGAGATTGATGTTGTCACACTTACGAACTGATATCTCTAGAACATCGTAGAAAGGTGAGCGATCTTTTCCTTTCCTGTAGATATTTCCATGATCGGTGTTCATCAGAAATCTCATTTGTTATTCCACTTTCCCAACGTTCTATCGCTGGCTCACACGATGTTTTTCGAAGATCATGAAATTCGCTCTTGTGTAGTCAAAGTATAGAAAAAAATGCAAGAAAAGAATATTATGTTTTGATTGGAATTGATTCCAAAGCATTATTAATGCAAATGCGATCACCCAAAGTTATCGAGTTACGTGAAATGTTTTCCTTGGTAACATTCATTATGATGAAAAATTGTTAGTATGAAAAATTTTAAGAACAACGTTCTGAGGAATTGTTGGAATCACAGAATAGTCGATATATAATGTGGAAGAGTTGAGATTTTTAGTATTGACGGTAAAATGAGTAGAGGAACGTGAAGGTCGAGCAGAAAATGAACGTCTGGGAGCTGAAACTGAACGAAAACTTGCTGATAGAAAATTGCAAAATCAAGGAATGCGATAGATATGCAAATGGTCGAACATATCTCTTACTGTTGATATTGATAACGGAGTGACACAGAATCTCCGTGCCGATTTGGAATGGTATGTTAGAGAAAATGTTTTACGTGCCAAAGACGAGGTTAATGAATAATTGATTAATGACGCCAACATCGAGTTATCGATAGCACGTGACATCTCTCACAGAAACGAATCTCATGAATAAGCAAATGAAAATATCGATACATTTATGTGGAAATATTTTTTTATTATTTCAAAAATAAAGACAGTCTAATATAAAATGCGCTTGCGTTTTTTTATATATATTTCATTATTAGTAATGAGCAAGTGACTGAATATTGAAGCTTGTGACTTGATGGGCAGTTTATTGATACGGTTAGTGACGTCATCGGCCGGCGATCATAGTACGTGAACTATTATAACGGGTCGATGTAGTGAAAGCATCAATGAGTGGGAGCTCTGAATATGAACTACAGCAGCCTACTCTTCAAATTTCAAGGTTCTATTCCGATATTAATAAACATGCAATAAGAATCATTACTTCCGTTGCAACTGAGAAACATTCATTTACTCCCAATTGCAGTTTCAATATATACATCACTCGTACCTTGATTGATTGACAGCTCAATGCCAGATCATTGATTGATCATCTGACACCTCATATGTATACATTTTGTACTCTACAAGTCGAACCCTTTCATTTGCTGCCCATAAAGATATAGTTGCAACAAAATGGAATTCTCTTCCATCTAAACCCGCCGTATTGGATATTTCTACTGATAATCATGAAATTCATTCTCTACGCATCGAAGTGTTCCATTTGATACCCATAAAGCTATACTTCGAAAGTAAAAACTCCAAACCCCTATCGCGGAAGATGGGTTAGGTCGATCGCTATATAAATATTATATTATTGTTCACCACATTAAGTAGATTCCGAATATGCAATAATATCACAACTTTCGGTTTCACTTCTGGTGTGAAAAATTATATAATGATTTCCGCTTCCACTCTGATGATGCTAAATTCGACGATAGTTCGAACACGTGAGAGACAACTCGAATACGCCACAGGAGACTTGCATACGTGACACGCCGCTGGAACACATGACAGGCGACTACAGATGACTTAAACACGTGACAGACGACTTGAACGTCACAGTTGGAACTTCACCGATAACCCCTCTGATCCGTGACCTGATAGTAATACAGTAAACTCACATTCTATGTTGCATCTAGCAGCGTTCCGAAACTTTCGACCAGTGACCTCGAAGACAGCTACTTCTAGACATCGCGGCCATTACATCTAGACCTATTTAGGCTATTATACCTCTCCCGTTTGCGTTAAACGTATTTGCAGTCGTCGAAATACTCTTCTCCACTCAGGGTGAATCCTGAAAAAACCGGAGTGGTTCTTTCCACGAGGAAACGGAAACTGGAACCCCTACCAGAAATTCGTCTGTTTGGAAGGTCCCTGCACATGGAATGCTCAGTGAAGTAACTGGGGATTATCCTCGATGATGCTAAACTGAGCTGGAAAATGCACCTGGAAATCCGAGTGAAGAAGGCCGTTGCATCCTAATGGGCATGCGGAAGAGGCTTCGCAAACACATGAGGTCCACGGACACAGGTTTTGCACTGGATTTACACGGCCATGATCTGCCCAATCATAACCTACACAGCCGTTGTGTAGTGGCCGGCGACAGAAACTGTTCTGTACCGTCGGGCGCTGGAAAAGGCTCAACGACTTGCCTGCGTGCGGATAACGAGGGCTATGAAGACCGCCCCCATCAAGGCTCTGGAGGTTCTGTTGGGGATCGTCCCTCGACAACTCCACATCAAAACAGTGATCGCGGATACGGCGTATCGGCTGGCTGGTCTGGGCCAATGAGTCAGTGCGTCTATGCCTCGCGGTCATGCCAAAATCTGGGATTGGGCAGCCGAAAACTGCCCGATCCTCCGACTGACGCAGGATGCGATAGCGCCTGCTGTCAGATTTCACACAACAGACGTCTTCATAACCCGACGGTGATAGAGGACGGACAGGGAGAACAAGGACTCTGGGCCGCTTCGGCCAGGGGAACTAGTGTGGTTCACGGACGGGTCTAAGACTGGCAAGTCTAGCGGAGCCGGAGTCTACTCGTGTACACCCAGAAGAGATTTCAGTTCCCCTAGGTGGTCTCTGCAATACGGACAGTGCCCTGGAAAACCTCAGATTGAACTACCGAGGTAGCTGCACTGGCAGCCGAGCGGCCCTGGGTGCACTTAGCGCCCATAAAGTGACTTCTAGGCTTGTCTTGGAGCGCAGGGAAATTCTAGCATGAATTAGAACTGCTATTCAAATATCGGTGTTATACTAACAAACTTTTAAGTGCTGATCATTTACATTTCACTCATTCAATTGAATATATTCATTCTAATTACTCCTCCAATTATAAATAATAATTCCAGGAAAACAAGTTTAAAATTTATCGGTAGTAATAATGAATAGTTGTTCCGATTCACTTTCTAAAAATTCTAATTTCTTTAATAGAAGAAAGAAGAAATAAATATTTCTATCATTCATTTTTATAGAATGAAATGAGTGAAGGTTTGTGATGGTAAGTGACGTGAGTGTGATCTATGCACTAGTTAACCGATAATCCTCCAGAAAATTATGAATAACTGTCGTTCGATGAAGCACCCGCAAGGCGAATGAGCTCGTATGACGAATTTTCGCCGAATATACAAAAAATTTTTGTTTTCATTCCCTCATCCCATCAATAACTGCAGCAAGCATTATATCCCAAACAGAAAATTATTTTTATCCTTAGATATTTATTGATTTTCTTCAATTTTTCCTCTTAATTCTACATCTTTTATAATCATAGAGATAAGATAATAAATGGCTTATATATTACGGAATTCGTCACATCTTTCCAAATAGTGTACATTCGTAAAACTTTCTAGTCTTACTCGTAAGAGGATATACAGAAATAGAATATTCTGTAACAATCATTATTTGATTTAGGTTTTTCATTATTCGAAAAAACAATCCAACATCACAAACAAAAATTGTTAACATGCGAAACATAAATCATAATGCTGGAAAAATTTATAGAACATGTTTATTTCATCCGGTAGGTATTGAATATTAGCGTTTTGACTCTAACCCAATCAGACTCCTGCAACCTAAGTATGCTCTTAATTGAGGCTAACACTCCATGTTTTTGGGTGCTATCTTCTTTATGATGTGATTTTTAAATTTTTGCAGAACAAGTTCTTACTGCTATGGAAGCCATTTCACCCTTGTTTAGCCTGTATTTTCCAAAGAAAATCAACCAAAATTGCTACATGTTCTTCTATTTCGATGTTTTTCTAATCACCTGGAATTGGGAAATATCGAAAATTCATCTATTATTGATATCAAAGTCAACAATATGTAAGTTGTAAACCTTCAGAATTAATATAAACTCAGTTATAAGTTTTACACTATATCAATTCCAACTGAGCAGTTTTTCTCAGTTTAGTGGAGTAAATCTGGCAAATGGTTGGCGAAAATCTCACGATGCTTAGCGACCCGGTGGAAAATGTTTGTTGTGGTACCAATAACAACCCCCTGGAATTTCTATCTCCCAAAAAGGGTACAACCCCTTTTTTCTGGCCAAAAAGTTTTTTTTTGACATTTTTAAGGCTAGTTTAGAAAAAAAATTAATGTCTCTGGTTGTATTGAAAATTAAGAAACCAAAGTAGAACCCTTTTATTTTCAATGTCCAAGGAACTTCCAATCCAAATTTCAGGTCAATCTGCTCTCTCCCCTCTCCGTAATAGATATATATATATATATATATATATATATATATATATATATATATATATATATATATATATATATATATATATATATATATATATATATATATATATATTTGTATGTTTTCTTGGTATATTGGTTCCTATATATACTAATAATGAAACACAAGTCGGCTGCAGACACATTTCATTAATCGAAATCATCTATTCTTTCCTAAATTACATGGAAACACTAATTCAATTAACAATTTTGATAAGGGCAATAAACATTGTCGAAACGTCAAAACAGAATTTTTATTTCATTATCAGTATATATATGAACCAATATACCAAGAAAACATACAAATATTACAAATGGTTCAAGAATATCAACAAAAGAATATATATATATATATATATATATATATATATATATATATATATATATATTATATATATATATATATATATATATATATATATATATATATATATATATATATATATATATATATTTGCCATCTTCAGGTGGCCTAGATCTTCCTGACTCTACGCTCGAATCACCTGAAGATGGCAAATGCGACTTTGCCGAAACGTCGTGAAATTGGTCCTTTTGAGGACCGAAACCACACAACGCGGATCAATACCCGAGAATCCAGTTCTACATATATATATATATATATATATATTTATATATATATATATATATATATATATATATATATATGTTTCTTCTTAGGTTCTCGCGGACGTAATGTGTAGAACTGGATTCTCGGGTATTGATCCGCGTTGTGTGGTTTCGGTCCTCAAAAGGACCAATTTCACGACGTTTCGGCAAAGTCGCATTTGCCATCTTCAGGTGATTCGACCGTACAGTCTGGAAAATCTAGGCGAACTGACGCTTACTTGGAGGGACAGGTATTTATATCCCCCGTTATGTTTGACCTTTGGACTTTCGAACTATTTCACGCTTGGTTGATTTCTACGTGTTTGGCTCCGAGTGACAGGTTTGGATGACGTCATTGCGACGCTGGAATCAGCCGGAAAGTTTCCGTGACCTGTTTGCACGTGCAACAGGTCACGGAAACTTTCCGGCTGATTCCAGCGTCGCAATGACGTCATCCAAACCTGTCACTCGGAGCCAAACACGTAGAAATCAACCAAGCGTGAAATAGTTCGAAAGTCCAAAGGTCAAACATAACGGGGGATATAAATACCTGTCCCTCCAAGTAAGCGTCAGTTCGCCTAGATTTTCCAGACTGTACGGTCGAATCACCTGAAGATGGCAAATGCGACTTTGCCGAAACGTCGTGAAATTGGTCCTTTTGAGGACCGAAACCACACAACGCGGATCAATACCCGAGAATCCAGTTCTACATATATATATATATATATATATATATATATATATATATATATATATATATATATATATATATATATATATATATGCAAGAAATATTGCGTAACGGCTAACTCAATCATTTTTCAACCGATTGGACTGAAGATAGGTGTTATAGTCTCGGAACTACCCTTCAAATTTCAAGTGAAAATATTGATTAGTTTTCCAGAAATTCAACTTTAAGTGAATTTTTTAGTTATTTTTCAAATTGAGATATCTTATGTCATTTACATCCGATCGGGATCTGCTCTGCGAGAGAATATAGGTATTCGCATATAGTCTTATGTCATGGAACTCATTTTTTAATTATTTTTTTCCGGCACATATTGGCCATTTTGGTTAATTTGAGATGAATCGAATGACGTTCACGTGAGGAGTGCGTAGCTGGCGAGTTAGAAAGGTGCAAACTGGTTGTACCTAATACGGCTTTACGACGACTTTTCGCGTGCCGTTTTCGCTCCATGTAGTTAGATTAGGTATCGGACCGTGCATGACGGCCCTTCTTTTTTTCGATAAATGTCCATTAAATAGACTTTAATGAAAATAGAAACAGGTACTCTCAGGTCTCAGCTACGTGCGTCTAACGTGCGACGTACCAAAGGGAACCTTCTAGCTACCAAAATGATTACGTTCGTAGCTAATTACATAGGACATCTGGCGTTCATGCAATTGTGTTTTTATACAATTTGAATCTTCTAATTTCGATAGGCCACGTGGACATCACGGAGCCTGAAGCGCAATCAACTTTTGAGCCTCACCATATTCTTATAAAATTGCGAAATTTTGCACTTTCAGAAACCTCAAACTAATTCATTTGACACAAATTTTGGGGATATTAATACCGAAAATGGCCCATATAGGCCGGAAAAAAAAATTAAATAAAAACTGAGTTCCATGACATAAAACTATATGCGAATACCTACTTTTTCCCGCAGAGCAGATCCAGATCGGATGTAAATGACATGAGATATCTTAATTTGAAAGATAAACAAAAAATTGACTTAAAGTTGAATTTCTGGAAAATTATCCAATATTTCCACGAGAAATTTGGAGGGTAGTTTTGAAACCATATCATCTGTCTTCAGTCCAAATTTCGGTCAAATCGGTAGAAAAATGACCCAGTTAGCCGTTACGCAAGATTCCTTGCATATGTGAGTATATATATATATATATATAAACAAGTTTAAAGTTTCTTTGCCTAATTGGCCACTATCGTGTATGTAACTTAAGAGATATAGAATTAAATTTTCTGAATTATGAAGATAACTTAGATAATTTAACATAGGATTATAAAGATGAATAAACGTAAAAGATTGAACCATAGGCGGGATTCGAACCCACATTTCTGGATTTCTAGTCCAGGGTGTTTACCAATTACACCACTTCGGTCCTATTAGATTTTTATATTTTTGTAAATATAAACCTCTGAAAGGATAGTAGATCATTGATGAACACAATGCGATTCGATGCCCTACCATAGATCAACTATTCACGCATATTCATCTAAAGTTCAGTCGTTTTTGAAGTAAGGATTGTAGGTTAGTACTGCTATGGTTGGCAGTTACTTGACAGTTCTTATTCAAATGACAGCATCCCTGGTTCTTATATATTTCAATAGAACTGACTGAGAATTGTTCTGGTTAATTATAAACAAGTTTGAAGTTTCTTTGCCTAATTAGCCACTATCGTGTATGTAACTTAAGAGATATAGAATTAAATTTTCTGAATTATGAAGATAACTTAGATAATTTAACATAGGATTATAAAGATGAATAAACGTAAAAGATTGAACCATAGGCGGGATTCGAACCCACATTTCTGGATTTCTAGTCCAGGGTGTTTACCAATTACACCACTTCGGTCCTATTAGATTTTTATATTTTTGTAAATATAAACCTCTGAAAGGATAGTAGATCATTGATGAACACAATGCGATTCGATGCCCTACCATAGATAGATTCACGCATATTCATCTAAAGTTCAGTCGTTTTTGAAGTAAGGATTGTAGGTTAGTACTGCTATGGTTGGCAGTTACTTGACAGTTCTTATTCAAATGACAGCATCCCTGGTTCTTATATATTTCAATAGAACTGACTGAGAATTGTTCTGGTTAATTATAAACAAGTTTAAAGTTTCTTTGCCTAATTGGCCACTATCGTGTATGTAACTTAAGAGATATAGAATTAAATTTTCTGAATTATGGAGATAACTTAGATAATTTAACATAGGATTATAAAGATGAATAAACGTAAAAGATTGAACCATAGGCGGGATTCGAACCCACATTTCTGGATTTCTAGTCCAGGGTGTTTACCAATTACACCACTTCGGTCCTATTAGATTTTTATATTTTTGTAAATATAAACCTCTGAAAGGATAGTAGATCATTGATGAACACAATGCGATTCGATGCCCTACCATAGATCAACTATTCACGCATATTCATCTAAAGTTCAGTCGTTTTTGAAGTAAGGATTGTAGGTTAGTACTGCTATGGTTGGCAGTTACTTCACAGTTCTTATTCAAATGACAGCATCCCTGGTTCTTATATATTTCAATAGAACTGACTGAGAATTGTTCTGGTTAATTATAAACAAGTTTAAAGTTTCTTTGCCTAATTGGCCACTATCGTGTATGTAACTTAAGAGATATAGAATTAAATTTTCTGAATTATGAAGATAACTTAGATAATTCAACATAGGATTACAAAGATGAATAAACGTAAAAGATTGAACCATAGGCGGGATTCGAACCCACATTTCTGGATTTCTAGTCCAGGGTGTTTACCAATTACACCACTTCGGTCCTATTAGATTTTTATATTTTTGTAAATATAAACCTCTGAAAGGATAGTAGATCATTGATGAACACAATGCGATTCGATGCCCTACCATAGATCAACTATTCACGCATATTCATCTAAAGTTCAGTCGTTGTTGAAGTAAGGATTGTAGGTTATTACTGCTATGGTTGGCAGTTACTTGACAGTTCTTATTCAAATGACAGCATCCCTGGTTCTTATATATTTCAATAGAACTGACTGAGAATTGTTCTGGTTAATTATAAACAAGTTTGAAGTTTCTTTGCCTGATTGGCCACTATCGTGTATGTAACTTAAGAGATATAGAATTAAATTTTCTGAATTATGAAGATAACTTAGATAATTTAACATAGGATTATAAAGATGAATAAACGTAAAAGATTGAACCATAGGCGGGATTCGAACCCACATTTCTGGATTTCTAGTCCAGGGTGTTTACCAATTACACCACTTCGGTCCTATTAGATTTTTATATTTTTGTAAATATAAACCTCTGAAAGGATAGTAGATCATTGATGAACACAATGCGATTCGATGCCCTACCATAGATCAACTATTCACGCATATTCATCTAAAGTTCAGTCGTTTTTGAAGTAAGGATTGTAGGTTAGTACTGCTATGGTTGGCAGTTACTTGACAGTTCTTATTCAAATGACAGCATCCCTGGTTCTTATATATTTCAATAGAACTGACTGAGAATTGTTCTGGTTAATTATGAACAAGTTTAAAGTTTCTTTGCCTAATTAGCCACTATCGTGTATGTAACTTAAGAGATATAGAATTAAATTTTCTGAATTATGAAGATAACTTAGATAATTTAACATAGGATTATAAAGATGAATAAACGTAAAAGATTGAACCATAGGCGGGATTCGAACCCACATTTCTGGATTTCTAGTCCAGGGTGTTTACCAATTACACCACTTCGGTCCTATTAGATTTTTATATTTTTGTAAATATAAACCTCTGAAAGGATAGTAGATCATTGATGAACACAATGCGATTCGATGCCCTACCATAGATCAACTATTCACGCATATTCATCTAAAGTTCAGTCGTTTTTGAAGTAAGGATTGTAGGTTAGTACTGCTATGGTTGGCAGTTACTTGACAGTTCTTATTCAAATGACAGCATCCCTGGTTCTTATATATTTCAATAGAACTGACTGAGAATTGTTCTGGTCAATTATAAACAAGTTTAAAGTTTCTTTGCCTAATTGGCCACTATCGTGTATGTAACTTAAGAGATATAGAATTAAATTTTCTGAATTATGAAGATAACTTAGATAATTTAACATAGGATTATAAAGATGAATAAACGTAAAAGATTGAACCATAGGCGGGATTCGAACCCACATTTCTGGATTTCTAGTCCAGGGTGTTTACCAATTACACCACTTCGGTAATATTAGATTTTTATATTTTTGTAAATATAAACCTCTGAAAGGATAGTAGGTCATTGATGAACACAATGCGATTCGATGCCCTACCATAGATCAACTATTCACGCATATTCATCTAAAGTTCAGTCGTTTTTGAAGTAAGGATTGTAGGTTAGTACTGCTATGGTTGGCAGTTACTTGACAGTTCTTATTCAAATGACAGCATCCCTGGTTCTTATATATTTCAATAGAACTGACTGAGAATTGTTCTGGTTAATTATAAACAAGTTTAAAGTTTCTTTGCCTAATTGGCCACTATCGTGTATGTAACTTAAGAGATATAGAATTAAATTTTCTGAATTATGAAGATAACTTAGATAATTTAACATAGGATTATAAAGATGAATAAACGTAAAAGATTGAACCATAGGCGGGATTCGAACCCACATTTCTGGATTTCTAGTCCAGGGTGTTTACCAATTACACCACTTCGGTCCTATTAGATTTTAATATTTTTGTAAATATAAACCTCTGAAAGGATAGTAGATCATTGATGAACACAATGCGATTCGATGCCCTACCATAGATCAACTATTCACGCATATTCATCTAAAGTTCAGTCGTTTTTGAAGTAAGGATTGAAGGTTAGTACTGCTATGGTTGGCAGTTACTTGACAGTTCTTATTCAAATGACAGCATCCCTGGTTCTTATATATTTCAATAGAACTGACTGAGAATTGTTCTGGTTAATTATAAACAAGTTTAAAGTTTCTTTGCCTAATTGGCCACTATCGTGTATGTAACTTAAGAGATATAGAATTAAATTTTCTGAATTATGAAGATAACTTAGATAATTTAACATAGGATTATAAAGATGAATAAACGTAAAAGATTGAACCATAGGCGGGATTCGAACCCACATTTCTGGATTTCTAGTCCAGGGTGTTTACCAATTACACCACTTCGGTCCTATTAGATTTTTATATTTTTGTAAATATAAACCTCTGAAAGGATAGTAGATCATTGATGTTAAATTATCTAAGTTATCTTCATAATTCAGAAAATTTAATTCTATATCTTTTAAGTTACATACACGATAGTGGCCAATTAGGCAAAGAAATTTTAAACTTGTTTATAATTAACCAGACCAATTCTCAGTCAGTTCTATTGAAATATATAAGAACCAGGAATGCTGTCATTTGAATAAGAACTGTCAAGTAACTGCCAACCATAGCAGTACTAACCTACAATTCTTACTTCAAAAACGACTGAACTTTAGATGAATATGCGTGAATAGTTGATCTATGGTAGGGCATCGAATCGCATTGTGTTCATCAATGATCTACTATCCTTTCAGAGGTTTATATTTACAAAAATATAAAAATCTAATAGGACCGAAGTGGTGTAATTGGTAAACACCCTGGACTAGAAATCCAGAAATGTGGGTTCGAATCCCGCCTATGGTTCAATCTTTTACGTTTATTCATCTTTATAATCCTATGTTAAATTATCTAAGTTATCTTCATAATTCAGAAAATTTAATTCTATATCTCTTAAGTTACATACACGATAGTGGCCAATTAGGCAAAGAAACTTTAAACTTGTTTATAATTAACCAGAACAATTCTCAGTCAGTTCTATTGAAATATATAAGAACCAGAGATGCTGTCATTTGAATAAGAACTGTCAAGAAACTGCCAACCATAGCAGTACTAACCTACAATCCTTACTTCAAAAACGACTGAACTTTAGATGAATATGCGTGAATAGTTGATCTATGGTAGGGCATCGAATCGCATTGTGTTCATCAATGATCTACTATCCTTTCAGAGGTTTATATTTACAAAAATATAAAAATCTAATAGGACCGAAGTGGTGTAATTGGTAAACACCCTGGACTAGAAATCCAGAAATGTGGGTTCGAATCCCGCCTATGTTTCGATCTTTTACGTTTATTCATCTTTATAATCCTATGTTAAATTATCTAAGTTATCTTCATAATTCAGAAAATTTAATTCTATATCTCTTAAGTTACATACACGATAGTGGCCAATTAGGCAAAGAAACTTTAAACTTGTTTATAATTAACCAGAACAATTCTCAGTCAGTACTATTGAAATATATAAGAACCAGGGATGCTGTCATTTGAATGAGAACTGTCAAGTAACTGCCAACCATAGCAGTACTAACCTACAATCCTTACTTCAAAAACGACTGAACTTTAGATGAATATGCGTGAATAGTTGATCTATGGTAGGGCATCGAATCGCATTGTGTTCATCAATGATCTACTATCCTTTCAGAGGTTTATATTTACAAAAATATAAAAATCTAATAGGACCGAAGTGGTGTAATTGGTAAACACCCTGGACTAGAAATCCAGAAATGTGGGTTCGAATCCCGCCTATGGTTCAATCCTTTACGTTTATTCATCTTTGTAATCCTTTGTTAAATTATCTAAGTTATCTTCATAATTCAGAAAATTTAATTCTATATCTCTTAAGTTACATACACGATAGTGGCCAATTAGGCAAAGAAACTTTAAACTTGTTCATAATTAACCAGAACAATTCTCAGTCAGTTCTATTGAAATATATAAGAACCAGGGATGCTGTCATTTGAATAAGAACTGTCAAGTAACTGCCAACCATAGCAGTACTAACCTACAATCCTTACTTCAAAAACGACTGAACTTTAGATGAATATGCGTGAATAGTTGATCTATGGTAGGGCATCGAATCGCATTGTGTTCATCAATGATCTACTATCCTTTCAGAGGTTTATATTTACAAAAATATAAAAATCTAATAGGACCGAAGTGGTGTAATTGGTAAACACCCTGGACTAGAAATCCAGAAATGTGGGTTCGAATCCCGCCTATGGTTCATCTTTTTAATCCTATGTCAAATTATCTAAGTTATCTTCATAATTCAGAAAATTTAAATCTATATCTCTTAAGTTACATACACGATAGTGGCCAATTAGGCAAAGAAACTTTGAACTTGTTTATAATTAACCAGAACATTTCTCAGTCAGTTCTATTGAAATATATAAGAACCAGGGATGCTGTCATTTGAATAAGAACTGTCAAGTAACTGCCAACCATAGCAGTACTAACCTACAATCCTTACTTCAAAAACTACTGAACTTTAGATGAATATGCGTGAATAGTTGATCTATGGTAGGGCATCGAATCGCATTGTGTTCATCAATGATCTACTATCCTTTCAGAGGTTTATATTTACAAAAATATAAAAATCTAATAGGACCGAAGTGGTGTAATTGGTAAACACCCTGGACTAGAAATCCAGAAATGTGGGTTCGAATCCCGCCTATGGTTCAATCTTTTACGTTTATTCATCTTTATAATCCTATGTTAAATTATCTAAGTTATCTTCATAATTCAGAAAATTTAATTCTATATCTCTTAAGTTATATATATATATATATATATATATATATATATATATATATATATATATATATATATATATATATATATATATATATATATATATATATATATATAAACAAGTTTAAAGTTTCTTTGCCTAATTGGCCACTATCGTGTATGTAACTTAAGAGATATAGAATTAAATTTTCTGAATTATGAAGATAACTTAGATAATTTAACATAGGATTATAAAGATGAATAAACGTAAAAGTTCGAACCATAGGCGGGATTCGAACCCACATTTCTGGATTTCTAGTCCAGGGTGTTTACCAATTACACCACTTCGGTCCTATTAGATTTTTATATTTTTGTAAATATAAACCTCTGAAAGGATAGTAGATCATTGATAAACACAATGCGATTCGATGCCCTACCATAGATCAACTATTCACGCACATTCATCTAAAGTTCAGTCGTTTTTTGAAGTAAGGATTGTAGGTTAGTACTGCTATGGTTGGCAGTTACTTGACAGTTCTTATTCAAATGACAGCATCCTGGTTCTTATATATTTCAATAGAACTGTCAAGTAACTGCCAACCATAGCAGTACTAACCTACAATCCTTACTTCAAAAAACGACTGAACTTTAGATGAATGTGCGTGAATAGTTGATCTATGGTAGGGCATCGAATCGCATTGTGTTTATCAATGATCTACTATCCTTTCAGAGGTTTATATTTACAAAAATATAAAAATCTAATAGGACCGAAGTGGTGTAATTGGTAAACACCCTGGACTAGAAATCCAGAAATGTGGGTTCGAATCGTGCCTATGGTTCAATCTTTTACGTTTATTCATCTTTATAATCCTATGTTAAATTATCTAAGTTATCTTCATAATTCAGAAAATTTAATTCTATATCTCTTAAGTTATATATATATATATATATATATGATATATATATATATATATGTAGAACTGGATTCTCGGGTATTGATCCGCGTTGTGTGGTTTCGGTCCTCAAAAGGACCAAATTCACGACGTTTCGGCAAAGTCGCATTTGCCATCTTCAGGTGATTCGACCGTAGAGTCTGGAAAATCTAGGCGAACTGACGCTTACTTGGAGGGACAGGTATTTATATCCCCCGTTATGCTTGACCTTTGGACTTTCGAACTTTTTCACGCTTGGTTGATTTCTACGTGTTTGGCTCCGAGTGACACGTTTGGATGACGTCATTGCGACGCTGGAATCAGCCGGAAAGTTTCCGTGACCTGTTGTACGTGCACTGGATACCATGTTCTCTCTTGTTTTTGGTTGTATCTTCCGACTTTCTAAAGCGGGTTTCCAGGTTGCTGGTAATCTTAGTCCGTCATCTCGTTTGTTAAGACTATGTGGACGTTACTCGATCTCTCTACCTCCTTTCAGAGGTTTATATTTACAAAAATATAAAAATCTAACAGGACCGAAGTGGTGTAATTGGTAAACACCCTGGACTAGAAAATCCAGAAATGTGGGTTCGAATCCCGCCTATGGTTCAATCTTTTACGTTTATTCATCTTTATAATCCTATGTTAAATTATCTAAGTTATCTTCATAATTCAGAAAATTTAATTCTATATCTCTTAAGTTACATACACGATAGTGGCCAATTAGGCAAAGAAACTTTAAACTTGTTTATATATATATATATATATATATATATATATATATATATATACGTTATAGTTAGCTTTGTTATCTGTTTCTGATGTTATATTTTTTTGTATCTATGGTTTCATATAAAATATGTGTGCAAAATAGTTAATAATAAACAAGTTCCTTTTCGGGTTCATATTCATTTTCACTTTCGTTCAAATCACTGCTTTTTACAAAAGGTTATGGGGCCAGTTCACGAGTAGATGAATGGGATACCGTTTTTCGAAAGTGATAAAAAAACCACAGTTATAAGCACGTACCCAAGTTTGAAGTTGTGACTCGTTTTTTTGTTTGCTTTGTCACTGTCACATTGGTTTCACTTCCTGGAAATCTTTAAGTTCAGGCACTGTGAGAATTCAAATGGACAAGTTTCGGAGTCTCAACATTCAGAAGTTCGACGGCACCAACTTCCAGCTGTGGAAGTTCCAGATAGAGATCATCTTCAAATCAGAAGGTTCAATCGACCTGGTCAATGGAACAACCCAAAAACACACGGATGCAGCCCCAGAAGGAGAAATAAAAGAATGGGAAGACTACAATGCTGAAGCTATGCTTCTCATATTCACTCCTATGGAATTCTCCCAACTACAAACCATCATGTCTTGTGGAACCGCTTCAGAAATGTGGTCCAGAATCAAGCTGATACACAAGGAGAGATCTTCTGTGAATGAGGTCATGTTGGAACAACAGTTTTTCAACTATCAAATGTCAAACAGATAGTATCGCACAGCACATAAGCAAAGTGGAGGCGATGGCAGCAGCCTCAGCCGATGTTGGAGAAAAATTTTCAGACCTCGATAAGATAGCTGAGGTTTTAGGTAGTCTACCTTATAAATACGGACCATTTTTGACTGCCTGGGACTCTTATGATGAGACTGAACAGAGTTTCGATAATCTTACTGCTAGACTCCTTAAGGAAGAACTGAGACTGCATCAATCAGACGAAACATCTACTGCGTTTGCTGCTGTGAAATTCCAGGATAAGCAGAACACTTCGACTTTTGATGAATGCAATACCAAACTCAAGAGCAAACAAAGCGTCACCTGTTTTTACTGCAGAAAAAGGGGCCACGTGAAGAATGCAGGGAGAGAATCAACAAATATGACGGAAATAATTAAGATGGCAAAGATAACAACAGTTTTCCATCTCATCAAGGAAGAAATCAAGCTCTGAGCGCTGAAGAAAATAACATACAAGTTGCTGGTTGTGAGGATATTTGGCTAGCTGACAGTGCTGCTTCCAAGCATATGACTTATCACAAAGAGTGGTTCAGCGAGCTGAAACCACTTGATTCTGGAGTTGCTGTTCAGATTGGAGATAATTCATTCATACAAGTCGAAGGAATTGGTTCTATTAGGTTGATGGCTCTAGTTATTGGTACTAAGCAACTTCGCACGTTGGAAAATACATTGTATGTACTACAACTGGAGAAAAACTTGTTTTCGGTGGGAGCCGTCACCAATAAAGACCTCAGAGTAGTTTTCAACAAAAACAAGATCGCAGTTAGAAATGCTAGAGGTTTAGTTGTCTCTGGAATTAAGCAATCCAATCAGTGTTACAGAATGCTCTTCGAAGTTCCTCAAGTTCAACAGAGTAATTCAGCCCAAACAAACCCAGTCATACTCTGGCATGAGCGATTAGGTCACATCAATTTTCATTCACTCAAAGAAATGGCCGACAAAGGTCAAATACCTGGTATCAAGATCAATGAGGTGGATAGTTTATTCTGCAGCACTTGCCAACATGGAAAGCAAATAAGAAAACCTTCCAAACGAAATTCCCTCGTCACTGAATGGAAACCAGGAGAATACAGTACAGTACTCTGTACTCAACACATTCTATTAATTTTATGACTCGTCGATTAATTTTATAAAGATTCATTGATTGAGGTACAAAATTGGCAAAGTTGTGGCCAAAAAAAACACAAAATGATACTTTTTTAATTCATAACCTCCCACCAAATCATCTTATGAACTCGAATTTTTGAGGAACTTGAACAAAAATTACTGAAATTTGTTGACCTGTTGTCTGATTGAGTGGGACATTTTTTGACACCAGGAACATATTTTTCTTAGCGGGGTGGGAGGGGGTGGAATGAATTTGGTATCACACTAAGTAGCATCACATCAAAGAAAAGATTCCAACCTTGTTAGAACTCAAAGATTCATCTATTTCCGATTAAACGCCACCGAGTTATGGCACTCTGAATTTTTGCCATTTTTGGTGCAATTTCAAGTGGTGCGTTTTTTCACTCGAATGTAGATTATCATAACTGATGAGCGATTTTCTCTGAAATTATTAATTCAATTGATGTTACGCGATACTAGACTACGTTGAAAGATCATATGACGCATCACGAACTAAAAAATATGAAGTTATTGAAGTTGAAAGTTGAAATTACAGTTTTTAGGCCTCAAAAAAATGGTTCTTTTCGCCAATATATCTGTCGGAAAGTGGATGTGGCAACTGACATGCATTAAATTCTTTGTGTTTGAATGTAATAATGTCTCCTAAGTGTCGATCATCCCGTTATTGTAGAACAGTGTCAAGGAACCTCTCAAAAATTGAGGAAAAACTTCAAAAAACACGTTTTGGGCCTGATGCACCTCTAAATATTAGCCGATTTGTTTCAAATTTGAGGGACCTGAATGAATTTGAACGGGGAATGATATACTTAATTTTTTTGGCACAGCCTAATATATGCATATATATGCATATATATATATATATATATATATATATATATATATATATATATATATATATATATACATATATATATATATATATATATATATATATATATATATATATATATATATTCATCCTACTACTTTCCGAGCGTCCGTACATTGACGGATTGCTATCTTCCAAGCGTCCGGTTCCTACAGAGCGTCCGTATACGGACGCTTGGAAGTTTCCCCGTAGTAAATCATTCATACTTGTTCGCTGAACCCTTCGGCAAAAATTTGTCTGGACGCTCAGATGCTAGTGCAACCTGTCGTTTCGTGTATTAAAAGTATACTGATAGTACAACGTGTCTGCCGTCAGAGGCGTTCGCTACAATTCTTGTGTATTAGTCAGGTGTATGCAATACTTTCAGCCTGTCGATTTGTAGGCGTCCTCGACGTCGAGGAGAAATGACAACGCCGTATTCTGCTAGTTATTCCGCATTATTCTTGCATTTCAAACTGAGCGTAAGCAGTTGTTTTGATTGAGCAAGTTTATATAGGAATTCCAGTATCTGACTATGGTTATTACTAGATTATTTATTACTTAACTGGGAAGTAGCGTACATTACAGTAATTATAAAAAACGTTATTCCGATATCCATACTTAATAATTGATCGCACTTATGGTTAGCACCAAACTTATCATGTAGGCGGCACCACAAATTGATGCGCTCTCTTCCACTTTACGCATTGATTGTTATCACAAAGATGGGTATTGACAAATATCTGATCTTTGAGATATCTCGAATAAGATTTATTACATCCATGGAATCTGTATATTACGCTCATTCTTTGTTCTTTACAATTGTATGGTTTTTATTTTAGTAGATTTTTATTGTAATGTATTGTTGGACTTCTAAAGAGAATCATCCTGACAGCGGAAACTCTTGAGGAATTCTGAAATGTCGATACTTAGAGCTGGTGTTTTTTCGAGAATAAACATATCGAACAGTTGAATCAAGTTGTTCACTAGCCGCATTAACAATAATTTTATATTGAATAGATAAACGCTTTTTTTTCCGGAATCCGCATTCTCAATATAAAAGACAAGTTTTAACTGAACCAAAATAATTACACACCCACCATATGATTTTTATTATTTGTAACGAATTGGCGAGGCGGCGCGCGGCGTGTTGGGTAAGATAAGGGTGTACGTAGGGGTCAATAAACTTTGAGGTAATATCAATTCATCGTTATTCCCAACGACATTAATTTTGTGTCGTCTCATTATCGCAATTAAGAGATAATTTTACATAATATGTTTTCGTGTATTGCTGAAAAACCAAATGATAAATTCCGTAAAAGTAAACTTCTCTGCAACTTGAAGGTGTTCGATGATCGGCGAGTCTGTAAATATGGGTTCAGATAAATGATAATTGGATCATTTGGTTGAGATTATAAGTTTTGATTACCTTAGCAGCGTTATTTTTCTTTAGAGTTTTAATCGAAAAAAAGAGTTGCGACATCTATATGGTGAATCAAGCTAATTAAACTTTTGTTGTAGAGTCTATTGAATTAAATTCGATCCCCAAATTTTTTTAGTTTAAGCCGGTGAGAGCTAGGTTGATTTCTATCTTTAAATTATTAATATTATTGCATTTTACTATGAAAGAACATAATATTAGATTGGTCAAAATGTATAGATGGAGTAATATGTTATTATGTCCGATTCGCATAGTAGATTTAGAATCTGTAAGTGAATTTATCTATAAATGATATTTAAAGATTTAATTTCAATATTAATTTCTAGATTAATTTTAATTGTTTGTGTTCTAGAGTTGCTTTTTTTACTTTAGAACTATTATCGATAGAACAAGTTGTTCCATATCAAGCTAGTTAAATAGTTTATTATATTTCGTCAGTTATTAATAAATTTTTAATATTACTTTATATATTGCCTTCACTCTCATTTATACATTCCAACCGATTCCTACAACAAATCTACTGTATGCCTTTCTCCATTTTATTGAAACTGTTGTGAATCAGGACAGCAGCTGTAATTCTGAAAAACAAAAATGTCCCGAGTAGGAAATTCCCCAGTTATCCAAAAAACGGTTATTCGGGGAGCTTATCGTGTGCCCGTTTCCTTTCCTCCATCCAGATAATAATAATGAGGCCCATAGGACTTGAATCATTACTGATTATGTTTTCTTTCATGCGAAAGGTGATCCATATCTAGATGTCTATATAGTATATCCGAAATTTCATATGCCAAACTAAAGAATAAGAAAAATGCATATCAAATCAAGTCCGGAAATGTTTCAATAAAGAGCTACGGAGCTTTAAAGGTGAAGACTGAAAGATGTTTTTCGTTTTATGACTCAGGAACCATAACATGCCAAGCTTTCAATTTTGGTAATTTGGCTTTAGTAATTATCGATGCAAAATTTTTTATATGGTAGGTACCGGTCGACGAAGCTTCTTAACGAAAGCGACGGTACGGGGAACTTGCAATACATTTGCTGCTCTATTTTGGATCGCATCAGTTTTATTTTATTTTAAAACTAATTATAGGTTTTCGAGAAAATTTTGCTTCAAAAAAGTATTCTTACATTTTTTTTTCAGAAACAACATTTCCATGGAAAATCTATTTGAAAATAGTGGAAATGGACCTTTTATAATTCCTCCTCACTTAAATGGTGAAACATATTTCAATTTATTGGAGAACGACCTTACAGATCTAATAGTTAATGTACTATATGCAAATAGATCAGTAAGTTGGTTTATGCATGATGGAGCACCTCCTCATTTTATTTAGATTTACCCTCAAAAGAGGATAATGTCGTACTAGAGCAATACGAAATAATTCGGAATAAGGAAGGCTTATTTGAGAGAGATCATCCATGAGGAATCGACTAGAAAGGCGGACATTTCCAGCACATGCTATATTTATTAATTTTTGCCATTTAATCATGAATCGAGTTATATGGCATAAAGTATTTTCTCGTGTAGCGGCCGAATGATAAATGCAATCCACTTAAAATTTGGACTATAAACAAGGAACTATCATACTCATCCAATTGAAATACTGTCAAGTACTTAGGACCTTTCAGCTACCAAGTAGTCATCATCAGAGTAAACAGAACTGTATTGTTAGTGGATAAGAGCGATTATTTCTCATTTATAGTGTTATACGAGTAGTGTGAACTCTTTCATAGCTTATCAGAAATTTCAACACAAATTATGGAATGATGCTCGAAACTTACTGGCTTAAAAGTTCAAAGAGGTACGACCGTTTTTGAGTTATTGAGTAGTACGGATTGTTGAAATACTCGACACTTTTCGCTCTGTTTCGCGCGTCATTTGGAGCGCTAATCATCTGGCCGATTGCCATTCACTGCCGATTACACCAGCAGGTGCTGCACCGTCAATAGTCCAAGCATTTAAGGAGGAAAATCGACGATTTTTGTCCGAATTTCTGCGAGGTCTAATTTTGGTCTATTCTATGTATTTTGACACGCTGAAAACGATGGGGTAGTTTAAATTTGCATTAACTCTGTGCTCAAAAAGCTATGGCTATTTTTTGGAAGCAGACGAAATACTCAAGTTCTCGATCTAAAACCAAATTGATTTGAAAGATTTTATTATTCTGCACTCATTATCCAAAATTCAATCATTTTGGTTCAAAGACATTTGAAAATTTTGGACAGCTTAAAAATTCAAATCTTCCTGGGTTAGACATTTTTTACGAAATTCAAATTCTACTTTCTTTAAGAGATTTTCATAGCGACTATTTTAAGTCCAAGCAGATCGATTTGAGTCGAGTAGAAATGAAGCTATACTAATAAATGTGTTTGGACCTCTAAAGGGCCCAATATTGGGTCTATCAACAAAGTCTTAGAGCAAACTACAGAAAAATACATCGGCTATTCAGGTATGGAACAGCGTACGGGAAATCGTTCACAATTTCAAGTTATAACGAATTTCATCATAAAAACTAGCGCGGAATTTCATTTAGCGGCAATGAACGAGGGCCGGCCGGTACAATAGATTCCTCGCGCGAAATAATACTTTTTTGAATGTTTTATAATGCACCTGAATGCTTAAAATCATTTTGTGTGAATGTGTGAGTGTATGTAGATTAATAAATAATTAGTTTTTTTCACATTTATATATTTTTTCTTTTACATTTCATATTTATTGAAAAATTATCTATACAGGTATGTCTTATTATTCACAAATAACCTAAGTTTTCGTTATCACTGTCAGCATATATTGCTAATGATGTAATATGATCATTATTGATATACGGATCATCGTGTTCCGCTTCATCATCTAAGTGTGATAAAATTTGATCGTCGCAATTGTCATTGATAACATCATTGGTATCATCTTCATCATCGTGTTTATTTCCATCCATACACTTATCAAAATCATCATAATCTAATATACTGATTTCTGGCTCGGGGCAATTAGAACATACTTTACCTTCACAATGCTTATATAATGAGCTACAAGGTAGTCCTAATTTTAAGCACCAAACCTGAACTTGGTAATAATCCTAAAAATATGTTGCTTTGCAGCATCATCATATTTTCATATGGTTACCTTGTGATGCCTTGGCATAATGTAATCGTTCGCTGGCATGAAAAATTGGGAGCTTTTTGTTTAACACATTTATTAGCAAATTACAATTCCCGATCTTCCATACTCGACATAAGATTTCAACAAGGTAGCCATATGAAAATACGATAATGCTGCAAAGCAACATATTGTTAGTTCGGTAATCAAACCATTGATCCAACGAAATGGGGTTGGAGGAATAGTCCGAATGGACTTACTCCTATACAAACAATAAAAATGCACGTCCCGATGAATTGATCGAAATATTCCCTAGTGATTGTAAATAAAATTGTACTGGTAAATGTTCGTGAAAAATTCAGGCTTACCTTGTAGCTCATTTGTAAGCATTGTGAAGGTGAAGAATGTTCTAATTACCCCGAGTCAGAAATCAGTATATCAGATGATGATGATTTTGATATGTAACACCCTATAATGACATCATGTCACGCTCACATACACACCACACGTTTACATACACTCACATTCACACAAAACGATTATAAGCATTCAGGTGCATTTTAAAGCATTTAAAAAAGTGCAGTTTCTCGCGCGGAATCTATTGTACCGAACCTCGTTTATTGCCGCTAAATGAAATTCCGCGCTAGTTTTTCATGATGAAATTCGTTATAACTTAGAATTGTGAACGAATTTCCGTACGTTGTTTCAAATCTGAAAAGCCGATGTATTTCTCTGTTTGCTCTAAGACTTTGTCCATAGGCTGGTAATGAGAACAATCTTTTCAATCATTTCCAGGAATATTATTAGTTTTGCTGAATTAAACACAACCGATTAGTCAGAGAATATCTTTGCAAAGAAATATTGAAATTTCTATCCTGTTCGAATAATAAACTATAAAAGAGTTACTGTGGATAGCACTAGGAATAAGGAATAATTATAGTGAATAAGGGTGATTATTTTAACGAAATAATAAATATAACTACTTTGTTATACTATCATTGATATTTAATATAGCCGTTAGTATAGTTTCAACACTAAACGTGTCATCTTCAGACGAAAACGAAGGTATGAATTTACAAGTACTATATCTACTATATATAGGTTAAAGAAGGAATACAAACAAATTAAAACCAATAATTATACCTAACACCGATATTTTGGTATCCTTTGATGTTTCTAATATGTTTTCAAATATCCCTCCCATTGAATGTCGACATTTAATCAAAAATATCTTAGAAAAGTCACATATTAATCCTTAGATAAAATCAGAAATAGAACAGATTTATGCCTCGGTCAAAAGTACTGTCAGTTTAATAACAAATTTTATACCCAAAATAACGGATTAGCTATCGGTTCTCCATTAAGTCCACTTCTCGCAGATATTTTTATTTCTCACAAAGAAGATACTGTAATGAGTTCTGCCATAACAAAAAACATATTCAATTTTGGTACAGATACCTAGACAATATTTTAGCAATCTTTAAAGGTACATCTATACAGTTAGATGCTTTCTTATCATTCATCAATAATATTTATCCCAACATAAAATTCACATTAGAGACAGAAAAGGATCACAAAATAAATTTCTTAAACTTAACATTATTACATCATAATAATAGCATCTCATTCGACATTTACAGAAAACCTACTTTCACAGATACCGTAATTTGTACCTCTTTACATAGCCCCTATAGTCATAAACTAGCTGCTTTTCATTCAATGATACATAGAGCGTTTTCCCTTCCCTTATCACAAGAAAATCTTAGTAAAGAATTGGATACAATTAAAGTTATTGCTACAAATAACGGTTGCGTTCCTCAAGTAATTTCTGAATTAATAAATAGAAAAGACAAAATTAATTTACAATAGCACTTATCCCTTTATGAAAGACAAAGATAACTCATTAAAATATGTTTCTTTAACTTATTTTGGTCCTATAAGCGAAGAAATGGCAAACATTTTATCCCATCATAACCTGACCATCAGCTTTAAACCCCCAAACAAATTATCTCATATTCTGTTCAATGCGAAAGATAAAATTGACAAATTCAAAAGGCCCGGAGTTTATAAACTAACTTGTTCAGAGTGTGATAGATTTTACATAGGTAGATCTTGCCGTAACATAGCAGTTAGATATAAAGGACATTTTCGTTCCTTTAAAAATAATAAAACCGATTCTTCTTTTGCAAATCATATTTTAGAAACAGGCCATACCTTTCCTATTTTGAATAATGTCCAAATTTTACATAGTCAGGATAAAATTTCAAAACTAAATATATTAGAGTCAATTTGAATTTTCAAAGCAATGAAGATGTATGATAATAAGATCCTAAACGATCAACTAGATTTATATTACAGTAATCTCTTCAATGTATTAATAACCTGATTTTCGTATTTGAAGTCCGTTAGTAAACATACCCGCACGACTAAGGTTCTCTAGGAACTACCTAATCACGTAACCCCTCTCTGGTTTTTCCTAGAACTATTTCCTATAGCCATAAAATTTGTTTGTATTCCTTCTTTAACCTATACAGGGTGAGTCAGTTTTTTGTAGACAAACTGCAACAGGAGATAAAACAAGTGTTTTTAAGAAGATTTCGAGATACAGTGTGTTGAAATTGAAAAAAAAAATTCGTTTTTTGCGAATATCTCCGGAACCGTTTATCGTACAAAAAACAGCTTTCGTAAGCATTTTCTACTCATAGTAAGCTATGTTCTGTGAGATAAAAAAGAATTGTTTACTCTTAATTGGTGAAGATTTTGAAGGGGTAGTGGGTGTTTTTCTCCCTAACTTCTGCGCCACTGGAAAAAGTACGGTTTTGAGACAACCATTTGAACCGCCAATGTTTTTACACAAAAAAGGTACTCCTAGTTATAAGCTTTAAAGTTGACCGTTTTCGAGAAAAAATCATTTTTATGTTGAAAAACATGGTCAATTCTTACTAATTAGACGAAATTTATTCAAACAAGTAGAACAAGTAACAAAATCAAAGGATTGACCATGTTTTTCAACATAAAATTTAATCTTTCTCGAAAACGGTCAACTTTAGAGCTTATGACCAGGAGTACCTTTCTTGTGTAAAAACATTGGCGGTTCTAACGGTTGTCTCAAAACCGTTTTTTTTTCAGTGGCGTAGAAGTTGGGGAGAAAAACACCCACTACCCCTTCAAAATCTTAACCAATTATGAGTAAAAAAAAAATTTTCATCACACAGAACATAGCTTACTATGAGTAGAAAATGCTTACAAAAGCTGTTTTCTGTTCGATAAACGGTTCCTGAGATATTCGCAAAAAACGAAATTTTTTTTCAATTTAAACACCCTGTATCTCGAAAACGAAGCCTTCTACGACATATGTTTAAGGAACTTTTCTTCTTAAAAATACTTGTTCTATCTCCTGTTGCAGTTTGGCTACAAAAAACTGAAGTGTTGAAACTATAGTAACGACTATATTAAATATCAGTGATAGTATAACAAAATAGTTTTATTTATTATTTCCTTAAAATGATAAACTATCACGAAGTAACGGCTTCCACAATTGAATTTTTGAAGGGTGATTATTTCTTATTCATATTGCTTATTGACGATAGTCCATAACAACAAGGTTGAGAAAATTCTCAACCAACCAGATAATCCAATTCTACAACATGAGGTCAGTTAATAACAACATATCTTATGTGAAACGTACTTCTCCAATCAACTCAACTGTAGAATTTTGTTTCGGACTTTTAATCGCCGATTATGAAAGTCTTCATGAATTAAAAACAGAATATCGTGACGTATTTTTTAATTTTCATTACTTTTGACTCGTCAAATCCTTCCTATGAATTCAGCTACCTTAAATAAGATTGCTGGGCGCTCAGAAATGTGCAGAATGAAAGCCACTAGACGCATACTTTCCGATATTTAGACATTTAGAAATGTTTTGGATGCTTTGAAATCGGTAGATTGTGAATGTTATTCAGCTTTAGCGGTAGAAACATGTGGTGAACGCTCAGAGTAGGAGATGGGAAAGATGTTTGTATATATATAGTACTTTCAGGCCGTCGATTTGTGGGCGTCCCAAAACGCCGGTTCTCGAAAATTCTTCAGTATTTTTTACATTTTACGTTATACCAGTTAAAGTTATTCAGTCAATCGTAGACAGATGCTTTGAATGTTGTGAGTAACCACAGTCTGATGCTGTTGAGTTCTATAGAAAAAAGTGATTTATTTATTTACATATTCCTTGACCCAACTCCTGTATATAACAAGAAAAAATTATTATTTCATTTGTTTAAATTTGTCATTACCTGTAGATTGAATAAATGTATTCAGTATCCTCTTTCAAGCTAAAAAATGTTCGCAATCGTTTCATAAATGTATATTCGAAATTCCTTTTAACGCTAAAAGATGATCTTGGATACGGATTTCTGAAACTGCTCTTCAAATCAATTTTAAAAAAGATTTTATATCTCAAAAGAGGTTGTTAAGAAGTTAATACCTTTTACCTATGTGGACAATTTTTTACTTATGTGGACAACTACTGCCGTTGGGTTATAGAAAGATTATTATTCAGATATATATTTTTCTGTCTATTTCTTATATAGTTATTCATTTTTCTGTCTATACAGAATAAGAGAAGGTTTCGTTTGTTTTTAAGTTTGATTATGTTGAATGAAGTGCGTTTTTAGTTAAGGAATTTTTCATTCTCATTGCCTTTAAATTTTATTAAAAATTTATGTATTATCACCTCAATTCCCATAGAAAATTTCGTTTGGTTAGAAAAATACGCAATTACAAGTTAAGTAATAAATTTATCTCTACATTTTCTTATAAAAAATACATTACATATTGGATATTTTCAATTTTGACTTTTAAATATAACTGAAATGTTTATCAGTTATTCAAGAAAGAATATGATACGCAATGTAAATTTTGGGACTGTTATAGAGGACCAACAAAACAGATTTATTCAACAACGGTCCGAAAGGATTAGCATTATCTTTTGATTTGTAGAATCCTTCATATCGATTATAAGACTTCTGAATTGGCAACATCGCTGGACGCTTAGAAATGTGGTGTATGAAAGCAAACTATACACCGGGGACGCTGAGTACCCGAAATTTGAAAGCTTTACTGTATATTTTGGACGCTCAGGAGCGGCTTTATGAACGGACGCTCTGAAATCAGTAGAATGCAAATTTCAAAAATTGTTTCCTATTATATGAAGGCTATGAACTTATTACGACCTCTACTGTTCAAAGATGGAATATATTCATACGTTATAGTAGGGATTGCATGAGAAATACGCAGTGGACGCTCAGAGTAGGAATAGTGAAAGGACGCCCTGGAGATAGCGGGATGTAAATATATATATATATATATATATATATATATATATATATATATATATAACTTAAGAGATATAGAATTAAATTTTCTGAATTATGAAGATAACTTAGATAATTTAATTCTATATCTCTTAAGTTACATACACGATAGTGGCCAATTAGGCAAAGAAACTTTAAACTTGTTATATATATATATATATATATATATATATATATATATATATATATATATATATATATATATATACATATATATATATATATATTCTTTTGTTGATATTCTTGAACCATTTGTAATATTTGTATGTTTTCTTGGTATATTGGTTCGTATATATACTGATAATGAAATAAAAATTCTGTTTTGACGTTTCGACATTGTCGAAACGTCAAAACAGAATTTTTATTTCATCATCAGTATATATACGAACCTATATACCAAGAAAACATACAAATATATATATATATATATATATATTCTTTTATTGATATTCTTGAACCATTTGTAATATTTGTATGCTTTCTTGGTATATTGGTTCGTATATATACTGAAAATAAAATGAAATAAAAATTCTTTTTGACGTTTCGACAATGATAAAGGCAATAAACATTGTCGAAACGTCAAAAAGAATTTTTATTTCATTTTATTTTCAGTATATATACGAACCAATATACCAAGAAAGCATACAAATATATATATATATATATATAACTTAAGAGATATAGAATTAAATTTCCTGAATTATGAAAATAACTTAGATAATTTAACATAGGATTATAAAGATGAATAAACGTAAAAGATTGAACCATAGGCGGGATTCGAACCCACATTTCTGGATTTCTAGTCCAGGGTGTTTACCAATTACACCACTTCGGTCCTGTTAGATTTTTATATTTTTGTAAATATAAACCTCTGAAAGGATAGTAGATCATTGATGAACACAATGCGATTCGATGCCCTACCATAGATCAACTAGTCACGCACATTCATCTGAAGTTCAGTCGTTTTTTGAAGTAAGGATTGTAGGTTAGTACTGCTATGGTTGGCAGTTACTTGACAGTTCTTATTCAAATGACAGCATCCCGGTTCTTATATATTTCAATAGAACTGACTGAGAATTGTTCTGGTTAATTATAAACAAGTTTAAAGTTTCTTTGCCTAATTGGCCACTATCGTGTATGTAACTTAAGAGATATAGAATTAAATTTCCTGAATTATGAAGATAACTTAGATAATTTAACATAGGATTATAAAGATGAATAAACGTAAAAGATTGAACCATAGGCGGGATTCGAACCCACATTTCTGGATTTCTAGTCCAGGGTGTTTACCAATTACACCACTTCGGTCCTGTTAGATTTTTATATTTTTGTAAATATAAACCTCTGAAAGGATAGTAGATCATTGATGAACACAATGCGATTCGATGCCCTACCATAGATCAACTAGTCACGCACATTCATCTGAAGTTCAGTCGTTTTTTGAAGTAAGGATTGTAGGTTAGTACTGCTATGGTTGGCAGTTACTTGACAGTTCTTATTCAAATGACAGCATCCCGGTTCTTATATATTTCAATAGAACTGACTGAGAATTGTTCTGTCATTTGAATAAGAACTGTCAAGTAACTGCCAGCCACAGCAGTACTAACCTACAATCCTTACTTCAAAAAACGACTGAACTTCAGATGAATGTGCGTGACTAGTTGATCTATGGTAGGGCATCGAATCGCATTGTGTTCATCAATGATCTACTATCCTTTCAGAGGTTTATATTTACAAAAATATGAAAATCTAACAGGACCGAAGTGGTGTAATTGGTAAACACCCTGGACTAGAAATCCAGAAATGTGGGTTCGAATCCCGCCTATGGATCAATTTTTTACGTTTATTCATCTTTATAATCCTATGTTAAATTATCTAAGTTAACTTCATAATTCAGGAAATTTAATTCTATATCTTTTAAGTTACATACACGATAGTGGCCAATTAGGCAAAGAAACTTTAAACTTGTTTATATATATATATATATATATATATATTTATTGGATCGGTTGTGTGTGAAAGAGTAATGTATGGCTAATTACAATTTGAAATGGATTGAATTTGATTAAATACAAGATATTTTAAGATTTTACAATTATAAATATCTTGTATTTAATCAAATTCAATCTATTTCAAATTGTAATTAGCCATACATTACTCTTTCACACACAACCGATCCAATGTTTTCTGCAGTTTTAATTGGATCTTAAAACACAAGTCGGCTGCAGACGCATTTCATTAATCGAAATCATCTATTCTTTTCTAAATTACATGGAAACACTAATTCACATTTTGATAAAGACAATAAACATTGTCGAAACGTCAAACAGAATTTTATTTCATTTTCAGTATATATACGAACCAATATACCAAGAAAACATACAAATATTACAAATGGTTCAAGAATGTCAATAAAAGAATATATATATATATATATACATATATATATATATATATATATATATATATATATATATATATATATATATATATATATATATATATATATATATATATATATATATATATATATATATATATATATATATATATATATATATATATATATATATATATATATATACTTTTTTTTTTTTTTTTACATTCAAACCTGGTCGGGGCTGCTGCGAGCTCCGACGACATCGCAGCAGTCGCGCCAGAAAAACCTAAAAGGCGGTTAACCGAAGCTACTCCTCCCCACCGGTCGGTAAGTAGCTTCAGGTTCCTAAATCGTGTGCCCTAAGTATTCTAATTGAACCCAGAATGACTGCCTTTTGCATCCGGTCTATCAAGATCTGCGCCGAGTTCCTACAGGCCGGAATGATCTTCAAGTTTGAACGCAGCGAAGACCGAATTCCGCCCAAAACACCGATGATCAGAACCACTAATACGACCTTGTGGCCTGGGTATAGCGTGCGGAGCTCGAACAGGAGATCTTGATATTTTGTCCATTTTTCCTCCTCTTTCAAGACTATGTTCTTCTCTGCCGGAGCGGAGAATTCGATGACATACATAGTCTTGATTAGTTTATCGAGGAGGACAACGTCAGGCCTATTTGCTTGTATGGACCTGACGGTCGGAAACGGATAATTCCAGAAGATCTGGCATTTTTCGTTTCCGACAACGGACTCAATATCTCCTGGCATGTAAGGCAGCACCGGCTCTTGGTCTATTCCGTACGAGTGCCTTAGATGGTAATACAGCACCCGTAGGGCCGCATTATGGCGATGGGTGTACGCCGAGGCCGCTTTTGCCGGACATGCCGACAGAAGGTGGAAAAGCGTCTCAGGCACCTTTCGACAGGCCCTGCAGCTGACATCAGGGACCTGCACACCCATCACATTGCGGCGATAGACCAAGGTGTTAATTACGCCATCTTGGCAAGCTGCGGTAAATCCCTCAGTCTCGGATGTAAGCCCGGCTGACCTTAGGTAGCCGAAGGTCAGCCTAGTTGACAAGCCGAGCGTTTCGATGTTTCGATAGAAAACACCGTGTATCGGCTTGTCAACATGCCGCCTGAGCGTAAGATCTTGCTCCGCGGCATTTATCTGGGCTTTCAGGCGAGAAGGTAGGAGCTCGAGGTTGCCCTCTAGTCGGCCTTCTCGACTGATCTGAAATTCGAGACCAAGTTCTTCCGCAGCTTTTTGTGCTGCCTTAACGATAAATGCCCCCACTCCGGCCAATTCGTGACTTTTAACAAGGCACAGGAGGGGGTCCGAGCTCCTAAGAACTTTACAAGCTATACTCAGAACCACACTTCGATGCAGACCCTCCAGACTGAGGAGTCCCCTACCTCCCCGATGACGTGGGAGATAAATACGGGAAACGGACGATCTTGGATGCAAACTGTGATGGATATGCATCATTTTCCGGGTGTCTTTATCGAGTCTATGCAGCTCATCGACCGTCCATTTCACCACTCCAAAAGAGTGGAGCAGGACTGGAACGGCAAGCATATTTGTTGCAGACACCTTGTTCCCACTCGAAAGTTCGGAAGACCAAATCTTTCGAACAAGGTTTCTGTATTTGCCACCACCTTTACCTGGGAAGCGTCATAATTAGGACGCTGTTCAATTCCCAGGTATCGATAGGTCTCTCCAGCATCGAGGTGTTTAAAGATGCTTCCGTCGGCAAGCTGCATATTCTCGTACACTTCCGGAGATCGTCCTCTCCTCAAATGGAACACTGCGCATTTGTCCAATCCCAACTCCATGCCTACGGCTCGTGTATATTCCTGAACCACATTGAGAGATTGATGGAGGTTCTTCTCCCCAGAGGCATAAAGTTTCAAATCATCCACGTAAAATAAATGGGTGATCTGATGCCTCCGGTCGTTCGGTGGTCCAGAGTAATATCCATGAGTCCGTCTTAAAGCAATGGAGAGTGGCAGCAGTGAGATATTGAACAAGAGGGGACTCAAGGAGTCTCCTTGGAAAACTCCCCTCTTGAATGTTACCAACTCTGTCAAGACTCGTCGTGTGCCTGATGTGATGGCAAAACGGGTCTTCCAGAGTGGCAACAGATGTTCTATGCATCTCACTAGTGGGGTAGGTACCGCAAGGCATTGGAGCAAGTATAATAATAGCTCATGTGATGTTGAATCAAATGCCTTGCGGTAGTCAATCCAGGCCATGGAAAGGTTGCGCTTGTAAAGTATAGAGTCCTGAGTGATAGATCTATCTATCACCAGGTTCTCCCGGCAACCCTTCATCCCTTTCTTTGCCCCACGCTGCTCGCTGATGTTATTAACTACCGGACCGATCGATTTCAACAACCTAGCATACAAGATACGTGTAAATAACTTGTAGCAGGTGTTGAGACAAGTGATCGGTCGGTAGTTCTTGGGATCAGACAAGTCTCCACTCTTTGGAAGTAGCACAGTGTACCCCTCGACAGCCCAGCTTGGAATATGCCGCTCCTCTTTGACCCATGAGTCAAATACTCTGGCCAGACGGCGGTGAGTGGAAGGAAATTTCTTCCACCACCATATGTTAATGCCGTCAGGGCCGGGAGCAGCATAGTTTTTGGTACCGACAAGAGCTTGTCGGACCTCATCCTCGCTGACTGCCTCGCACACTTCTGTTTGCGGAACTTGACGTTCAGCGCAAAACATTTGGAAGTGTGCTAGGGCTGGAGTGTCTAGGTGAATTGGACGCGGTGACTCATACACTCCTTTCCAGAACTGCTCAACCTCCTCCACAGTCGGTGGAGCAACAATTGTGGGTGGTGGAGATTCAAAAAGCCGAGACGGGCTATCGCAAAATAAGGAATTCTCCCTGATGCGTCTAACCCGTCTGGCCAGATTTCTCCTTACCACGCCCAGGACTCGAATCCTATCCGCACAATGTTGCTTGATGGTCTGCAACACTGTACGTTTTAGTGTGTGATGGTGGCGGCGCAGTTGAGCGGCTATACGCCTAATTTTTGGCGTGAAAGCCCTGCCGCTAGAAATAAAATCCATCACACACTGGATCCGAGACGCTTGCTGCCTCGCCGCAAGCGAGGTTGATATTCTTGAACCATTTGTAATATTTGTATGTTTTCTTGGTATATTGGTTCGTATATATACTGATAATGAAATAAAAATTCTGTTTTGACGTTTCGACAACGTTTTTTGCCTTTATCAAAATTGTTAATTGAAATTAGTGTTTCCATGTAATTTAGAAAAGAATAGATGATTTCGATTAATGAAATGCGTCCGCAGCCGACTTGTGTTTTAAGATCCAATTAAAACTGCAGAAAACATTGGATCGGTTGTGTGTGAAAGAGTAATGTATGGCTAACTACAATTTGAAATAGATTGAATTTGATTAAATACAAGACATTCCAATATTGTACAATTATAAATATCTATGAATTATTGTATGAATTAGTTACTCTATGATGAGTATTTCTATCATAATATTCAAGTTTAAGATAATTCTATGGAATTTAACCTCAAAATTGTTATTCTATAGTGTCATAGTTAAATAATACTTCATCTTTTTCAGGTTGAATTTTAAATAGACAATGGAAAGTGGCACTTCAAATTAATAAAATTTTGTTAAGTTTGAATTAGATTATTGTACAGTTTCGAAAGATTGGAATCTATTTTGTCATTTACACAATTGTTCTTTTTAATTTGAATAGATTCTAATATCAAACGTTTGTTTGACTAAGTTCTCCTGAACTGAGAACTATATCTATTACAAAAACAAAAGAAACTTTAATAAGAAATGGTTATCCCATTGATTTAGTAAATTCGATAACTAAAGACAAAATTCATAAATTTTATAACTCATTTGGTGGAATCAATACCAATAATGAGAAAACTAATGATAGGCATTACATATCACTACCATATATCGGTGGACTTTCAGAGAAAATTTGTAATATAGTGAAACCTTATGACCTACATATATGTCATAAGAGTTATTTAAATCAGAAAAGTCTCTTTACAAAATTGAAAAGCAGCGTACCTTTCAAAAAAATAACCCATACTGTTTATTCCATCCCTTGCAAAGATTGCGAAAAGGTATATATTGGCCAATCTTCACAATACCTCGAAAAAAGATTAAATGGCCACAAATATACCAAAAATTCATCAACTGCGCTCAATAAACATGTGAAAGACACTAACCATACTTTCGACTACAACAATACAAAAACTTTAAATATTGAAACAAACGACAACAAACGTTTGATATTAGAATCTATTCAAATTAAAAAGAACAATTGTGTAAATGACAAAATAGATTCCAATCTTTCGAAACTGTACAATAATCTAATTCAAATTTAACAAAATTTTATTAATTTGAAGTGCCACTTTCCATTGTCTATTTAAAATTCAACCTAAAAAAGATGAAGTATTATTTAACTATGACACTATAGAATAACAATTTTGAGGTTAAATTCCATAGAATTATCTTAAACTTGAATAGTTATGATAGAAATACTCATCATAGAGTAACTAATTCATACAATAATTCATAGATATTCATAATTGTACAATATTGGAATGTCTTGTATTTAATCAAATTCAATCTATTTCAAATTGTAGTTAGCCATACATTACTCTTTCACACACAACCGATCCAATGTTTTCTGCAGTTTTAATTGGATCTTAAAACACAAGTCGGCTGCAGACGCATTTCATTAATCGAAATCATCTATTCTTTTCTAAATTACATGGAAACACTAATTTCAATTAACAATTTTGATAAAGGCAATAAACGTTGTCGAAACGTCAAAACAGAATTTTTATTTCATTATCAGTATATATACGAACCAATATACCAAGAAAACATACAAATATATATATATATATATATATAGAATTAAATTTTCTGAATTATGAAGATAACTTAGATAATTTAATTCTATATCTCTCAAGTTACATACACGATAGTGGCCAATTAGGCAAAGAAACTTCAAAAAAACTTATATATATATATATATATATATATATATATATATATATATATATATATATATATATATATATATATATATATAGCTTGTCAACTAGGCTGACCTTCGGCTACCTAAGGTCAGCCGGGCTTACATCCGAGACTGAGGGATTTACCGCAGCTTGCCAAGATGGCGTAATTAACACCTTGGTCTATCGCCGCAATGTGATGGGTGTGCAGGTCCCGGATGTCAGCTACAGGGCCTGTCGAAAGGCGCCTGAGACGCTTTTCCACCTTCTGTCGGCATGTCCGGCAAAAGCGGCGTCGGCGTACACCCATCGCCATAATGCGGCCCTACGGGTGCTGTATTACCATCTAAGGCACTCGTACGGAATAGACCAAGAGCCGGTGCTGCCTTACATGCCAGGAGATATTGAGTCCGTTGTCGGAAACGAAAAATGCCAGATCTTCTGGAATTATCCGTTTCCGACCGTCAGGTCCATACAAGCAAATAGGCCTGACGTTGTCCTCCTCGATAAACTAATCAAGACTATGTGTCATCGAATTCTCCGCTCCGACAGAGAAGAACATAGTCTTGAAGGAGGAGGAAAAATGGACAAAATATCAAGATCTCCTGTTCGAGCTCCGCACGCTATACCCAGGCCACAAGGTCGTATTAGTGGTTCTGATCATCGGTGTTTTGGGCGGAATTCGATCTTCGCTGCGTTCAAACTTGAAGATCATTCCGGCCTGTAGGAACTCGGCGCAGATCTTGATAGACCGGATGCAAAAGGCAGTCATTCTGGGTTCAATTAGAATACTTAGGGCACACGATTTAGGAACCTGAAGCTACTTACCGACCGGTGGGGAGGAGTAGCTTCGGTTAACCACCTTTTTAGGTTTTTTCTGGCGCGACTGCTGCGATGTCGTCGGAGCTCGCAGCAGCCCCGACCAGGTTTGAATGTAAAAAAAAAAAAAGTATATATATATATATATACCAAGAAAACATACAAATATATATATATATATATATATATATATATATATATATTTGTATGTTTTCAACAAAAGAATATATATATATATATATATATATATATATATATATATATATATATCATGAGGCATATATATATATATGCCTCATGATGTTTTCCATTCCAGTCCAATACATTCAGATTTACTCATACTCAGCTATCCAATTTACCTGGAATGCTTTATATTTGATAAGTTCTTTTATTCTATCTACGATGAAGAGATAACCTTCTTCATCCAAATATCCTATGTCCCCGGTATGTAAATATCCTTCTTTATCAAAACCGTTATCCGGCGTGTCCGATTCGTATCCTTTGTATCCTTTCATTACTCCGGCGCTCAAGACACAGATCTCTCCAATTTTATTGGCAGGCAGTTCTCTTCCTGTTCCAGTATCTTTAATGATAATTCTACAACCAGGTATAGCTTTACCTACACTTCCGTCTGATGAAATACTTCGTGGTGTTATGGTTCCTGTTCCAGTAGTTTCAGTTAGAGCGTATATTTGCCTAACAAACGACACGTGCAATCTAGAATTGAGAATATTACAAATGAAAAATGCAATTGTCACTGGTTTACGACCTATTCATAAAGTCGAGAAACTTGAAATCGTCAATGTGAAAGGAAACCATAAATTAGTTCACTGTCTAAACATCAATCTGACTAGACGAAATTTTGATTTCTGTGTTTATGATGTCTGATTACATTAATAAATACTAATAGTCATCGAATGCACTATTTCGAATAAATCGGAATATAGCATCAAATGGATGTACACAGTACATCAATAGTTAGAAATCAAAACACATAGTGGGGCCACTAATCTGACATCTTCAGCAGGTCAATACATTTCTTATTGTTCTCCTTCATACGATAACTCAGTGACCGAACTACTTACTCAGATTTCTGAATATTGATGCTGTTATATCTGTGATGCACATAAATACAAACTGTGTGGATTGTGAATATTTGTAAATTCAATTTTAAAGTTAACTCTAACTTATAAAACCTAAATACGCTAACTACCTACTATCAATTAGCAATCCATATAGTTATCTGGTGATCTTTCTGAGGAAAATTAACTGTGATCCAAAGATCACTAATTCCCCTCACTCGTAGGAACCAGAAATATAGTGCAAATGGTTAGAAACAAATTAATTCGTGAGATGATGCACTATGTCATTGCATTGAGAGTTGATTCGAATTGACCACATAATGTAGCTTACAAGGATTGATTCTAAGACATTCATCATTTATATGAATGAATCACGTACTATTATTTTAACCTCTTTTCCTTAGCACACACTTCCGGACACCGCTGCTGGTTGAATGTATGATTGTGATATAAATATACTAACTAAGGTACTTATAAAAGTATTCACGTCCGTCATATGGTTACCAAATTTTATTTGTTCGGATTTGTTCTATAAATGGAAACGTGAATAATCAAAACATGTTACAAATCGTTATTTACTCAAATCGTTACACGTGTGTCAAAAAAATTTGAGAATTAGCGATATGGTATTGTCTATTCCGCATCGGCTGTTTGTAAACACACTACGCATTCTGTAAGATAAGTATATAATCAATATTTTAATATGTAATCTATGGAATGATTATCATTATTATGACACTATTCAAATATATTTCAGTTTTTTAGTGATATGGTATTGTCTATTCCGCATCGGCTGCTTGTAAACATACTACGCATTCTGTGGGAGTAGTATATAATTAAATTTTAATATGTAATCGACGGAATGATTATCATTATTATGACAGGATTTGAATATATTGCAGTTTTTCCTAGCTCAAAGTCTGGACGAAAATATCAGAAAATTCAGAACAAGTAGCAAGAAAACAGTTTTGTTTCAGAAATCGAAAACATAGATAATGTAATGTTTTCATTGAAAAAATGGAGAAATAAATGAATATGAAATTTTGATATGACTAATTTGTATGTTTTTCGATGATCTAAAATGGGAAAAATAGGTAAAAAAGTCCTGGAGTGCCGCTGGAAAAGTTAGCTCCATTTTCTTGGGGAAAAACTGGGAATGTTCCCGGTTTTCTCATTTATTTAAATTAATTTTGAAACAAAACCTCCAATCAAAAAACACAGGAGGTCACAGTCATTCATAATTTGAATACACCTCGAATTTGTCAAAGCAGAAGTCATTGGAAGGTTATGGGCCCTAGATAAGGCCCATTTTGTGATTTTTTTACGGTTTACAAAATATATTTTTTTTTAAATAGAAAAAGATTGTAAAATATTTTGCTTGCGTGAAAACTTGGCATTTTTATTCTACTTTTCACTGGATTTTTTTTGTCGCCAAAATTTTGCGAAAACTCGTAAAATTATGATTGCACGCTGAAAATACATATTTTGACTCAAAACGAGATGCGTTTTGTAGATTTTGACAAATATTACCTTTCGACAAAATAGTCATAACTTATCTAGTGGCATTTTTTGATAAAATAAAAGTTCCTTTTATTCATTAATCTGTAAAAAAAAGTATTAGATCACATTCCAGCCATATCAAATTTTGCCGGATTCTCAGAGGATTAGGTCGACCGTGCGACTGGACTAATAGGGTAGAGGTTAATTCCAAACATCTACTTAGATTATGTTTAACTTTCACTCTATCTAGTGTGCCTTGTTTCTAAGCATGATTGGGGAAAGATGAATCTATTACATTCAGTTTAAAACATCGAAACAGTTCCTCATTATATGTTACGACTTGATCTACCAATGTAAACACTCTGAACAGGTTAATTTTTAGAATCCAGGTTTATTAAACCTATTCGTTTTATCTTTAGCATTAAACATAATAAAAATGTTATCGAAACGTAATGTAAAAACTAGGTATCTTTTAGACTCAATAAAACAATTTCAACTTTTTCCGATGATATTTTCGAAACAAGACACACTTCTCCAAATTTGGATGAAGTAAATATTTTGCATATTTAGAGTAGAGGTACGACAGCATTTCTTTCGATATCTCGATAACATTGAATTCCTAGTGTGCTCATTAAATTTTTCTAATTAGCTCATTAAGTGCACCCTATTATCCTATTCAATTATCCAGTCTCAGCAATGTATTTCCCCATATTCAAACAGAAACCCCACTTGTTACTTTTATCTTATTTTGACTGTAAATATCTTAAGATCTTCCCTGTTTATTCATTCGTTTTGAAGTTGACACATTAGTTATAGAAACTATAGCATGTTAGTGTTTCTATAATATGAGATAAAAAATAATGTGAAAATTGTTTTATCATATAAATTTTAATATCTCAAATAGCACCCATGAGTTGAATTAACTTACTCATTTATTCCATTGTTCTATTTATTATTTTAAACTCATTCAATTATTTTAATCACTTGAAAATTTAAAACGTAAATAATAATGAAAATGATGATAAATTTATTTTCATCTTTCCTTCCAACAACAAAATTCCTAATTTTGAATTAAATTACTTCTATTTTTTCTAATTGTAATCTTTGATATTATTTGAATTTCTCTCAATGAATAAATAAAAGTTTTAATTTAAAAAAATAATTTTGTCAGAACCTTAATTTTTATATTATTATTGTTTCTTATTCCATCTAATAATTTCATGGGATTATTGCGATTGAGATTCATAATTATTGGATGAATAAAAAATACTGATCATATATTGATGTTTAATTCCTCAAGGAACCCTTCTTTATTGATACCTTTTATAGTGTAATTGTTGCAACTATTAAAAATATTATCCGATCAGGTACTTTGGATGTTCGTCTTTCAGCTTGACTAAAATATTATATTTGCAGGTCATTTACTCCCAATCAAACTAGGAAATTCAGGATCTTCAGTATCTCTAAGATAAATCTAAATTTTATTAACATTATATCTTGGAGAAGTAAAATAATGTCAAGTAAAAATCATCCATTTTCATCTTGTTGATCAATTTCACGAGAATTACCTCACGGCTTAGTTCAGTTCCTTTATTGAAGAGTGCTGGCATAATTCATGAAACGTTGATATAGACAAATTTTGAGACTTCTCATCCATCCTATGATGTGATGTAATGGTAACCAGTAGGCCTTTAACATTGAAACTTGTAACATCTCTGTAATTCCGATTCCATGTAATTTTGTACCCAATAAATATTGCAAAAAGTGACTTCGAAAATTATTAAATGTAATTGGCGCGGTCGGTAGATACCTGTAATTTCTACGAACCGCCGTACAAGTTCTCCAGAATTGATCAGGAATCGAATGTTGAATACCTCCAAAATTGCGTTTGAGGCAGAAATCCTCGAAATCAGGTCTATCGGAGACCTGTAGAAGCCACTCCAGGACGATTTCCTCATAGCAAATAATGGTTAAGGTTGCCTTATCTTTAATATGAGTACAATTTGTAAATGCCCATGGATGATTTATCAGAAACTGTCTCAGCTGACATATTTTGATAATACGAATAGTTTTGATGAAACTGAAAATCAGGATTTGAACCCTATCCAGAATATCAGAACTAATGATGAGTCACCAGTGTATACTAAATCGTATCGTTATCCTTACGCACATAAGAAAGAAGTAGAAAATCCAATAAATATAATGCTTGACTAAAATATAATAAGACCGAGTTTTCCACCTTGGCGATCTCCAAAATATAGGTCGTACCCTCAAAACATGACCCCTCCTGCACTATGGCAAATTAAATGATAAGGTTATTGACGACAAGTACCCCCAACTGACTTTCAGACAAATTGGAGGAATCCCAGTATCTTACTACATTGGACCTGGCTGGTGGGTTTCACCAGATAGAAAAGGATGAGCACGGCTTCCAGAATACTACTTTCACCACTGAATATTTGAGAACGCTTTTTGGTTCAAAAAGCGCTTCAGCTCATTTCAAAGGGTGATTGATAATATTATTCGAGGAGTTCGAACTGAAAAATGCTCAGTCTACCTTGGTGATGTAATCATATTTCCAACCTCACTACGGGATACTCTAGATCGAAGAAAATGCGTATTTGAGCGACTCAGAGAGTCCAATGTTGAAATCCTACTAAACAAGTCTGAATTTTTCCGGAAGGAAGTAGCGTACCCTGGGCACACCGTAATAACAAAACTTCTGAATGTCTGAAATAGAACTTAATGAAGAATATAATGGAAAAGACTTACCATTACCGTATACCTCACGTAACATAAATGATTCTGAGCAAAATTAATTAGTTAGAAGGAGCTATTAGAAATCTTGTGGGCCACAGCATATGTCCGACCCTATTTATTTCTACACAATTTCAGAATAATCACTGATCATAAGCCCCTTCAATGGTTATTCACAGATCCTAGTTCTGAACTACAAATTGTTGGAGAGAAATCTTGCTGAGTTTAGTGCATTTAAAAAGAGAAAAATATGGAGATATAATGGATGAGGAAACTGAAGTATATTCAGTTAATGAGGTGAAATTAACATTAAATTATTGGATACTTCTCAATGAAAGCATAGATTTCACAGATAAATATGAACCTGGGTAAATCCACATGCCAAATTTCTTCCGATGTAGATGTTTCTTCTCATACGAGTGCCCAGACAGCTGAAAAAACTGGTTCCAAATGGTACAAAATTCACGTATCGCAAAACTGCAACCAGGTGATCCGTAAAGACTATTTTAATTTTATGATTGGCAAAGGAGAACCGATTTTCCAGCGTTCCTGGAAAGTGTAATTTGAACAAACGAAAGCACTTTCACGAATTGTGGAATATTCGATCTAAACAAAAACAACCTCAGACAATTTCTAACAACATAATACAGGCATTAGATTATCTCCCCGAAAGATTTTGTAACCGATGGATCGGGCGTAATGGACCAGTGAGATGGCCAGCTAGATCTCCAGATCTCAGTGTCTCGACCAGTGGCGGCTCCTCGAAGGAGGCTAAGGAGGCTCAGCCTCCTCACCAATTTATCTCAATAATCATTCTCCATTTTATTTCCTGTTTCTCTGATAATTCTTTAAATTTTACAATCAATTCCCCGTTCTCAGTAGTTATTTTTAATCTGGCAACAGTGGCCAGAGGCTAGATTCTCTATACAGGTTCGGAAATTATTTATCTTGGGTATGGTGGCTTCATGAGAGCGTAAAGAATAGTGGGGTGAATGTGCGAGTCGCAGTTAACGCCTCGGGTGGGGTAAGAGGAGGGGCGCATAGCAGTGCGTCTCTCTTGTTTATGTGGTATTATCATATCATTGCGTTCCTTGTTGCATGTGTAGATTTATGTCTATACCCCAGAAGAATTATTTCCGATACTGTATATCTCAAACGCTAAATACGTGTGGTCAACACAGTTGCCGTTTTTCCAACCAGTTCAATTCACAAATAGGGTAAAACAGCGAATATGGCAACATTCTATGGAGGCTAGCTTCTCGTACGCTCCCGACGGCAACGAGGTATAGACCTCGTTGCCCGGCGGTCGTATGAAATACGATTACTTGCCGTCGCTGCAAACTTCGACACGTGCTCTGCCAGTTGTTGTTTTTGTTTCGCGAAGCGATGTAATGTTAAGTTATAATTTATCTGTTCGGTCGATCGGTGAGCTATTAACAAAGAGTTCTTTGGTTATCAAACGTTAAACTGATTTAGTTGCTGAAAACATTAGTGATGACAGGTATGTTTCAAAATCGATGATTTGATACTGATAATTGTAAAAAATATTTATGGTTAACGGGATCTGAGGTACACAATAAATTATATTGCTGGTATTGCTTGCTATTTACATCTGATACAACTTCATGTTGAGGCCACTCGGGTTATGATGATTTGAAAAATTCAGCTCGTGGTATAGACTGACATGAAAAATCGCATGAACATATTACATCGAGTATTAAGTTTAAATAAACCGGTAAACCGAATATTGTTAAAGGAGGAAAACATATAATTTGGTAGACAAGAGACTACATTATAAACACTTTTTTTATGAAATTTTTGATACTATTAAAGGTCAAATTGAGATTCGATTTTCCGATTTACATGAATTGAAGTTTTTTGTATAACTTGGTTCTAAAATATAAATTTTTTGATAAAATAGCACTGCACAATGAATTATGCGTTATATACTCGGATAAAGATATTTTAGGCCAGTACGACATTCACGTCGATATGATAAAATATAATAGACAATGATTTGCAACAAGTTTCACCTCAGTTTTATAAACTACTTTGTTTGACAGTCACCATTCCTGTCACGTCGGCATCGGTAGAGAGATCATTTTCTACTCTCAAAAGAATTAAAACTTACATGCCAAGTACAATGGGCCAAAATCGTTTATACAATGTTAGTTTAATATTTATTGAAAAAGGTTTAGTAAAACACAAAATGATACATTTTTGATAATATTATTGATCATTTTTCGCAAACTAAAGACCGTAGAATTCCGTTAATATATAAAAAAAAGTTGACAAAATTAATAAAAAAAAACAAAATATGAAAAATTCCAAAAGAAAGAGGAAATATTAAAAATCCAAAGAAATAAAAGACAAAAAACGAACAAACAAATTTTTTTCCAAAAGAAACTCTATACCTCCACGTTGGTTCTTGCTGGGTAACAATTAATTTTGTCACTGAAGTAGCTGGTACGGTCGCTGTGCAAAGGTTATAAGGCTGTGAATAGAGCATATTTTTACAAAAACGTTTTATGTCCAGCCTCCTCTCTCAAAAATTCACGAGCCGCCACTGGTCTCGACTCATTTTTATGGGACATAATGAAAAGTTGAATTTATATGCGAGGGGAAAATCGAAATATGAAGCACCTTCAATTCAACACAATTAGGAAATTTGGAGGTCAAGAAGAAGGGAAATAAATAGCGCAGTGCATAACATACAGAGGAAAGGAGAGTTTTGTTAAGAGAATTACGGACAACATTTGGAGCATTTGTTGTGATTTATTGATTTTTATTAGTCATTATTATTGTCAATCTTTTTAAAAGCATTTTCATCAGTTCATACATAATTTTGGATTAGTTTTCAAACGGACCAAAGTCTCTTTTTGACAGTATTTGTCAAATGGAGCGTTGATCTAAAAATCAATATGTTTTTTGTATTGAAAATTTCGTTAAATGTAGTTCAATGATTGAAGTGCAACAAGATTTTCTTCGAAAGTTTCAGATTTGAGAAGCATCTACGCGAAATGTTAAAAAGAGGAGACAGGATGGTACTGTGAGGGAAAGAACATCAACTGGCAGACTTTGGCCTGCATGTAATCCTCAGAATGAAGACGAGAAAAGCAATTATTCATAGTTCGACATACCGATTTGTCTGAGTGGAGTACTCAAAGTATGTTACATAAGATGCATTTCTAACCGTACAAGATTGCTTTCGTCCAAAACTAACAAATCAAGATACGATAAATCACTTCCAATTTTCAGAAACATTCCTAGATTTGAACCGTAATATTGATATTGAACGTTGTTTGTTTATGTCGGATGAAGCTCCCTTCTGCCAGTTATGATTGTCATATTAATATAAAACTGCATATGTAAACGTTATTTCTTAGAACTTATATCATCATAATATTATATTACACTGGGTTGAAAACAGGTTTATTCAACATATTTTTAGAACAGCTCATTCTTATTCTAACATCGAAAAGAGTCACATGTATTTAAATTTCGAATTAAATAAAATAGTTCATTTTTTAAAAAAGCGTTTTTGGAAAGCCCCCACGTAATTGGCGCAGTCGGTAGGATATCACGTTGAGGGTAATTTCGAATCGACGGAAAAACCTGTTCGTTTTAACGATTAATCGACGTAACAAATTCAGACTTTCCAAAATTGCAAAAAGAGTGAAAGATAGTGTTCGTGCTAACATCGCCGTAGCTGTCCACAACTCACCACACCTCTAGTGAAGAGAACTACATCGTCCCTTCATATTGGAGAAGAAACTAGTATAGGAGGACCTGGGAGACAGACCAACATAGCTGGTTCCTATAGGCATTAGTCGTAAGGCAAGAAAACATGAAGATATCATTATTGTAAGTGCAAATCCTTTCTAATTCCCACTCCTCATTTTTGTTTGAAAATAGTTATAGCAACAAGTACATATTTCAATTAATTATACTAGCTTATGCTTACAAACGACGTAGAAGATTTAGTAGATATATTTTCAAGATTACACCTAATTGAACCAAAATATTCCAATATGGCTCTAAACATCCCTTTAATGAGATATCAAGCTGATAACATACCACCCTTTGACGGTAATCCGAAACAGCTGAGTAGATTTTTAGCCGTGAGTGAAAATTTTATCAAAAATTTCCAAAATGTACAAAACCCTGCAGATGCAATCAACGTTTGCATACTTGACACAATTTTAAGTAAATTACGAGATCGAGCAGCCGATTTAGTTTATAGTAGAAATGAAATAACTACCTGGGCAGTTACTTACAGTAACGTTCAGTGATCAGAGAAGTATCGATTGCCTGATACAAGATTTAATTTCTATAAAACCTTTGAAAAACGAAGCACCCATACAGTTTGGCATACGCATTCAAGACGCACGCAGCCTCTTATTTTCAAAATTAAATACTGAAATTATTGATCCAGCCGAAAAAGAAGTCAAAATTAAACATTACGACGAGTTCGCTCTGAAAACTTTTATTAATGGTTTACCGTACAATCTTCAACTAATTGTTAGATAACGAAATACAGATAGCATAGAAAAAGCTCTTGCTGTAGTTAAAGAAGAAGAAAATTTCATTTACTTTAAATCCGGTCAGAGTACAAACTCATTGAACAATACTTACAAACCACAAGAACGTACTTATCAATATTACCAAAACCCCAGACCCAATACATTTATAAATCCGTCTATAACCAAACCCTTTGTTAATGTTCATTAGAATATCACACCAATGCGTATAACTCCACAATTACAGAGATTTTCGTCATTCCCAAGACAAAGTTTTAATAATAGACCTTTAAACCAACCCATGTATAATCAACATAATACAGGTTCTAATAATATGACAAGACCTGCAAATGTATGGAAACAACCATGGCAACCGTATAATAGAGTTCCATCCCAAATACATCCGCAATTTTCAAACCAACGCACTAATTTTGTTCAAAATTCAAATAATGCAAACGCTCGAAATGCCCAACAATAACGCCAAGAACCGATGGATACGTCATCGAGTAATACAAGAACACAACCAAAATCAACAAACTTTGTATCCAAAGAATTATTTAATCAACAAGTGAGAAATACCGCTGAAAACTATCAGATAGAATCCGACTCTGGAATACAAACGAACTCTGTGTAAATGATCCTTGCATAAATAACCTTAGTATAAACAATGATAATATGTACCAGCTGACTTCTTATGAAGAACAATTTAATCTCCCTCACACAAATTCATATGATTATCAACTAGAACAAAGTAATTATGAACAAGACGTAAATTTTCAGATAGTACCGAATCAAATCGATCAGAGGTAATAAATGTTAATAATTACAGAATGGATTTACCATACATTCATATACCAGAAATAAATGGCTATTTCTTAATAGATACAAGAAGTTCACGATCATTGATGTGCCCAAATTTAACTAATAAACATTTCCAAAATTTCTTAACGGAAGAAAATTTCTACATTAAAACTGCTCATGGTCTATCACATCATAATAAAGTAATGAAAATCCCAGCATTCAGTACATTTAATACAAATCAATGGATCAAATTCCACATATTCAACTTTTCCGATAAATATCATGGTCTAATAGGCGCAGATATTTTAAAACAATTAGACGCTAGTATAAACTTCAGTTCAAAACAAATAATTACTCCGCATACTCGAATTCAAATGATCTATAAAGATACGGAAATACCCGATATAATAAATGAACCCGTAAATACACAATATCGTACTAAATTTAATTATTCACTTATCATACCACCTCGAATGAAATATGTTTCAAAAATACCAGTAAATATGGAAACAGGCATAGCAATTCTTGATTACACGAATCTCGGAAACGGTATCGAAATTCCAAACTCTGTGGTAAACGTCAAAGACAATTTCGCGTACACCATGATCACAAACTCAAAAGAAAACCCAGTCGAAATTACTATTTTTGAACCACTGGAAGTAGAAGCAATAAATACAGCAGAGATAAATTTTGTAGAAAAAATGGAAGTAGATGAATGCCCTTTAAGCATCTCACACGATAACAAATTGAAAGCAAATCTCAAAAATTTGCGTTTAGGTCACTGTAATCGAGAGGAAAATGAAGCAATAAGGAAACTATGTTCAGAATATAGGGATATATTTTATTGCGAGGGTACCCCTTTAAGTTTCACTAGTAAAGTAACTCATAAAATAAATACAGTAAATGAAAACCCGATATATACAAAAAGTTACCGTTACCCCGAAATACATCGCCAAGGAGTAAAATCACAAATTGAAAAAATTTTAGAACAGGGAATAATCCAGCACTCTAATTCACCTTACTCGAGTCCAATATGGATCGTCCCTAAGAAGCTTGATGCTTCCGGAAAAAAGAAGTGGCGATTGGTAATTGATTATAGACTTTTGAATGAGAAAACCGTGGACGATCGCTACCCACTCCCTAACATTACGGACATCTTAGATAAGTTAGGCAAATCTATCTATTTTACTACACTAGACTTAGCGTCTGGATATCATCAGATAGAAGTAGACCCGAATGATATCCCTAAAACAGCATTTTCTACACAAGGTGGTCATTTTGAGTTTAAAAGAATGCCATTTGGGCTCAAGAACGCACCGGCGACATTTCAACGCGTAATGGATAATATCCTTCGCGGTTTACAACACGAAACATGCCTGGTGTACCTCGACGACATTATAATATTTTCTGTTTCCCTTCAGGAACATTTAATACGTCCTAGAAAAATATTTGATCGACTTCGAGAATCCAATTTAAAAATTAAATTGGACAAATCGGAATTTCTAAAGAAGGAGGTTCAATACTTAGGCCATATCATAACACCCCAGGGAGTAAAACCTAACCCCGACAAGATAAATGCCGTAAAGCACTTCCCAATTCCCAACACACAAAAAGGAATAAAAAGTTTCCTCGGTTTACTAGGTTACTATAGACGTTTCATAAAAGATTTCGCCCAAATTACGAAACCAATGACCCGCTGTCTAAAAATGAATACAAAAGTTACACACTCTAAAGAATTTCTAGAATCTTTTCAAAACTGCAAACATCTATTAATAAATTCACCAATACTACAATACCCCAATATTGATAAGCCCTTTAACCTGACTACAGACGCCAGCAATTTTGCGATTGGAGCCGTGTTATCGCAAGGTAACGTACCAAATGACCTACCAGTAGCATACGCTTCTGGAACTTTAAACGAAAGCGAAACTCGATATTCAACAATCGAAAAAGAACTACTTGCAATAGTATGGGCCTGTAAATACTTCCGTCCATATATTTATGGAAGAAAATTTACTATCTACACCGATCACCGTCCACTACAATGGCTCTTCAATTTAAAAGAACCCAATAGCAAGTTAATACGTTGGAGACTAAAACTCGAGGAATTTGATTACAACATTGTACATAAAGCTGGAAAACAAAATGCGAACGCCGACGCACTTTCCCGAATTCATATTAATGCCATAGATAATTCTAGTATATTTAATGAACCCGGAGATTCTGACCAAGAAATTATAGATTTCTTGTTATCACTTGAAGAAGAAATGAACCAAACTAATGACAACCAAAATTTAGATACCCCAAAACCAGATATAGGAAAAATCCTACAAGAATTGCAATCGGAATCAAATGTTCACAGTTCACGCCCTCTCTCTAGTAATCAAACACAATCCAAGAATAAAATAAAAATTCTGCAAGACATACAATTAATTCCACCAAATGCTCCAAAAAAAGAGTTGAGTGAAACAATTAACACTATTCATTCGGACTCTAATGACTCCGCAAATTCAGACATAGAAATCCTGGACGAAATTATCAATAATAAATTCAATCAGATTATCATAACACCTAACGTTCATAACAGACTAGAAACAAATCGAAATGATTTTCAGAAACATAAAATCTTAGAAGTTAAAATACCTAAGCATAATTGCGAACTTATTGTGGAACTATTACGTGACTTTACAATGCCCGACAAAACCCTTTACCTATATTTTAAAGACAACTCACAATACCTAGAATTTAACAACGTATATCGAAATCATTTTTGTGGAAAAGGTGTTAAATTAATCAAATGCACAAAAATGGTTAATTCAATAAGAGAAAAAGATGAACAAATAAAGTTAATAAAATTCCAACACGAAGGCAAATGCAACCATCGTGGTATACAAGAGACATACGAACATCTCCGAAGAAATTATTATTGGCCTACGATGAAAACTGACGTTACGAATTATATAAATTCATGCCATCTTTGCCAAATAGCGAAATATGCTAGAGACAAATCATATTTTCCCATAGCTATGACTGAAACGCCAGCGAGACCCTTTCAAATCCTTCATATAGATGTATTTAAATTTGACGGTCAAAATTATTTAACTATTTTCGACAAATTTTCGAAATTAGGACAAGCATTCAAAATCCAATCAAAATGTGCGATAGAAATATGCAATGCTCTGATAAAATACTTTAGTTTTTATGGCATACCGGAAAAAATCGTATCAGACAATGGTACTGAATTTAATAATGACACTGTCAAGGAACTATTGAAAGTTCATAAAATAAATATCCACTTCACAACACCACAACATCATGAAAGCAATTCACCAGTTGAACGTTTCCATTACAGTATTTTAGAACATTTAAGATTATTGAAAAATCAACACCCAACAGATACTGCATTGATGGAATATGCCCTTATAGCATACAATAGCTCAATTCATTCAGTCACGAATTATACACCACACGAACTAACTTTTGGCCATACAGTGTCACGTGACCCCCATGAACTTATAAGTAATTCTTTTTACTCGGACTATGTCACTGATCATAAAAATAAATTAAAAACATTATATGAAGAAGTCACAGATAGCACCATTAAAACAAAAGAAAAACTAGTAGAAAAAATTATGACAAGGTAACATTCAGACACAGTTCAAAATAGGCCAGACGGTGTACAAATCAAATTGTGCAAGAAATAAAAAGGATAATAAATTTAAAGGACATTTCGAAGTTATCGAACTTCTTCAAAATAATAAAGTTAAGGTAAAAAATAAAAAAACAAAAAAAGAAACTATTATTCACACTAAAGAACTGAGAAAACCACTTTCTGTTGCAGATTCATCATCTGTATAACCACTGCAGAATACCGTAACCCCATCTATCATAAAATTAAAGACAACCCGGACTCTTACCCTTTAAATTAGGCATTGCTCAAAACCAAATAAACCAGTGGTCATTCCTTCAAGCTTTTGATCTAAGTACAATTGTGACCGAATTCGAAACGTTAACATTATCAACAGAAAACTTAAAAGCAACTTTTCAAAGACATAACAACAACAAGGATTATAAAATTGACTTCAATAACTCCTATAACTTAATCGAAAATTTAGCAAGCAAAATTAAAACTCAATTAATCCAGATAAATCCTTCATATTTAATTCGTAACGCTACCCTTCGAAACAAATGTGGTCTAATTAACGGATTAGGCTCGATTTTTAAAGCTATCACCGGCAATTTAGATGCGGAAGACGGTGAACGTTATGACCAAGCTTTTCAAACACTGTCCACAGATCAAGATAAATTAAAATCAATTGTTAAAGATCAAATTACAATAATTGAAACTACCGTACAAAAATTCAATAATAACATTTCACGTTTAGCAACTAATCAGCTCGTTATAGGAAACCGTATAAAGGAAATAGAAAAATATATTAACGAAACAGAAATAAGGTATATAGAAGATTACTTTTTCATTGTCATACAACCTACTGTATTTCATATTATAATTGAATACCAAATGATTAGCGAAATCCTCGAAGACTCAGAAACTGCCATAACATTTTCGAAAGAAAATACCTTACATAATTCTATAATACAACCTCATGTACTCCTGCAAGAAATTGAGAACATCAAACAATTTTTAAATATCGAGAAAAAACTACCGTTTGAAGCGAAATTAGATAACATCCTTTTATTTGAAAAAATCATTACAGTAAAAAGTTACATAAGAGGCGAAAAGCTAGTTTTTGTAATAAACATTCCTTTGACAGAAAACGAAAACTATGACTATTTTCAACTTGTCCCTGTACCCATAAAAGAAGGAAACCTATATACAGCCATCCTTCCTAATTCCAAATATCTAATCCTAAATGAACACTATTACTCATCACTACATCAACCTTGTGCCGAGATCACAGAAGACCAGTTCCTGTGCCGAAACCACAACCCAACCGAGATAGGAAGTAATATACCGTGCGAAGCTCAATTGTTACGCTACGAACAAAAGTTAATGAACTGTTCAAGATTTTCGATCACTATACGGAGTGTTAAAATACAAAGACTTGCAAAAAATAAATTTCTTCTAGTTATACCTAAAAAGGTACAGAAGTGTGGGAACGATCACAAAAACGTACCTTTAAGTGGACTTTATATTTTGGAACTCACACCGAATTGTCAAATCAATTTAGAGAAATCTATCATAAGTGTTTTCGAACAATCAAAAATTAAGTATAAAAACATTGCGCTTCCATCGATACTAACAGTGCTAGGTAATCCTGACGGACCAACAATTAATAAGAAACCATTAAAATTGGACCCCATCCAACTAGACGACTTGAAGACAGTAGGAACTGCTTTAGCTGCCCAGAAGGAGGAAATTGATAAAATTCCAGACTCAATCTTAGAATTTAAGAACTTTAATTTTTGGACATTGTTAATTTATATAACATTATTCGTATGCCTATTCATATTCATAGTAAAATGTTTTGCTAAACGAGGAATCTTAAAATTCAATATATTTATGAAAAAATCAAGTAATCAAAACAAAACCAACCAAGAAGGAGACATCGTTATCTAGTTCTCTGTTACCAGATAACTTCATCTTAAGAAGGGAGGAGTTATGATTGTCATACTAATATAAAACTGCATATGTAAACGTTATTTCTTAGAACTTATATCATCATAATATTATATTACACTGAGTTGAAAACAGATTTATTCAACATGTTTTTAGAATAGCTCATTCTTATTCTAACATCGAAAAGAGTCACATGTATTTAAATTTTGAATTAAATAAAATAGTTCATTTTTCAAAGAAGCGTTTTTGGAAAGCCCCCACGTGATTTGCCTAAACGGACAGCAGGAATGCATTTACTTGACACGTGTCAAGTTCATGGATAACCACTGCTGTCATCTGAAGCTACTATTTGGTGTGCAATTACTTTGTCCAGGATTATCGGTCCGTACTTTTTGGGGAAAAATGGTTCAAAGGTGACAGCTACTTTTGCAAGTAGACATGTTAAGAAATTTTTCTCCCTCAGCAGAATGGTGCGACTAGCCTAACTGCGAGAATATCAATGGAAATCTTGGAAGAAGGGGATGTTTGATACCATCCCATTGTGATTTTCAGTGGCCCGCTGAGTCGCCGGAATTAACTGCCTCTGTTTTTTATTTGTGGGGCTCTTCAAATTCCAGAGTATACAAAGAAAAACCAAGAACTCTACATAAACTTGAAATGAAAATTCTTGATGAAGTCGAAGCTATTCATGTAGCTATGCTTCAACATGTAATGTCTAATTTGGAAAATCGCTTGCACGAGTGCCTTGGTAACAACGGAAGTCATCTATTACATTCAATATCTCACTAAGTAATCTCCCATTCTTGCTAAATAACATGTCTATTTTATTTCCGATTTATGTTTTCACAATAACGTATTATTATCGTTCAAAAATAGTCCACTCATTTCACCGCTCTGTATCAGAATGAATTCTATTTATGAATTCTGGGAATATATTTTAATGTCTACTATGTCCAATGGAACATGCTATGATATCATCAACAAATCTATGCCAAAATATGAACCGCTTCATAGAGGAGTGTTTATGAATTTCAGTTTGCAAATTATCCATAAATAATAAATTGTAAAGTGAAGTAAGTTCCATTTCTCACAATCCATGTAGGTATGATAGGTACTATGAAATGAAACTGAATCACAGTTCATTATAATGAACTCACACTTGGGTTATATGAACCTATTATCCATAGGTATTCATCGTTAAATCCCCCCCCCCAATGGATTAAACCTAATTCGATGAAAAATTTCAATATCTATCCTAAGATTATCATTAAAGTTATATATTAGGTTATCTCTTCTGTAGTAAGCTGATACTTTGTAATATTTATATGATGAAGCTACGGTGTTGGCGAAACCATTTATCAGATTATTGAATATCAGACTTTCAATAGTTATTTTATTTAGGGAACTGTACTGTTTTTGGGCGCGGTCTTCCCGTCTTCCAGTGACCTCATCGATGTGACATCACAGTTCATTTCATGCATTTTGTCTGTGGTATTCAACTATACTTTATACTGTATATGCTCTGTGGTATCAGGAAAAAGAGTTCACATAGTGTCAATGATTTTTTTAGTACATGTGACAGTAGTAGGTGTTAATATGAAAAATTTATATTATAGTCAGTGATCGATTGATCACAATCCCTCCTCTGATCGGATAGTGACTTCATTGTATATTTGATGATATACAATGCCTTGACTTGATTATTTCATTTCGTGCTTTTCGCTTTTAAAATTATTACAAATGCAATAGATAATATATGACTCACCTTTCTCTAATTGAATCTGATACATTTTTACACAGTGGAGCTCCCCCACAAAATATATCATCTACAGATGATAAGTCATAATCTTCAACCATAGGACTTTTAGCTAAGAAAATAGCTAAAGGAGGAGCTAAGAATAAAGCAGTTATCCTATATTTCTGTATGATTTCCAAGAACAACTTTGGTTTGAATCGTTCCATAAATACCAGCTTAACTTGGAGTACTGTCATATTGAGAGATACCATAAAACCCATGATATGAAACATTGGAATACACATTATCGTACTATCTCCTTCTGTAAGTTCACTGACTTCAGGATTCCTGAAAAAAAAATTATATAAGATACTAGTGGAAATAGACAGTGAGTGAAACACATAAAAACAAGTAACAGCTATGGAACAATTGTTATAAGCGGACATTAATTTCTTTATGCACAATCAACAGGAAACTTCTATACCAAAATATTTCCAAGTTCGTTTATTTCAATGATGAGATGTTATGAGTAGATAGAGTCCGCTAGTTCCCCAACTTAAAATCTGTCTAGAATTATGCATCCGGTTGATGGAAAGGAGTGTATGTTTGAGTTACTGCTTATTTGTGAAGATCTGTTTGTCACGTCATCAAACTTTTAATCGTTGAGCTGTCATGGCAACTGTCATCTCCGAAGAGGTGTCACTGCGTCTGTCTGTCATTTGTTCTGTCAATAATAGTATATTGTACAACAAGTGAGAAAAACGACATATTTCTCACGAGCGCAGAAGTTTGTTGGCACGAGCCGAAGGCGAGTGCCGCAAATCAAGCGAGTGATAAATATGTCGTTTTCTCACGAATTGTACATTGTACTTTTTCTACGGATGCGTTGATTTCAAGTATTGAAAATTAAAATACGTATACAATAATACTTGTATGTCATTAACTCATTTTTATATTTTATTTAAAATAGTAACTAACAGTTATATTTGAACTATTTTTTAAAGTAATTCCTGGTGGGTTGTTTTGTTTCAACATGTTTTCGGTAATTGAAATATTAGCTGCTGTCGAAGTTGAAGTTGATGGGGGAAACGTACTGAGCTTCCACAGCATTGTTGTGTTCAGGTTCTAGTGGCACTGGAGGCTGAATGGATTCTACTACACTTTTTGAAATTTTCATTTTGTTAGCTATGGAGTTGTCGATATGAGATTCAGCAACATTGCTGGATTTCCAACCCTCATGGCGTTTTAAAGTTAAGAGATCTGCCCCTGCATTAACTAAAATAGTCGCAGATGACCTTCGAAAATAGTGGCCAGTATATAATTCAGGGTTCGGTGATTGCAAAAATTTCGCTATTCCTTTCGCCATGGTGCCAAATTTATTTATCCCCACAGGCTGTTTCGTACATTTGCTATTTTTGTAATTTAAAAAAAAACGTGTTTCATTTGTGCATGGTCGAAGCTTCTCATATTTTTTGTAAATTTGGTAGAATTCTCCTGTGACTGTGAAATTTCTAGGAACCTTGGTTTTAGTATCGGGGAATTTTATTAAAAGGGCCGAATTAAGATGCAAGTATTTTTACGTATTTTGATATATCAACACAGTTTTTAATCATTAAGGTACTCCTTAGCATCGAGTACTGAGACCATAATGTTGATGATTCCAATCTTCTTGACAACTCTTCAAAATAAACTAACAAGATATTTTCGGAACAAGAATTTATCTTGGCTTTCATTTTCCAGTCCATAAAGTTTCTGTAAGCGATTTCATATCTTTCTCTTGATTTGCTTGGTAGCAAATCATTGCAAACATCTATTGCTTTCTGAATAATTTCTGGAGGTGTATTTTCCGACTCTAAATCTTCGTATTCCATTATATTCAATATTTAATGAATCTGAACTGTTTATATTATAACAAATAACAATAAAACTATTTTCGTTGGGTAAGTTGACAGCAATAATTATGCAGTGCTTCGGTTTTGTTGTTATAGAAACGCCAACAATGGGCTACTTGGATATTGCACGCGAATCGTCGGCGTAGCGTTGTCAACGTGGAGAACGTGTCATATCAATCTGACATGTAAAAATTCATGACTGACTTGGGTTATCGTGATAACAGTGAGACATTATTCCTCACTGCGAGAAATTATATCTCACTGTATTGGCGGATATTTCTCACTGCGTGAGAAATCTTTCGTTTTGAACGTATGAAAGCGATGAGACAAGTGGCACATTGTATAGCATCCGTAGAAAAATTAGGTTTGTCATGTGAGACCGTCTATTTGTCAGCTTCCAAAGACGGATCATACATAGAACAAGTGAGTTCATAGAGCAAATGTGAGGTGCATGTCCCATGAAAAGCGGACACCTATCTGTCAACTGTTGAAGACGTGTTCCCTCCAAGTGGAACCGTCTTTCGGTCAATCAAAATATGAAACCTTGAAGACGTTTTTCGATCATCATCAGGGTGGACCCGAAAGTGAATAGTAGATACTCAAGGCTACTTCTCTACCAGGATATCCAGTCCACAATCAAGGTCTGGCTGTTGATATGCATCCGTTGTGTATATACAGGTTATTTGTGAAGAGTGTTTCATATTGGAGGTGGTTTGTAAAGTATTATGACGTTATTCTTGAAGTGGTGTCAGCCATGGCATCTATTACATGATCATCATCGACGAGGTGTCATAGCGTCTATCATCTTTTTCGAGGTATATGGCGTCCATCATGCGAACTTTCACTTGTCAATCGTTGAGCTGTCATGTCCTCTGTCATAGAACTGTCAATCGGTGAAGTATCATGATGTCTATGACGTGTGTTTAAACTGTACAGATTGTTCACAGTTGGAGATACTGGTTGTTTGTAAAGATGCACGATTAATTGTAATGGTATCTGTGACTTGTTTGAGTTGTCGTCACGTCTTCGAGTCGCATGTCACGTGTTTAATATGTCATTTGTTGAACTTTCATGGCTTCTTCTTTGCATTCGCGTCATTTGTCACTACTTGGGAGTCTTCTGTCATGTGTTCGAGCCATCTGTCACGTATTTGAAGAGACATTCGATCAAAGTATAGTGTTCTGAGTATAAAATCAAAGGTCTCAACAAGTAGAATATGAATTTCATGATGTGTGAGAAGTTCAATATCGCGGATATAAATGAGAAAAACGTCGAATTTGTAGCAACTATAGCCTTATGAACATCAAATGAAAGGAATCGTGGAGTATAAAATAGCCACATCCCAGGATTTCAGCTGTCAACTCTCATGACATCTGTGAAACATCTTATGTTTGGGGTTTTCTGATATTGAGTTAATCCGATAACTATTAAAACTCCTATTATAAATGAAGTGTCAATATGTATATTTATTATTCCATACAATTCAATTCAATTATCTTTCATGTATTAAAATTCATCTCCACGGCAACCTGCTTCCGCTAACGAAGATCCTAGATATCCTTCTCCCCTCGTTCACCAATACTTCTCTGCCATAGAACCTTTGTCATCGAATTATAATTAAGGGACGCCACATTGAGTGGCAGATACAACAACAGGTGAAGTAATATTATCAATCCGAGAGAGTGCATCTGCTACAACATTGAATTCTTCTACTATGTGGATTATTTCGGTCGTAAATTGGCCTATATAATCAAGTTGTCGGAGCTGTCAGGGAGATGCTTTTTCTGATTTTTGTTTGAATGCAAATATCAAAGGTTTGTGATCCGTTCTGATAATCAAGGGTCTTCCCTCAATCATGTACTGAAAAATTTTAGACTGCTGAAGATGGCCTGCTATTCTCGATCGTATGCACTATATCATCGTTGGGTTTCGCGCAAAGTTGTTTTGGAAAGAAACCAATAGGTTTCCAACTTCCCTCTACGAATTGTTCTAACACAGATCCAACTGAAGTGTCAGATGCGTCCGTAGTAAGAGCAAAAGTTGCGTTCTCTACAGGATGACGAAGAAGTGTTGCCTGTGCAAGTTGCTTCTTACATTTCTCAAATGCTTCTTCAGCTGCTGATGTCCAGATGATAGGAGTTTTATCCTTCTTTCTGGCGCCTTTTAAAAATTTATGAAGAGGACCCTGGGTCTCGGCTGCATTCCTGATGAATTTTCTATAAAAGTTGACAAGCCTTAAAAAATTTCGAAGCTCAGAGATGTCAGTAGGTTTGGTGTAGTCCACTATTGCTTGAACTCTCTCCGGCAAAGGCTTGGTTCCTTGCATGTTGATGAGATATCGTAAATATTTCACTGATGCTGCTCCAAATACACATTTAGCAACATTAATTGTGAGAACAAACTCTCGTAATCTCTCCAAAACTATCTTCACATGTTTTCTATGCTCTTGTGAATCTTAAGAAGCTATTGAAATGTCATCTATGTATACAAAACAAAAATTTAAGTTACGTAAAGCTGAGTCAATATATCTCTGGAATGTTTGTACTGAATTTCGCAGACCAAAAGGCATATATAAAAACTCAAAAAGACTAGAAGGCGTCGTGACTGCTGTTTTCTGGATGTCCTCCAGAGCCATAGGTATCTGATGGTATGCCCGTAATAGATCAAGCTTTGAAAATATGATACAACCTCTGAGCCTGTGTGCAAAGTCATGTAGATAGGCTATGAGGGTACTTATCCGGAATCGTTGCTGCATTGAGGGCCCAGAAATCTCCGCATAGTCTTCACTCACCTGACGACTTCTTCACTAAATGTAGAGGACTGGCCCAGGGAATGCTGGATGGTCAGCAAATCCCCTCGTTAAGCATGAACTCAAAAGGTGCTCTGGCATCCCTCAACTTTTCTGAAGATAACTTTCCAGGCCGGTGCGCTATAGGAAGATCTTGTGTCAAAATATGATGAAATACATTTTGTCTTGCTGCTCGTATTGCTTTACCTGGAAAAGTAACCTCACTAAACTCATTAAGAATATCCCCATACTCATTATCTCTTAAAACAGAAGTGACGCTTTCATATGGCTCTTTGGTGATTGTAGCTAGAGTGAAAATGTTCGTGTTTTTATCAACTAACTTCTTACCCCTAAGGTCAACCAATATGCCGAAGTGCCGCAGGAGATCTGCTCCAATTATTGGTTGTGTCACGTCAGTTATGGTGAAGATCCAATTCACGGAACGTCGTAGTCCTAGATCGAGATTGATGAGTTTTTCACCATAGGTGTTGATCGTTGAATCGTTGGCTGCAAAAAGCTTAAATTTGGCTGGCGAATACGGTTTTCCCACTAGAGACTTGGGAATAACCGATATATCGGTACCGGTGTCGATAAGAAATCTAATTCCGCTTTTCTTATCCTTTATTAACAAACGGCTTTTCCCTATTCTATTATTATTGTCGACTTCTACCGCTTGTTCTCGAAGCGACTCAACTAGTTTTCCGAATTCTCTTTACCCCACCTACATGGTTGCTCGCCTTTCTCAGCCTTATCTTTGAAACAATAATGATAAAAACGATAGGGTTTTTCTATCTCACCGAGCCTAGACTGTGAACGCGAACGATTCTGTTGTCCCCGTGATAGGGAACGCGAACGTCGGTCAATCTTAGCCTCAAGTTTTTTGAAAAGATTAACTATCAATGCTTCAGCTGAAGGGTCAAGGGTAACGGCAGTACTTTTGCCAACCACGGCCTGTCGAATTGACGAAACTCCCTGTGGTTGTTGAAAATTCATTATTTTATCGGCCATTCTCGCAATTTTATCAAGATCAACTTCATCGGAAATGGAAAGAATGCAACGTGCTTGTTCTGGCAGTTTTTCAATGAACAAAAATTTGAGAACTGAAGAACTAACCCGGTCTCCAGGAAGATTGCAGAGCTCATCCAAATAGTGTGAGGGCCTTTTCCATCCCGAATTCTGTCCCTGTAGAATTCTGCGCAGACGGGATTCTTCTGATTCAGAAAATGCCGATATGATTTTCGCTTCTATTGCTTCATATTTACCTTCATGGGGAGGATTTTTCGCTAACGATGAAATATGGGGTGTGAATTATTTGTTCGCGTAGATGATGATATATTCAAATTTGGTTTTGTCTTTCGTGATACCGTGAATATTGAACGCCGATTCCACTTGAGCAAACCAAAATCCTGGATCATCACGGAAAAAAAGGGGAAATCTGGTAATTCTCGATGCCATAATGCCGCCGATCTGGTCCTTCTTGTCCACCTCTACATCCTCTTCGTCCGCCATTTCTGAGGATCACGTAGGGGTCACCAATTTATGGGGTTTTCTGATATTAAATCAATCCCATAATTATTGAAACTCCTCTTAGAAATGAAGTGTCAATATGTATATTTTTTATTACATACAATTCGATTATCTTTCCATATATTAAAATTCTTCTCCACGGCAACCTGCCTCCGCTAGCCAAAATCCTAGATATCCTTCTCCCCTCGTTCACCGATACTTCTCTGTCATAGAACCTTTGTCATCGAATTATTAATAAGGGACGCCACATACATATTGACACTTCATTTCTGAGAGGAGTTTTAATTATTATGGAATTGATTTAATATCAGAAAACCCCATATAATGTGGCGTCCCTTAATTATAATTCGATGACAAAGGTTCCATGGCAGAGAAGTATCGGTGAACGAGGGGAGAAGGATATTTAGGATCTTGACCATAGAGATCATATATTAGATAGAGGAGTAAAGCCTGTGTTTAAGGTATATGAGCGGTGCGTGACATGTTCAAATTTCTTAGCGGTACCTATTTTACCCTCCCCTCACACTCTTCTCCAACCACCTACATTGATGACGGCGAACGTTACCTTGAGCGAGAAGAGTGGAGACCGTTAATAGAGGAAATTTCATTCGAACCCCGCGTGGCATTACGGCCCGCTTTACTCCTCCAGCTAATATCTATGATCTTGACTAGCGAAGGCAGTTTGCCGTGGAAATGAATTTTGATATATGAAAGATAATCGAATTGTATTGAATAATAAATATACGTATTATGGGATTGATTTAATATCAGAAAACCATATAAATTGGTGATCCCGACGTGATCCTCGGAAACGGCGGACAATGAGGATTTGGAGGTGGACAAGAAGGAGCAGATCAGCGGTATTATTGCATCGAAAATAACCAAATCACCTCCCTTCTTCCGCGATGAGCCAGGATTTTGGTTTACTCAAGTGGAATCGGCGTTCAATATTCACGGTATCACAGAGGACAAAACCAAATTTGAATATATCATCACTTACGCAGACAAAGGATTCACACCTCATATTTTGTCGTTAGCGGAAAATCCTCCCCATGAAGGTAAATATGAAGCGTATCGGCATCTTCTGAATCAGAAGAATCCCGCCTTGGCAGAATTCTACAGGGACAGAATTCGGAAAGGAAAAGGCCCTCACACTATTTGGATGAGCTCCGCAATTTTGCTGGAGACTGGGTAAGTGCTTCGGTTCTCAAAACTTTGTTCATTGAACAACTGCCAGTACAAGCACGTTGCATTCTTTCCATTTTCAATGAAGTTGATCTTGATAAAATTGCAAGAATGGCCGAAAAACTAGTAGATTTTCAACAACCACAGGGAGTTTCGGCAATCCGACAGGCCGTGGTCGGCAAAAGTACTGCCGCTACCATTGACCCTTCGAATGAAGCATTGATAGTTAATCTTTTCAAAAAATTTGAGGCCAAGATTGACCGACGTTCGCGTTCCATATCACGGGGACAACATAATCATTTAAGTTCACAGTCTAGGCTCGGTAAGATAGGAAAACCCTATTGTTTTTATCATTATCGTTTCGAAGATAAGGCTAAGAAATGCGAAAAACTCATGTGTGTGGGGTGAGGAGAATTCCGAAAACTAGTTGAGTTGCTTCGAGAAAAAGCGGCCGAAGGCGACAATAATGATAGAATAGGGAAAAGCCTTTGTTAATAAAGGATAGGAGAACCGGAATTAGATTTCTTATTGACACCGGTGCCGATATATCGGTTATTCCCAAGTCTCTAGTAGGAAAATCATATTCGCCAGCCAAATTTAAGCTTTTTGCCGCCAACAATTCAACGATCAACACCTATGGCGGAAAACTCATCAACCTCGATCTAGGACTACGACGTTCCGTGAATTGAATCTTCACCATAGCTAACGTGACACAACCAATAATTGGAGCAGATCTCCTGCGGCACTTCGGCATATTGGTTGACCTTAGGGGTAAGAAGTTAGTTTATGAAAACACCAACCTCTTTACTCTAGCTACAATCACCAAAGAGGGATATTCTTAATGAGTTAAGTGAGGTTACTGTTCCAGGTAAAGCAATGGTAGCAGCAAAACAAAATGTATTCCATAATATATTTTGACACAAGGTCCTCCAATAGCGCACCGGCTTAGAAGGTTATCTTCAGAAAAGTTGAGGGATGCCAGAGCAGCTTTCGAGTTCATGTTCAACGAGGGGATTTGCCGATCGTCAGGCAGTCCCCGGGAAAGTCCTCTAAATTTAGTGAGAAAGTCGTCATGTGAGTGGAGACCATGTGGAGATTTCCGAGTCCTCAATGCAGCAACGATTCCGGATAAGTACCCCATAGCCTATCTACATGACTTTGCACACAGGCTCAGAGGTTGTACCATAGTAGGGGTGGGGTCACTTGAGCTCGCCTGATAGAGAGCCTTATCAGATGTAGGCAACCAGTGATACACTCGTGCATGCGCGGTATGCCCAGATAGGTATCGGTAAGTACTGACCCTGTATTACCGGCCGGGTAGACGGTTAGGGTGTGGTCTCGGCTCTAACCTCTAGGTGTTACCGGGTAGACGGCTAGGGTGTGGTCTCTGACCGCTAAGGGCCCTTCTGCTATGGTTGTATGGTAGAGTCAATGGAGACCGAGTAGTGGTAATCAGCCTGTATATACAAGATCGTTCAAGGTAGACAGCAAGCAATATGTGAGGTTAGGGAGAACTCCAATGTAAAGCAGCATATAGGTATATTTGTGTGGCTGGTTAGATACGAGTGTAAATAGTTGAGATGTTTCAGTCTATGAATATTTATGGCAATAAACTACATTCTTAAAATGATTCAATTTATCATTCTATAGTAACAATCGCGGTTGAACGAATAAATCATATCTGTTTTGAAACACGTCGCTAACGTATTAAGATTACAGCGATGTGCGTTAGAAGCCGCAAATATTTTGATAACCAACATTTGTTGATATTTACCAGGCTCGGACTGGCCCTAGACATTTGTTTCTCCATCGAGCACGCTTCAAAAATTCCGCGAATGTAGATATATAAGAGTTTCAGTCAGTCAGGGAGGCATTATGTGTAAAGTTGTCGATAGAGCAACATGTTATTATTCATTCTATGCTTTGTCGGAGCCCAGGCGAACGAATATCTAGTAAAATATGGATATATGACGGAAAATTCCAACGGATAGTGTGAAACAGAGGATGCATTGAGAGTGTTTCAAGAATTCTATAGGCTACCAATAGACGGTACCCTAAATAATGAGACTTTGAAATTGATGAATACGAAAAGGTGCGGAGTGGCTGATGATCCTTATCAATACAGAACAACATCCAAATGATTGAAGTCGAAATTGACATGGAGATTCAGATTTGCCTCAGCTCAACTGCTTAGAATGACTACCGATGTGTTTGGAGTATGGAGCAAATATTCGGGGTTGAACTTCGAATATACTGGTGGTAACACAGCCGATATACTCATTTCGTATCAGAGAGGGATGCATCGTAGAGTTACGAACAATGGGGTGTGTTCAGGGTTGTTTGATGGACCTGGAACGATTCTCGCACACTCGGATTTTCCAACAAGTGATGGGTCAACAGTCGAAATACATTTGGATCAAGATGAAAGCTGGTATGAAACGAAAACGAGACCCGCTTATAACGAATCAAGTTTGTTTGCTGTAC